>CANTUT010000043.1:0-600000 GCA_947687605.1 Reutealis trisperma | reverse complement strand
TACTAATGGTTATAACCTATGTTTTGAAATTTACACCACTCTAGTGATTCAACAAAAAAATCAAAAATCGATTCAGAAATTAATCCGAATCACTTATAATACTCATTTTCTCTTTAACGAACATTCATAATTTGTAATAAACATTATTTTACTTCATTTATAATGTATAATGTATGATATTTTATTTTTGTCTAGTTACAATGTTGATTTGTAACATATAACGCCCGTTAACAAATACATATTAGCAAATACTTTATATAAATAATAAATATATGCTATTATCTAAAATTTCAATTTCATTTATTTTAAAAAATTTTTGAATTGATTCTAATTAAAGTTTTGACCTATAATTTTTTGTCTTTACCCATTTAAAAATTGGACAGGATTTGACAATATAAGTTATAACTTATACAAATAAATTAAATTTGTCAAAATAAATTTATGAAATTATTTGATTTTAGCACAAAACACATTCCATCAAAATTTAAAGAAAAAAAAAAAAAAAGAGAGCAAAAGTAGAAGGCAACTCCAGTAATTTTTTAAAGGAAAGCAAGCAACTCCTGTATATACTAAACTGGAAGTTATAACAACGCGCTAGAAATGCGCATGGGAGAACTCTAGTAGCAAACGGGCCAACCTTGTGCGTCCATGCAAAATCGCCCACACGCCACACCACACTATACACCAATCTCTCTCTGTAATCTGATAATCTCTTCCGAAAGGAACAAATTTCCTTTCCTTTCCTTTCTCTCATTAATCACTCATTAATCCAATTTCTCCATTTTATAATACCAAAAATCGCTAACAAACAACAAAAACCGAAACAGAAACAGAAACAGAAACGCCACTCTCTCTCTCTCTCTCTCTCTACATTCACTGGTTTTTGGTTTTGATATTTTTAGATTTTGTGATAACTGCATTGTCATTTGTTGAATCGGAAAACAGTAATAATGGCGGTTCCTTCAACGATATCGGCGACGGCTCCGGTTTCGCTGTACGTTGGGGACCTGCACCCTGACATCACTGATGGTCAGCTCTTTGATGCATTCTCTGAGTTTAAGAGTCTCGCTTCTGTTCGCGTTTGTAGAGACTCCTCTACTGGCAGGTCTCTTTGTTATGGTTACGTCAACTTTCTCTCTCCACTGGACGGTAATTATTTATAATGACTTCTCTTCTTTGCTTTTGATTACGGTAATTAATCTATAATGCTGATTGATTGTTGTTTTTGGAATTTTCTGTTTGGTTCACTGGAAAAGGAATTGGAATACATGTAGTTAATTGAGGTCAGATTTTGTGGTTTTTTAGAGATTTATGTTTGTTTGATTTGGAATTTCTAAAATGTAGAGGAAGAGACGGAAATAGATGTTTTCGATTTTGTTAGATTCTTTTCCCTCAAATTGTTTATTTGATTTATATATTTTTGATATTTGAATTTTGTAAGTATGCAGATTAAATATATGCCTGTTCAGAAATGTTTTGGAGAGAAACTGAGTAATGAAATAGTAATATTTTATATTACTCTGTTCAGCTGGTGCTTGGAATTGGAGAAGTGGTAAAACTTCATCCAAAAAGAAAAGGACAATTATTACTACAATTAACTTTTTATAGTGACTTGGCTTGGTCGGTTAACTTGAATTGAATAGTTAATGCTAGAAATATGTGGAGGACTTGAAATTTCAGAATCACACAGTGTTTCTGATTTATCAGTTTTTATATTTTTATTTTATGGCCCTTAATTACTGTATGGTCTCTGGTTATCTGGTATGGCAAAATTGCACTAATGTCAATACATTGATAAAAATTAAAAAATAACGTTTCCTAATGCAAAAGTGAGTGGTTTGTTTCTGTTAAATTCTTTTGTTATTAGTGGATGCTTCGCTGGGTATAAAATTTCTTATTTTAGAAGAATTCACCTCCAAGAAAGCACGAAGATTAAATATATTGTCATATTGGCTCTTGTTTTAGTTATATGCTCTTTCTTATCTATTTTTGATACCAAAGGGTTAGAGGAAAAAAAAATCAAAATTTGGATATGGCAATGTGTCATTGTAATGCATATTCTGACTATTATGATAAAGAGGAGAAAGTTTTATCCGTGCATTGGGTATTCATCCTTTTTATCTTGAAATCTTTTTTTTTTTTTGAAACTTGTTGTAGTTATTCTTTATTTAATAATGCCTTTTTTGATTTGAGTAGCTACCCGGGCTATTGAGACAAAGAATCACACTGCCTTGAGTGGAAAATTGATGAGGGTCATGTGGTCACTCCGTGATCCCAATGCAAGAAAAAGTGGATTAGGAAATGTGTTTGTTAAGGTATCTTTATTTTCCTTTATGAGGATATTTCTTATTGAGCTACTAGTCTTAGGTTTCTCCTTTTTCTAGTGTGGTTTTGAATGTGAACTGAATATTTGGTTTCCATGACAGAATTTGAGTGAGTCAATCGATAGTGTGGGGCTTCAAGATTTATTTGGCAAATTTGGGACTATTGTATCTTGCAAAGTTGCCACATTTGAGGATGGAAAGAGTAAAGGCCATGGATTTGTTCAATTTGATTCGGAGGATTCTGCAAATTCTGCTATTGAGAAGCTAAATGGCTCCATTGTTGGTGATAAGCAGATGTGAGTGCATATCTTCTCTGTGTGCCGGTTCCTAGTATTTTTTCTTTCCTACTAATTTAATTGTGGCTTGAATTCATGGCGCAGATATGTCAGCAAGTTTGTTAAAAAGAGTGATAGAGTATTGCCTGGCCCTGATGCTAAATATACAAATTTATATTTGAAAAACTTGGATCCTGAAACCACAGAAGAGGTTCTGCAGGAAAAGTTCTCTGAATTTGGAAAAATTGCTAGTCTGATGATTGCAAAGGATGAAAATGGAGCTTCAAGAGGATTTGGCTTTATCAATTTTGAAAACCCAGATGATGCTAGATGGGCCACGGAAAGAATGAATGGAGCTGAACTTGGTAAAAGTTCAAAGATTAAAAATATTGAGAAGTTCAAATATTAATTGAAAATATGAAGTGATTGTTCAAATATTAAAAAGCCTTTCGTTTGAGTTGGTAAAAAGTTGACTATATATTTCCTTTTATCTTTAGCCCTTTTATGTTGCACTGTGTCTATGTGAGCAGGTTCAAAGGTTCTATATGTAGGAAGGGCACAAAAAAAGGCAGAGCGTGAACAAATTTTGCAGCGACAGTTTGAGGAGAAACGTAAGGAGCAGATGTTGAAATACAAGGTAGGTATATGGCATTTGTTCCTTAACGTAGGATACTGATTAAAAATGTCAATCTAGTCTACAAAGAAGCCAGGTTCAGATGTTATGTATGGCTGAACAAGAATCAAATACCTGCTAGGACCAAATCTTGATATCACTAGAAGTTCTATTTGAGATTGTTAACCACTAAAGGACAAGGGTTAAATTATAGAATAATTATGATAGGATTATATCACAAGTTGGGAAGTAACTGCTCCGAGTTGAGTGTCAGTTGGATTTGGATGTCAGCTGGAAAGAAACAATTAGTCAGAATACCACAAGATCAAGAATAGAGAAAGAAAAAGGAATTTTACAATCCTATCTATAGACTTGTAAAAATCTCGGTTTCAAAACTACATGAGTAAAATGATGCAGGCGTTATGTAGCCTAAATTTGAGACAATAAAGCTCTGGTTTCCAAACCTGCCCATTCCAGATCTTCTAACTACTTGAGCACTTTAGAGTAATAGGCAGAAATTATAGAAGCCATAGGTGAAAAGTTGTGTTTCTATATAACAAAGGGTGTCTATCCGCCTTCATTCTTTTTTTCCTTTTTGAATAAGTGTCAAGTATGCTTGAATTGTAGGGCTCAAATGTATATGTGAAAAACATTGAAGATGATGTTGCTGATGAAGAGCTAAGAGAACACTTCAGCCAATGTGGCACAATTACATCTGCAAAACTTATGAGAGATGATAAAGGAAGAAGCAAGGGGTTTGGATTTGTTTGCTTCTCCAACCCTGAGGAGGCCAATAAAGCTGTCAACACTTTTCATGGTAAGTTGAGACGCTTGCATAAATGGTGAGAGGCTTAGATAAGTGTTGTGGTAAATCTGTGTATGTTTTTGCTAGTCTTCTTTGCCATTAACGCCAGATTTTGGTATGTAATTATTTTGATGTGTAATTATTAGCATGTACAAATATTTAAGAAATTAATATATTCAAGCAATACTTTGATTTCTATAAATCACAAACACATCAATTTTTGGAATGAAAAGGGATTTCATGTGGCAGTCACTTTAATTGGTTTATTTCTTTATGATGTTGCAATCTTTAACAATGTATGATGATAAAAAGAGTTGAGCAAGCTGTGAGCCCAAAGGGCCCAAACAGTTAATATTCCGCATGCTTGTGCTCTCACTCAAGTATTACAAGGCCATGGAAATTGATTAGTTGGATTCTTGTGTCTATGATCTTAAACTTGATGTATAAAGTCGTTTGAATTCTTCTAGTCTTCACGTGTGTAGCAATTATGCATGTGAATCATATTTTGGAATTGAGGCTAGCACATCAGAAGTCTTCCTACTGTGAAAAGTGATGCAAATTGATTAAGCAACAGCTAATGTTTGTCTTATTTAATCTGCAGTTCTGAGGTAGGAAATTAATGGAAACTTATTAGCAAGATTACGGATACAAATATATAGAAATAATTTTTTAGATTCAGAAACTGTAGGAACATTTTTATTTCTTATTGCACTTTCACTAGTGCTTTTCTTTTTTGTAATGTTATCTAATATGCTTTGAGATTAGTGATTTCTCTTTTTCGAGTTGCCTATTGTAACTTTTGCTTTGGTGTTCTACAGGACACATGTTTCACCACAAGCCATTATATGTGGCCATCGCTCAAAGGAAGGAAGACAGACAAGCACAATTGCAATTGCAGTATGCTCACCGAATGGCTGGATTAGCTGGACCCTCCACTACTGTTATTCCAGGTGGATATCCTCCCCTTTACTACACAGCTCCTTCTGGTGTTGTTTCTCAAGTACCTCAAAGGCCTGGATTGATTTACCAGCCTTTGGGTATGAGGCCGGGATGGGGGGCTAATGGCTTTGCACCTCTAACCAGACCATCCTTTCAACCATCACAACTTCCAGTTGTGAGTACTTCTATTCCAATAAATAAAGTCTAATTTAATCCACTATTAAACTTGTATGCTTCTATAATTTTTCCTTCTTCATGGTTTATTTGTTTTCATCACACCACAAACAAATTTTTCAGTGTTGTAAAATTGTATTTGGTGGTCAGCAAAACTGTGCTTACTTGAGGTTCCTTTATATTTCTACAGATGTCTAATACCCAAAGACAACACAAGCAGAACAGAGGGAGGATGAATGGACATCTTTTTCCGCAGAGTGGTACTCACTCAGTGTCATATATGCGACGGCCAACACAACCACTAACTTCATCAAAAGATTCAAGCAACCAGGTTTCACCCCTTTTATTCTGTTTAATATGCTGGAGTTTTATAATTGCTTTATGTACTATTGGATATTATAGCTTTGTCTGCTGCTCTATTTAAACTCTTGACGCTTTTGTAACTTTAATATTTGATGCCTATCTAATAAATAATGGATGCCTGAAAGAACTCCTTGCCCCTTAGATGATTGGGTGAGATGGTGAATCAAATAATTGTGATTTTCAATCATTATAAACCAGGAGTGCTCTAATTATTAGGTTGCATAAACAGAAATGCCTATGTTTTTAGTCATTCTACACCAAATGCCACGTACCCACCATGTATAAAATACTCATCTATATGTATATGAAAGTCCTTTTCCTTAAAACAAAATAAAGGACAGGTAATACGTACGTGCAATCAATGCATTAGAAATCCTAATGTGTGAAACATTTGTTTGCAGCGTGCTGGACAGGCCAAGTATGTACCCAGTAGTCATACACGTGAGGTGGGAAAAGGATCTGGAGTCTCATCTGTTGTTTCCAAATCCCTTGGTCCTGTATCTCAAGGATCAGAGATGCTGAGTAGCATTCTTGCTGCTGCTTCACCTGAAGAGCAGAAGCAGATTATAGGGGAGCGGCTTTACCCACTCATCCAGAAGCACAAGGTAATGTTGGTCCAATAATGATTAGTTCTAGAGCCCATCAGGAAGATTGCTTTTCTTGCATCTGTGATAAGTATTTATTATATAATTGTACGCTTAAGTTCCAAGATTTTCACCTAGTTCACTAATTATGATAAATTTAATTCCACTGAAACAATGAAGTCTTGATCTAGTGGTAAATGACTCAAGGCTGAGGCCTTAGGAATCAAGATATCTTAAGTTCTAATTCTATAGCTGGTTATTATTCCGGTTTTTCTGGATATCTGTTGGTTGATGGTTTGTTTGGTTACTTTCTTTATGCAAATATCCTTTGGCATCGTCCAATCGTAATCAATTATGATGTATACATTGAAATTTATCTTTGTGGGAAAAAAAAAAAAAACAACAGGTTTCCTACGAGGGAGGAGCTAAATGAGGTCCCTCTCATGATTAAAAGGGATTTTCAAGATCTATATAGTTTCATGTGTCCTTTTGGAATTAACTGAATACTCGCATGGAATCCTTTCAAAATATATTTCTTTCTTGTATTGAACTTGCCCTCAGAATACTGGCAAACAATCAGGATGGATATTGATACCAAATTGTATATTTTTGCCTGCAGCCTGATCTTGTTGCAAAGATCACAGGAATGCTTCTGGAGATGGACAACTCTGAACTTCTTCTATTGTTGGAGTCACCAGAATCTCTAGCTGCCAAGGTGGACGAAGCGGTACAGGTGCTGAAAATCTCGAAGACAAAAGTATCTGGTCAAGACACCCTTCATCCAAGTTACTTGTCGGCTCAGGTCGCAGTGAATTGAATAGCAAAGAACGGTTAAAGCTCTAGAGGTTATGGTGCGGCTTGGCTTTTTGAGAGCAAAATTTTTGATACTTTTAAGTCAGTGAATCTTGTCTTTTTCTGCACTTAAATAGGAACTTCAAATTTTGAAGTACGGGATTTTGTCAGTTAAAATATTATATTTTGATCCTTATCAAGAAATGTTGGTAACTGGTAAGTAAGGTGTCAAAACTCTCTTATTGTGGTAGAAACGCTAGTCTCAGTGGCAAGAAACGGGATTTTTTGCAGACTAATTGCTTTTGCAGGGTTTTTTTTATTCGCTCTTTTCCTTTTCTTTACCCAACGTTATTTTCTGATTGAAGATAGGCACTACATTTTGTTGCACAAACTATGCATCTAGCTAGAAAAAAGAAAGGAAAAAGAGACATTGTGGAGCTTCATTTGAAGAACGGATATAAATGAAATTGGGCATACCTTCTCGTGAAGAAAATTATGGATCAGGTAGGTCGAGCCTTTTAAAAATTTAACATTTTCAAACCTGGATTCGGCCATGAGCAGGTCACTTTACAGGTAGTTTGCAGGAGGCCATGAGCAGGTCACTTGGACACGGATGGTTTTCCATATCCATAAATATATATTGTTATAATATATTATAGGATTTGATTGATGTCTTTTCATATATATGAATATTTTAGTTTTCATTTTAGTATTAATTATATTTTCCTTATTAGAAAAGTTTCTTATTTCTTTCTCTTCTGTACTTCATATAAATGGCTTAATATTATTGAATGGAACAACTAGAAAATTATTTTTTTCTCTATATTCTTTGTTCTTGTTCTTTTTTATTATACTTATAATACGTTATCAACACGAATTTATTTTACCATTTAAAAAAAAAAAAAAAAACTTTTTCAAGATATTTTTTTTTCTCATCTCGAATAACATATAAATCATATATTTTTTCAAAAAGATATATGCCCATAGTTTAATACGTCTATATGTTTGAAATGTATTTATTTTATTGTATCAATGAAATTAAATTTTTTTTTTATACTTTTTGATGTGGGCATAAAAAATTTGCATATACATTTTTTCCCCAACAATAAAATCTTTTTTTTATTATTATTTGATATGAATTTTTTTTATGTTAACATGCAAAATGTTTTTTTTAATTATTATTATAAATCGTTTTTTGTTTTGTTACCATATAAAATAAATGTTATCATATTATATAAACATTTTTGTTTTGTTTTATATATATGTTTTCGTTTCTTATTTTATATTGTTATTATTTTAATAATAATTTGATTATCATTTTTATAAAAAAAAAATTATTATTTGATGTTATTTAATTTTTCATTAAGTAAATTATAATTTCTGAAGAATTAATACCATATTTTAAATTCTAATTCTTGAAGAAAATAGTATTATTTATAGTTCTTGAAAAACTCATATCATATTTGAAATTCTAATTCTTGAAAAAAATAGTATTATTTATAGTTCCCAAATAACTAGTACCATATTAATCAAATTCTAGTTCCTGAAGAACTAGCGTTATGTTTTAAATTCTAGTAAAGAACTAGCACTATATTTCAAATTCTTGCTCCTGAAGTAATTAGTATTATTTACAGTTCCTGAAAAACTAATTAAATAAACAACTAAGGTATAAATTTCAGAAGAATTTTTGGCCTAAGTTCCTGAAGAATTAAAACTATATTTTAAATTATAGTTCCTGAACTATAACTATATTTTAAATTCTAGTTCTTAAATAACCAATAATCTTTATAGTTCATGAAAAAATGATAATCTCTACAGTTCCTGAAAGAACTGATAATATCTATAGTTCCTGAAGAACTAATCAAATAAATAAAATAGACATCCCTGAAAAATTGATATTTTATGTTCCTGAATAACTAATAAATTTGATTTAAGCTACACGCGTTGAATAAATTAGATGTCAATAAAGTACCAGCGTATGGCCATAATATTAAGGTAAACTCTTTTGTTTTGATTTTTCTATTTTGGGTGTTTCATTGTTGTTTATATGTATTGAAATGATGGGTATGACCTATTTGATTAACCAACCAAATTGCAACTTTTAATTGGTTATCAATTATAACAACACATTTTATGTATAGTTTTAAAGTAATGGCTTACAATTTTTTTTGGCATAAAATCCGACCATAAATTATTCATTTATTGATTGACTTGCTTTGTGGAGAAAGGGTGATCTTGCATTCATATTAATAGGTTTACTTAATTCATTAAATTGAGATCGATTCTACTAGTGTATATATTATTATATATCCTTCGGTCTTAGTATCTCAACTCAAAATTTATTTTATGGACAATACACATCTCATATATATATATATATATATATATATATATATATATATATATATATATATATATATATATATATATATATATATATATATATATATTTGTTAGTTGAATAGCCTACAAGAAAATTGTGTGTGTTATATATGTTTTGAATTTACTTATGTCAATAAAATACCAGCTTATGGCCATAATATTAAGGTAAACTCTTTTGCTTTGATTTTTCTATTTTGGGTGTTTCATTGTTGTTTATATGTATTGAAATGATGGGTATGGCCTATTTGATTAACCAACCAAATTGCAACTTTTAATTGGTTATCAATTATAACAACACATTTTATGCATAGTTTTAAAGTCATAGCTTACAATTTTTTTTGGCATAAAATCCGTCCCTAAATTATTCATTTATTGATTAACTTGCTTTGTGGAGAAAGGGTGATCTTGCATTAATATTAATAGGTTTACTTAATTCATTAAATTGAGATCGATTCTACTAGTGTATATATTATTACATATCCTTCGGTCTTAACATCTCAACTCAAAATTTATTTTATGGACAATACACGTCTCATATATATATATATATATATATATATATATATATATATATATATATATATATATGAGACATGTATTGTCCATAATATATATATATATATATATATATATATATATTTGTTAGTTGAATAGCCTACAAGAAAGTTGTGTGTGTTATATATATTTTGAATTTACTTATGTCAATATACATTAGATGTGAAAGCAATTAGAGATTTAAATGTGAGATGAGATGAATATAAATTATATAAGTGACATGGTTTTGTTAATTTGTGAATTTATGAATTTATTTCCGGATTGCATATATTGTTGGATTTATGTTGGTATAGAGAAGCATAATTAGTGCTTACCTTTCCTTGGTAGGATAAATTATGAATTTAATGTTTGTTAAAATTAATATTAATTTATTTTCTAATTAGTCTACTTAGATATATTTTAAATATATGCAAATTAAGTGATTTAAATAAAGTGAAGTATAGTGAATTAAAGTTTGGTTGATAATTTTTATATGCTCTTGAATTCAATGAGAATAATTTTTGACGTGAATTGTTGATAATAAAATGCATTTAGATGCTAGCAAAAACAAAAGCTATTATCTACTTAAACCTCATTTAAGTGAGAATTTAAAGGTTGAATATCTCACTATCAATGATTTTTATATTTTCTAGAAGAGTTTTAAAGATAGATATAATCACTTGAAATATGTGGTACTATCACAAGCTCAATATGATTGGCTAAATTTACGCCTACAAGACTTGAAGTCTATTTGAGAATATAATTCAACCATATTTAAAATTACTTCACAACTGAAATTGTGCGGTAATAAAGTTACATGCTCCTGTAGTAGTAGTATAAAAAGTGAAAATTTACAAATATTATTTTTCTAGTGGTTGCAAATAATAATTGTTAATAAGAAATCATCAAACAATGCCCACTAGTACAACTGCATTCCCTGAAATGAATGCTATAAATTATTTGGTAGATAATGAGAATTCTGAAAAAATAATTGCTAACGAGAAATTATCAAATAATACCCACTAGTACAACTGCATTCTTTGAACTTGTACAGCTGTATTCTTTGAAGTGAATGCTATAAATCATTTAATAAATCATGAGATTCTAAAAGAGAAACTGCACATATAGAGGACACAACTCAATTCAATATTAATGATTTTATGTAAACTCCTTGAAGGAGTAATTTACAAGGATTTTACAAGTTGTGTATTATAATGAGTTATTTCATTACTGTTTTATCCCTAGTATACATGCACAATATATTGCGTTGAATATGCAATTCAAGCATTGAACTTATAGTTTAATAATTAAACTTTGAAAGTTTGGCATGAATGCCATTGTGTACATCATATATACTCTCCCTTGAAACTTTTATAAGGACATGAGCCATAAATTTTTTTTGTGCCATGAATATATTAATATCACTATCTCAATGTGGGATAATGAGTCCATAAAAGAGACTAAGAATTTATTTTGATGAGGCATATTTCTCGACATTAGGGGGAGGAAAAGTACTTTTAGTGCTAAAGAATGTCGAGAAATTTATTGGAAGGAAAACCCTTTAAATAATTTTGGTCCATGTACAAGTTAGAGTAAACCAGAAGTTCACAAAATAATACAGTTGCAACAAATTACAACTTAACTGCCAAATACATTTATAGATGCTAAAAGAGTGACAAAGTCTCATATTACAACTACTAATACCCTAGCAAAGGTTGTGATTCCAATTGCAAATAGAAAAATAATCAATCTCACTACATGCCAGAACCGTGGATAGTAAATTAAAACTAAAGATAAAAATACATGGAAAAGAAAAGCAGCACTACTCGTAAAATCTCTTGAATAGAAACCTCCTGAAGAGGAAGATCTCGGTCAAAGAGTTACAGCCAATTATGAGACATAGATTGAGACAACAAAAAATTAGATCCTCCAGATATGGCTTCTGGAGTTGATGATCATATAAATGAAAACTATGAGATTTCAATTATTTTTATGATATAAAAAAGAGTTGATAGAAATTTAATTATCGTTGACGATGAATTTGCCTCAACAGTAGCTCTTGCTGTTATAAGAGAAAATATGGATCCATAATCTATAAATATAACTAAATATTAGCATAAACATGATTGATCATCATGGAATGAGACAATTTAAGTAGAGCTAGACTCGTTCCATCATTGACTATGAGAAAAATAATTCTCTTATTATGGAAATGATCATGTTCTGATACTTAATTAATATGGCAGTTAATGAAAGGCTTATTATATGTCTTATGAAAGCAATAAAAGTGTCAGAATGATTAAGTATATCATAAATGAATATATATTAAATATGTGACATATATTTCATCAAATTGCAAAAATCTATGTATGGATTAAAGCAATATGGACATGTGCTATGATTATTTGAGTAAATTCTTATTGAAAGAAAGATATGTGAATAATACACTATATCCATTTATATTCATAAAAGACCATAGAATGGTATATGTTATTATTATAGTATAAGTTGATTTAAATATCAATGTGACTCCTAATGAACTCAAATAAGTATGTACCTATTTGAAAAGTGAGTTTGAGATGAAAAATTTAAAGAAAATGAAATTTTGTATTGGCCTGCAGACTGATTACTAAAGAGTCCTGATACACTAGTATACTTATGTGGAAAAGATATTTAAGCAATTTTTGCATGGATAAATCTTTGCCTGAAGCACACTAATAGGTGGTTCGCTCACTAGAAGTGAAGAAAAACCCTTTTATACCTAAAGAAGATAATAAAGAGCTATTTGGTCTTGAAGTACTATATATAAGTGCTATAGGACACTCTTATATCTTGCAAATTGTATGAGACCTGATATTGCATTTGCAACAAAAATTTCTAGCTAGGTATAGCTCTGCACCTACAAAGAGATATTAGAGTGGTGCAAAAAGTTATCTTCAATATACTATTAATATTATAATTCATATTTGAAATTGGTCTACATGCGAATATTGGTTATTTGCTTAATCTCCATGATGGTAGATTTTAAATTGGTTATGTATTCACTTATGGTGGTACTGCAATTTTATAAAGATTTTTATGGTCCTGAAGTATCTCATTACAAATACTCCCATTGTATTTTGAGAATAATGTAATTTGCATTGCACAAATTAAAGGTAGTTATATCAAGGGTAACAAAGTAGACATAAACTTTACTTAAATTCTTGCATATACATAAGCTCCAAAAGAGATATTCATCAAATTCGCTTGAGTGATAATTTAACAGACTTATATACTAAGTTTTTACCTAATGTGATATTTAAACGGCATTGTTTCATCAATTAATATATGCTGTGTTAAAATCTGTCATCATCAGAGGGAGCAAATTAGTAAATGATTGTACTTTTTTTTCTTAGTCAAGTTTTTATCCCACAAGGTTTTCTTGGACAAAAGTTTTAATGAGTCAATCTGTGCAATAATAAAATAGCGCATAAAATGTATTATTTTTCTTAGCTATGCTTTTTTCTACTGGGTTTTCTAGCAAGGTTCTTAACAAGGCATATTCATAGCGCAAGTAATATCCTAAAAGAGTACTATAAATAGATTATTATATGTGAATATTACTTAAATATCATTAACTATACGGTTTGACAACTTGACAAATTTGTTTACAAAGACACTCCCTACAACCACATTTGAAAAGTTAGTTAACAAAATTGGCATGCGCCGATTAAGAGATATTTGATAGAAATCATGTTTTTATGAGGGGAGATTTTGGTACACTATACTCTTTTTCCCTTAGCTTAAGTTTTGTCCCATTGGGTTTTCCTGGCAAGGGTTTTAATGAGGCAGTGTTATGGCGCAAATCTCTATAAAATTAATGTACTATTTTTCCTTCACTAAAATTTTTTCCCACAGGGTTTTTTCTTAGTAAGGTTTTGACGAGACATATTTTTTTGTAAAAGACATCAAGTAGGAGTGTTATAATATATTATAAGATTTGATTGATGTCTTTTCATATACATGAATATTTTAGTTTTCATATTAGTATTGATTATATTTTTCTTATTAGAAAAGCTTTCTATTTCTTTTCTTTCTGTACTCTGTATAAAAGGCTTAATATTATTGAATGAAATAACTAGAAAACTATCATTTTCTCTATATTCTTTGTTCTTATTCTTCTCCATTATATATATATATATATATATATATATATATATATATATATACTAGATTTTTTCTAACGTGCTTTGCACGTTGATTTTTATTATAACTCATTATGACTTGTTACTAGTTGATTTTTAATATTATTATTTGACAATATTTATACAACTTGACTATTAAGTTCACTTTAATTGTTGAATTCAAGTGAAGTTAAATTTTTTCTAAATTATATAGCTATACATGTATAATATAATTAGATTGATAATACACAATAATTATAAATTCTATATAAATATAAGAATGTAATTTATAAGAATATTAATGATTATTAATTGCACATGATATTAGTTTGAAAATAATAACAAAGTTGCAACATTGATTTTTTATTAAATGAAAGAATTACAGAGTGGATTTTAGTATATGTACTATTTATTTTTTTATTTTGTGACTGCACTCAATAACTTATTGGTAATTTATTTCTGAATCATTATATTGTATCCCTGCAAATGTTTAAATTTTAAATACTAGTATAAATGCTACATTACATGTAAATAATTTAAATGAATACTATGTGATATTATTTTTTAAAGTATAATACCTGTTAGATAGATACTTCTTTGTAAACTACATTTTTTTTATAAGTTGCTTTCTTTTTATTGGGCTTTTCATTTTTAACCAATATTTTTATAGTAGATACTGAAACACCTCTTGATAATGCAACATATAATTGTCCATGCAAGAATACGTCTTGCGATAAATACACTCTTACATTAGGTATCATCTGTCTTTGTGCTTTATTAATAATTATTGCAAAATAGAGAAGCACAGAGAATTGTTTTCTTTTGAAATAGAAAGGATATCCTTCATTTTTAGACGGTGATAGTGGTATTTTCGGCAATAGGATATATTTTTCTGCATGTTGTCTTGTTGTTATTTCTGCAAGTATAATATTTCTATCAAATTGTTTGCACACCATCCTTGTTCCATTGCATAGTCCATTAGATGCATCTATATTTCTGAGCAATATGATGGGACAATTGATTTTTAGTTCTAACTTGTGAGGTGACAAGCCATTTGGCAAAAATATATTTAGAAATTTGCTTGGTAATGGTTATTTGTGTCATCTACTGCTTGATTGTAATTGTTGTAGACTATTTTTCTCTAAGAAACATATCTATCATTTTTTTATTGAGAGTGTCTAGATTAGGAAATATTGCATTAATTAACACCATCTCACAGTCTGTTTCGTTATCTTGTGGCACAACCATCTGTTTCGGAATGAGTATATATTCCTGCACTGTTGTTGGCTCTTCTCCATTACCCACCCTCAATAGGAATTCACCAAAAGATGTATCTGATCTTGCTCTCATGTTATTACTCAATTTGAGTACTTCCATTTTATTCCAAAGGTATGATTTTACTAAACTTGCATTGACTGTTTCTTGTCTTGTTTCTTTTGGTATGACTAGAAGTATTTGTCTGAAATCTTCACCAAATATAATTACTTTTCTACTAAATGGCTCATCACAATTCATTATATCTCTCATACTTCTGTCAACTGTCTCTATTGCAAATTTTTTTGCCATGGGAGCCTCGTCCCAAATAATTAGCTTTGTTATTCGCAATAAATCTACTTGCCTACTCTACTTTGATATATCGCACAAGCTCATTTCTATTGGGCTTAATGGTATGCTGAATCTTGATTGGGTTATCCTCCCTCTAAGCATTATTGCAGCAGCTACACCTAAAGTTGCTGTTGCTAAAGCTATCATCCCGTGCGATATAAGATTAGCTAGAATTGCTCTATATAAAAATATTTTTCCAATTCCTCCAGGGACATCCACGAAGAATACACCACTTCTTTTTGAATTTATCCTATCTAGTATTCTTCTATATGTATGCATTTATTCCCTATTCAGTTTCAAAGTTGCCTCAATGTCTTCCTCTGGTATCTCTACTGTCATTTCTTTTACAATCTCCCTTTTATTACTTATTGGTTGGTTAGTATGATGATTTGTGATTATGGGTAAATCATAATTCTTTATATCCTTTCCCATGCTCTGTAAGTGGTATTCAATGCTTTTTATTGTGGATGAGATTTGAGTTTCTATTGAATCTTTATGAATTTGCTTGAAATCTTCAGACATGGCATCGGAGTAATCTTCCCAAAGCTTCCTGACATTTGCTGGTTCACAATAGACTAATAGAATTGCAAATAATATTCTAAGCTCTCTTGGCATCTTAAAAGTAACAGTTTTGCTCATACATTTTGATGCACTTTGATCTGATTCAAGTAAGCCTCTTTTTATTGTAGCTTCCTTAAAAGAATTGCATTCCATATTGCCTATTGTAAGCAGATCTTTAACTGCTTTTGGCCCTTTAATATGGCTTAACAATAGTCTCAAGTAATACCTTTCACCCTTTAATGGATTTGCTGCATTCACTCGATCAATGACTTTTCCTCTTTTTCTTCTCCCAATATTTTCCTTGTCTATCCCACACGTAATATTTTGGAAATTCTCTGTACAACAATCCCCTTGCATGCTCGTCTATGGAGCATTTAGTGAAAAATTATGTTAGCATTGTCTTCATTACATGGTCCCATGTGTCTAATTTTTTTAGGTCCTAATTTTTCCAGTATGACACCATATGTTTGTTTAGTAAGTGCAACTGTAGGTTTATGGCTGGTGGATTTATCTCATTCATTTCAAATTCAAATATTCTCCATATAGCTTCTTGGGCTAATACCCACCTAGCATCTTGGTATTGTTATATCTCATCTATCTATACCTCTCTGTCATCTGAAGCAATATAGATTGCGACTCTATCATGGCCTTTATAGATGTATTTGTATAGATATTTTACTGCCTTCATTCCAGAACACACTTGTCCAAGAAAGTTTTATGTAATTTTTATGTAGATTTCATTTTAATTAATTCTTTGCATAAATAATTTCACATATATTTTAATCACACCTCCACAGTGATGTGACAATTATATCTTGTCAATAAATATGGATTGTAAGGTACCACCCATTTGTTGTCTAGGTTCTTGTGTCTCTTTTTCACCTGCGAGATTGTTATACATCAAGATAATGCATAATTTTTTTTTTATTGAATAACATAGGTGTGTTGTTAAATGTCTTATCTCTCTTCCATTTTTAGGCCTTTTATATAAAGGGTATCCATCTTTTCCTTGCATGGTTTTTGAGTTGTATGGTCTGGGGTAATGAAACCTGCAATTTCTTTCTATCATACAAGAGTATTTTGGATGGTCCTCGGCACATGAACCATGCATCATGTGCTTTGCCACCATTTCATATAGTTCTGGATATTTATTCTAATATGGGATTTTTGCACTTACAAATTTGTCAAAATGATATGGATTTGTTATCTTATGGCCAGGTTTTAATATAACCAAAATGTGTGCATGCAAGAGTCCTCTCTTTTAAAACTCAATGACATGTACATATGCTGCGACTCTTTCAAATATTTCTTTCTTATACAATTGGTCTTTTAGATCTTGTAGCTTTGGTCGAAATACTCGAGAAATCAAATCAGGTCTGTTTTGTGCTTTTTTCTTTTTTAGCTCTTTCCTTATTTCCTCCCAATATGGATTGCATGTCATTATAATAAACAAATATGGTTTTCCATATGTTTGCACCAAAGCCATTGCATCTAGATATCTTCTCCGCATGTCTCTAGGCCCTTCTATAAGAGATGGTGGTATAATGCTTCTTGTTCTTGTTTGCATACCTCTGGTTTCTCCAGCATTTACACTATCTACTATTCCTTGGTACAATTCAATTCTTATCCATGATTGTTGGTTTCTGTAAAAATCCAATCTTGTTGATTCTAGTTTATGTACATGTCTACAATGAACTGCTACATTAGTATTTCAAATAGTAATATCAGTGAATTTTAATTATCCTTTCTTTGACAATGGTAGCAGTAATATTCACAACACAACATTTTTTCTTGTGTTGGTCGTTTAACACCTGTAGTTAATATTTCTTGTTACATACTATACACAGATTAAAAAATTTAAAAATTTATGATTTTGAAATTTTTATACAAATTAACTGTCTGTGATTCATTGAAAAATTACATTGCAATTTACTGTTTCAATAATAATAAAAAGTTAATTTTGTCACATAACTTATTTTGTTAAATAAGGACTTAATGACTTGAATTTTATTCTGAATTTTGATTGTATTTTTTAAGGAATGTTAGATCATATTTACCCAAATGTATAGGCAACGCAATTGGAAAAAGGTTTTAATTTTCCATTTGTAAAATATTCATAATTTAGATTGTAAAAAAAAAGTAAATTAAACTCAAATCACATAATCACTTTAAAATATATATACAATGTTAATGTACCATACCATTTAAGAAATATAAAATTTTATATGAAATTTAAAATAAATATATAGTTAATATAATCTAAGAAATTTAAATAAAATCATTTATTGAAATTTATGTTAATTATGTTAATTTTTTTTTACCTCTTTTCTCTTTTTCAATAATGCTTTCTGGCGACCTTGCAATTGCTAATTCTAAATTGTTGTTGTCTATCATTGTATTCAAACTAACATCACAAGGTGTAATATGCTTTTTTATGTCTAGATGCCAATCACTCTCTCCTCTGGGATAAAGCAGTTGGTATTGCAATAGATCATAGCAGTCATAGTAATACTTGACTCTGTATCTATAGCCTGAATGTGTTTATACCACAATCTCTCGTTCTAAAGGAACATTTGGATTGTTCTTTTCTACCCAAATGCTTGTTACGTCTTCTTTCATTAGTTCATTGTACTATCGGTGTTGTTGTATGTTCCTCTTTTTAATCCATATGTTCAAATTATCATATGACTCATAATTGTTAATCTTTTTAAAAACTTTAGCATATGGATTATCTTTTAGAATCTTCATTAACTTGGACATAATAGCCTCGCATAGTTGGACATTGCATATTGTACTCATTCTATTCTTTAATTCATTAGTATTGTCATAAAAATACAGTTGGAATTAGCGTGGAGTCTCATCAGACGGTACTAATTGAGGTAAGTTGTGGTGTACTTGGCCTTGACCTCGAAATGTGAAAACTCCATTTTTGCTAGATGCAAAAGTTCTGTCATAGTTCACCCCAAAAGATGTGAATGCAAATATATTATTATAAAGTCTGATATTTTTCTGAAATTCCTTAGCCTCTTCTGAGTCCGAAGAGAATAAATGAAGGAGCTCTTTAGGGGCATGTGTTATTGGTAGGTTGATTTTTCCACTCTAACAATAAAAGTTTGGTGGTTCATATTCAAATCGTTTTGCTCCACAATATATGCATGAAGGTACTTTTTTTAACTTGTGCAGTGGTGAGCACATTGGATGATATTGCATTTGTCCTGTAAATATATTTGATAATATAAATTGGTATTCCTAATGAAGTGTTTCAAATCAAATTTTGCATAGTTTTATAATTAATATTTTTACCTTCTTGCTCATATGAATTCAATTGGATTCTGCATAGCCATTCCACTCTCTTTCTTTTGCTTGTGCTATCATTTACATAACTTTGTTCTTATGTTTCTCCATATGTATTCATTTTTCTTTTTTTATTGCGTTCTAATCTCTTTTGATTTTCAATTCTTTTTTGCTCATCAGTTATGCAGTTGTACTTTTTTTCACCTGTTTAAATTATCATATATTATCATTTGTATTATTTTCTATATCAAATTTCATTTTAAATTCATAAGAATAAAAATAATTTAAAATGTTAATAATTAAAAGTTTAATAGATGATCTTACCATATCTAATCAATATTCGTCGATAACTTTACTATTGTATTGTAACCTGTAAAATACTAATATTTATAAATTTTAAAGAAGACATCAAGATTTAGATGTATATGTATTATTGTTCTATAGTTCTAAAACCAAATAGCTAACCAAAGTACATGTAAGCATGGCAATAATTAAAAAAATATAAAAACTTAATATAAACAAATAAATCAATAAAATATGTGCTTTTCTCTTCATGTGAATCAATCGAAATAGTAAGTGCTGAATAATTTTAATATATTATGACATATCGAGGCATACCATAATAGTAAGTGCATATTTTCCTAAGTAATAGATTTAGAATCGATTTCTTCTCCCCAATGCTCAAAAAAAAAAAATTAATATATTATTTTGTTTTTGCTTTTTAATTTATATTGTCTAATCATCAAAGAAAAATTATATTCTTATAAAAAACAATAAAAACAACAAACAAAATTGATATTAAACAAACATTAATTTATTGAAATTTGAAGGATTTGAAGTAGAGATTTTGCAAAATTCAAAATTTGTTTAAAATCTAATATGATGAAGAAAAGTAAGATAAAATTGATGAATTTTATTATAATTTTTTTTAATTTTGAATGCCTCATCTTAATTATGACAATAATTTTATCTAATTCAAACAATTAAGACAATAATTATATCATGCATTTCATGAAAATTAAAAATTTCATAAAGAAAATATAATTAAATTTATTTGCACATAGAATTGAATTTATAAAATTTTCCAGAATTTATTTCCAAATAAATATATACATACTAACACATTAATTTCTTTTTAGAGAAAGCATAAGAGGGCTTCTTGGAAAAGTCAATGGTATATGAATCAATGATTTTCATATTATACTATATACTAAAACACAAGTTGGAATCATCAGGCTATTAATTTTGAATCTCATATGATAGATCTCCAAGACCTAAAAAACAAAAGCAAAGAACAAAGGTAAGAATGGCATAAAATAGTAATTGACTTAGATTTTTAGTAGGATAAGGAATTATAATTGACTTAGATTTTTAGTAGGATAAGAAATTATAATTGTCACAACCCATCTTTGAGCTGCGACTGTCCTAGGGCATAGGGAGACGTAAGATCACCTAAACCCGTAGAACAACCTAAAACTCATAAGCTGTTACTATTATGTTACCCTTTACCCAAGATCATAGCCATAATTCCCATGTAATAGTCATTCAATGTCTAAATTCATTTTCATACTTATCGCTTTTGAACTCCATTTTCCAGTATTCTAATTGCAACTCAAGTGAGTATTAATCATGTATCTGAACTATACTAAGATAATGCCCAATCACACATACTAATGATACTCTAAGTTATACCATTATTACAGAATTTAACAAAACATGGAGCTCTAGGGTGAAACTTCCAAAATACAACATAATATGTACATGATGATACCAAAACTAGCAACGCAATTTCCAAGCGAATATGTAGAACTTGGAATTTACCTTGCCGAACCATCAACTGATCCTGAAAATAAATAACAACTATGGGGTGAGACAAAGCTCAGTGAGTACAAAATAATACTGTATAAAATAAACAAATGGTAGGTGGTTTAACGATAATTTCTTATAGCAATGAAGTAAAATGGATCAAGAGTTATTCTTATGAAATACTTTTCCATATGCAGTAAATATTGTATTTTTTTTTAGCAGAATATTTCCTTTATTGGAAATGGTGTGTTTCCCTCATAATTAATCGAGTGTCGGCATATGCCTTGCTCACTCCCACATTTCCTGTCACACGTACAACTGATTGGGTCTTACATACTGGGGACCTTAAACCCTTCCCAGCTAAGGTTCGGATACTCTTTACCCTATCCACGGGTTCATTACTATTGTGCACAAGGCTGATATATTGCCCCACATCACAGGGGTATTCTGCTTATCACAGTATCATTATAACATTTTATTTCTCTATCCATGAAATGATTCAATGGATAATATATCAATAAATAATCAAAATTCCCATCATTGATCATATTATGAGATGAAGCAATAAGGTTCATTTGGCCAAGTGCCATAAAGAAATGTTTGATTCACTTTGGCTCAATAATCAAGGAAGTATCATATCAACGGTTCAATATTCAATAAGCAGATTAAGCTTATCAAGAAATTAAGATTGTGGAATATCAATGAGCCATTCAACTTTTCAAGGCATAGAAACAATTCAACCATTAAGGTTGGAACAATAAAGGTTCAAGTATATGAAACAAGGCATATTATATTATTAAGTACTCACCTTTTGCTCCTTAGCTCCTATACCGATAGTTCTAATGCAGATTATAACGACGCTCCTCGGTATCCTGAGCAATGCCTTTGCCTTTCGATTCTACAAATACACCCCAAACAATCGTACATTAATTCCTACTCCTTTAACTTGCTAATCTCATTCTAACTCAACTTAACATTACTAATCACCAAAACACATTCTAATACATTAAACAATAACATACATAAACACATTAATTATTTAATCACTTTATTTTAAAATCACATGTTGTCCAAATCCTTTCACCAAAATAATTAGGTTCCTTTTTCCTTCCTAATTCCTTAATTAAATTCTATATTTATCAATGGAGACCAATGCAATCAATATTCATTCACCAATTGAAATTAATCTCTTTCAATTCCCATAAACCCTAACTTTACCAAATTGGGATGATTTGCGGAAACCCAAAATTTCTCAATCAAATCTCAAATTGATCTTGCAAAGATGAAATTAATGTCATGCAAAACCTATCACAATAATCAAACATCAAACTACACTTTATATTACACACTTCTCTTATATCATGCATTATGCCTTCAAGAATTTCAATTTTTAAATAAAATCTCTAAATTCAAATTTTACATTTTTAAACCACTTTTCAATATCCCAAATAACCTTAGATATTGTTAAAAAAAATTTTGGACACTTTCTCTAAAATTTCTTGTTTGGCCGAACCCCTATCTAACTTTCTCTTCATTGATTTTTCATGCTTTCTTTATTATTATTCACCTATTAAACCCCAAATCCTTAACCCCAATTCTCATATTTCATCACTTCACATGCCAAACTAACTCTTCTTTAAATCATTCTACCAAAATCCAATCATAAAGATTAAAAGAAAAGGGATAATTTCTAACAATTTATCACACTTAGGCTAAGGAAAGAAAGGAATTACTTAAGCAATAAATCTCACTTTGAAATGCTCCAAATTTAGCTCTAAGTTGAAGAATAAGTTGGGAGGTTTTTAGTCTTTGGTGAAGGTGAAATTTTTGGTGTAGGTTACAAATGAAATAGTTTAACACATTTTCATTTTATATACAAATAAAATCAATGGTGGTGATTTAATCATACAAGATCAATGGTCACATTTTTGCTTGAAATGGAGGGCTAAGATTGATCAAGATGGATGGTTGAGATGGCCCTTAGGTGTATGGTGACTAAGCATCAAAATAATGAATATCATCATCACCAAAATGAACATAATCATGGTGATGGAAAAGTAGGAAGCTTAGGTGTAAAGTTGACATAAGTCAATAAATATAACTAACCTAATTCCTTCTCATCCTAACCCCTAATTAACTTATTCTAACCATACTTTAGTCAAGCTTCACCACAATTAGAGGCCTTAGGGCCGGCCACTCCATGGGCTTGAGCTTTGAGTCCAAAAGCTCATCAATAAGCCCACCCGAAAATGTTTCCTGAACTTAAAAATTTTTTGTAACTTTTTCCTTTCCCTTTCACTGGGCATTTTAAATCTTACCTTCCCATATCATAATAAGCTTAAACTAAGCCATGTTGCCTAAAATTAATTCAATAAAACATACAATAAATATTCATATCTCATAAAAATACACACACAAACACTTAGCACCAACAAAAGTTTCTTTCATTCTATCACTATGTCATTAGTACTATACTCATAAAATTTATATTTTATGGTATTATTATAACTCTGATGAGCTATGGAGACCTTGGGCATTACAATAATTGACTTAGGCAATGGATTTTCTATTCTTATTATGAATTTTTTTTAATTTTGATAATAAATTTCAATTCATAAATGGATTTTCATATTAAAATCTAAAAAGTAAAAATTTTACATTAGTGTTTATTTTAACCATTTTTTGTTGCTACTATCAACGATAGAAATTATAAAAATTATATAAATTGAGGTAATGATGTGTCCGGTAGGAGTTATACCAATATTATTAGAGAGAGAGAGAGAGAGATTTTTTAAAGAGGGATCTGTTTGTTGTATTGTAGGATGATGATCATCTATTTTTGATTGATAACTTACAAAAATATTTGAGAAAAGCTGGAAAATTATAGACTTAGAATGTAAAGATTATTAACAATTCATTTATATTTCATCTTTCATGAAAGATTATTTGCAAAAATATTTGAGAAAAGTCTTTAAATATTTTGTTGGAACGAATGAAATTAAAGGGACTCACATGCCAAATCAATAGAACAAAAAAGTCAATATCATTTATTGTAATAAAAAAACAAATTGACTATTATTTTTATTTAAAAGTTGCAATTGTACTAAATAAATAAATTAGTCAATTATTATTAATAATAGCAAAAACTAAATCACTTTTCTTATGAAAGTAAACATTATTGATAAAATTATAATTCTTCTAATCTTTTTCAACCTCGATCTTTTTCTTTAGTGGTGGGACTTCTTCACATTCTTCTTTCTCTTCAATATTTATTACTTTTACTTCTATCATTGATATTTTTTGAATCTCTTCTGCAATAAAAGTCTTAAGATTTGCTTCTTTTTCCTTATCTTTTTTAGTCAATCTCACAAGGAAATAATATTCTTTTCCCTTCATGCTAATTAATTTCTTATAAAATTTACTATGGTCTCTTTCTTCCTACAATAACCAAAAATAAGATATAATAAAATTTTGAAATTAAAAGTGATATAATAAATATATGATTAATTAAATTTTATATTAACATAATGTAAAATGTTATGAAACCATACATCTATAGATTTTTTGTATTCTTCAACTGAACAACCCATCAATATTCGAGTATTTTCATATAAAGTTATATAAGCTTCCGTGTCTTCATCAAATACTCAAAATTTTAACAGATATTTATGACATAAAATTACCACAATAATAATCAATATCTAAACATATATGTAATAGATCATTATATAATTAATGTCAAATATTTTAATACATTATTATATAATTAATGTGAAAGCCAATACCTATTAATATATTTAGCATTATCATCACAATAGTTTTTGCAACTTTTTTTTTCCTTTTAGTCCATTGAGATAAACTTTAGTTGCACATTTTTTGTAAGATTCATATCAAGCTGAACGTTTATTTTCAATATCTTCAATTTTTGTTTTAAAAGAACATTCAAAACCCTACAATTTTTTTTTTCAAATTACTATATCAATACAACAAATTTAGGTATTTATCTATATATATAATTTGGTTACTTACTTTAAATGCTTTTCATTTTACTTCTTTTAGACTCAGTTTTGGTGCTTGTTTAAATCTTTTTATATTTAATTGCAAATATTTTTTATCATCATTTAACATCATATCATCATAATTGGTAATTTTATAAATTATAATCACATTATTACTTTTATTAATAGACATTGAGTTTCCAAAATTAATAAATTTAAAATTTAAAAATAATATACTTACAAATCTCGTAGCTTATCAACTTCTAGTATATTTGGATTAATTTGAATAGTCTTAATCTTCAATGTTGACAGTTGAAAATCATCTATAGTAAAAGAAAAAAAAAAGTAAATTTAAGTTAAGTGTTTATAAAATCATAAACAAATTGATTTTTTGTTTAAAAAAATACCATTATAAATAGAAATTTTGACATTTGATAATGCAGTGATAGGATTTTGATCATCATTGTTAAATGCATTCTCAATTAGTGCACCTTCATTTTCTGCTGCATCTTTCTGTAGAACTAAAAACAATTTTTATAATCTACAATTTCGAAAATAAAATAAAAATTAATATATATATATATATATATATATATATATATATATATATATATATATATATATATATATATATATATATATATATATTAAAAAGAAATAAGAACAATATAAGTAAATAAAAAAATAAAATTTTTATTTTATTACCTTCCTGTCACAATTGTTATATCCTTTTTCACTTTTTTCTTTTCCTTGAGACAAAAAGTGGGTTTAACATAAACTACAACACCTAAAAAATTTATACAATTAAAAAATAAAATAGTATTATTAGAGTTAATAATTAGGCAACATATCAAGAACAAAATAAATAAGATTAGAAAATTACAATAAAATTTACCTATAAATTCCTTTGCTTTATTTTTTTAACATATTCTTGAACTTCAAAATATGATTTAAAATTATAAGAAATAATTTCTTTAGATATGTTTGCCTTATCTTTTTTCAATATTGTGTATGTATTAAAATGTAATTCTTTTTACTTATGAACATTTGGAAAATTAAGATTGACTTTTTTAAATGATCCATTAGTAACAGTATAGGTTTTTCCCAGCTTAAAATTTAATCTTTTTATTGCATCTTTTCCATATTATAGCACAAATTTTGATACCTTGTAAAATAATAAAATGTATTATTAATAAAAAAAAATTGTGTATATACATTATTATAATAAACACAGTGATAAATAATGTGGGGCTGTTGATCTTCTCTTCTCATCAAGGTTATAAAATTAATCCGTAATATGATTATATATAATATATTTTTTGCGATCATATAATTAGTGTTAATATTGGTTCAAAAAAAATAATTTTGTCCACGTGGTAAAGTTATAACAGTAACAATAAAAGTATTATAGTAGTAATTGTTTACAATTATATAATTACATGGTTTTAATAATGTATTTGTTAATAAAAAAAGCTGTGTATTAATGTATTGTTTACTATCATATAATTAGTATTAATATTAGTTCAAAAAAAATAATTTTGTCCACGTGGTAAATTTATAACAGTAATGATAAATGTTTTATAGTAGTAATTGTTTACGATTATATAATTACATGGCTTTAATAATGTATTTATTAATAAAAAAAAACTGTGTATTATATACATTATTTATTAGATACTAATTAAAAATGTGCTTCATTTGCTAATAAATTATTATATACTTAAATTTAGTATTAATTATAAATTTAATGACTATACATATATAAACATAATAAAATTAAGAAATAAAATTAGGTTCTATTAAAAAAAATAAACATACTGACCTTAATATCAATCAAAACTATTCGTTTTAATTGAATTACACTATTGCTGAATGTTTATATAGAATCCACTCGTAAAACCATGAGTTTAATATTTCTTTGGGTATCGATTGTTTGATTTTTTAAATTATTTGCTATGATAACTTAAAAAGCTAATAAGAATAAAACTAATGAGAATAAAAATTTATAAATTTAATTGATGAAGATAATAACTATGTATGTTTACATATATAGAGCAAATTTAATTTAATATTAGTAGGAGAAGGAAATATAATTAACATAAGAAAATAGAGTTCTATTAGAATTAATAATTTTAATATCTTAAACTAACTAAAATGTCCAAAATTTTAATATTTTAAACTAATTAGAATGTCTAAAACAAATAGTATGAATTTAACTTTTATTGAATGAATTAAAACATTTCGATGAATGATTTAAAAATAATGTTACAATAATTTTTTTTAGCATAATGTGACAATAATTTTAGAAATTACTGTAGCATAGATAATTTATTATTTATTTTTCTTTCGTTGTTAAATTCTAATAGTTATGATTGTATTTCAATTTTAATAGTTATAGGTTAGTTTATTAATTGAATAATAAAATAAATTAGAAGATGCACCAATTTTAATAGTTATAGGTTAGTTCATTAATTGAATAATATAATAAACTAGAATTGTTATAGGAATCTATATGTGATGCACGAAAAATTCAGGAAAATAAAATAAAATAAATAAATAATAATAATTAAATAATAGTCAAAAATTATATTACTCTCAAATTAAATATATAATTATTAAGAGTATAATAAATGACATATAAGTAACTGTGCTTTTTTTTCCTATCATATATATATATATATGTATGATTCAATTTTAATCTTAACATTTGGATCATAAAATATATTGGCACTTTTTCTTTTCTAAGGCTCAATTGAACCTTTCATATTTTTAAATCTTAAAATTAAGCACAATTTTTAACACCTCATAAACCGCAAAATGCTACCATTTATGGAGCTTTTTTTATACTTTTTCTATGTTCTCATCTCTCTCCAAACCGCTTATTGTCTCTCTTTGAGTCTCTCCCTCTCTCTCCTTGATCCTTTTCTTTTCTCTCGTCAATCACAAATCATTTTTCTATTCTTTTTTTTTTTTTTTCTCTCTCACACCGTTTTCTCTTAAAAAGACTAGTCCATTCCCATTTTCTCTTCAATTAAAACATCTCCACGTTAAATTTGGATAAACTGTATGTAAAGTAATTAAATTTTATATTATTTTTTAATTTGATCATTAATTTTTAATTTTTTATAATTTGATAATTAAATTTTAATTTTCTCATAGATTAGTTACGAAATATAAATTCAATGAAAAATTTAAAGGTTGATGACCAAATTAAAAAAAAAATATAAAATTTAGTGATCAAATTATAAAAAAATTGAAGGTTAATAATCAAATTAGAAAATAAAGTCTATGAAAAGAAAATTAAAATTTAGTAATTGAATTATAAGAAATTAAAAGATAAAAAACAGTGCTAAATTTAGTGAATTTGTATATAATTTATCTCATTATCCCTATATATTAGTAAATGATTGACCATAAATTTTGTAAGGTGAAAGCGATGACGATAAGATTCAACTATAAGATTTAATTAATTAATTAATTAAATATAATATATTAAAATTAAATTAAAAAATTGTTAATTATAATTTGATTATATATATATATATTGTTTGAATTTATATTAGATATTAATATAGTAAAAATTATGTTGAATATTATTATATTGAAATATAATATTACCATAATTTTTTCTATTTATATCATTATTTAATTTTAATTATCTATGGATATTATATTTATTTTTAATATATAAATAACAATAATAAATATTATTTAAATTTTACGCGACGTTTTTTGCTTTCACCGGTTATAGGTGCGTGAAGAAAGCTTTTTCTCTCTCGCAACGCGCCCCAATCCCCAATGGGTAGTAGTAACAAGGATAGAGACTCAAAGCGAAGGAAAAGAAAATCGGACTCGTCTGAGTTTGACTCATACTCGGATGAGTCAGACAGCCGTGACTCGTCCCCAAAGAGGAGAAGGAGCTCCAGCAAGCACAGAGAACGGAGTAGCCAGAGCCGGAGCCGGAGCCGAAGCCGAAGGAATCGGCGTTATGACAGCGAGGATAGCGCCGGTAGCGAGGATCGCGGTCGCAAGACGAAGAGCTCCTCAAGGAAGGTCACGGAAGAAGAAATTGCTGAATATTTGGCGAAGAAAGCTCAGAGAAAGGTAATGTTTACTTTTCTACAGCCTTTATTTGTTTTTGTGATACTTAGGGCTTCGTATTGACGGTTTTGCTTTACTCAGGCTATGAAAGTCGCTAAGAAATTGAAGGCGCAGTCAGTTTTGGGCTATTCAAATGATTCGAATCCTTTTGGTGATAACAATCTCAATGAGAAGTAAGTAATCGCACTGCTCACTGATGAACTAAATTGCAAATTACAAATTAGAAGCTCTGTATTTTGTTATTTCTTGTTGAATACAATTGGGGGGTGTTGCAGATTTGTGTGGCGAAAGAAGATAGAACGTGATGTTTCCCAAGGCGTACCACTTGATATGTTTTCAGTTAAAGCAGAAAAGCAGAAGCAGAAAGAAAGGATGGTATGCATATATTGAATTGGTTGATTTTAGCTTTCAATTTTTTCCCTTCTCTACAAACAATTACCCTTTTGTTACTTCAATAAGTTCATTAAGCTTCTAGATAGACTATTTGACTGATGGAGGTTGTGTTCTGGCATTTGATTTTATCCTTTTTCTATAATTTGGATTTTTTAGATTTTATTAATGATAACATTCATACTGCTAGTCAAATCTAAACCAATTAGGTTAAATGGAGACAGTACTTGTTTGAACTCTAAATTATGCTTCGGATGTTGCACTATTTTCCTGATGCATTTGGTATAAGTAATCTGGTTGTCTTGTCCACTTTTGATAACTTTCATCAATAAATTGTTGTTTCATTATTTGCTATCATTTAATTTGTAATAGTTTTGATTGTTGTGTGCGAGTGTGCATTTATGTTTATATCATGAGGGCTGCTACTATTTCAGGATACAGATCATGCCACAAAGCCTTGGTAGAAAATAGACTGGAAAAAATTGTCTGTTCATGCCTGCAAAAATTATATGTGCCTGAACAAAGTAAACCCTATTGGCTGTGGACCTGTAGGGGTGGTGGTTTGCTTTGCAAACTAGTAGGATTAGTAAGTTTAGATCAAGTTGATGTGAATAGTAAGGAGTTTAGTTCAAGTTGATGTGAATGGTGAGGCCTGTGTCTGTGTTTTTGCTGGTTATATTAAGTTTCTCAACTGTAGGTGGCATCAGTTAGCATGTGTAATATCTTTCTATTGGAAAAATTTTTAATTCTTGTTGTTTTTCTTCAATTTTGTGATCTATGTGATGATCTGTTGCAATGAGTAAATGTGACAGACACTAGATGCTAGTGATTATGATGTCTCAATCATCTTTAAGTGCTTCACATTAGATTTTAAATTTTCTAGTGATTATGATGTCTCAATCATCTTTTAAGTGCTTCACATTAGATTTTAAATTTTAATAAATTCATTTAATTTTATGATGCAGGCAGAGATTGAAAAGGTGAAAAAGAGGAGAGAGGAAAGGGCACTTGAAAAGGCACAACACGAGGAAGAAATGGTATGCAGACTTGTGATAAAGCAAAAATTGTTAAAATCTGTTGGCAAAAAATTATACCGTCTTGACATTGGAAAAGCTATTTCTTAATGTTATTCTGATTTCCATGGTGGTTGATGTTTGGATGTGTTTATGAACTGCATTTCTTTTTGCAGGCATTGTTGGCTAGAGAACGTGCAAGGGCTGAGTTCCAAGACTGGGAGAAAAAAGAAGAGGAGGTATATTGCTAGCATTTAACTCCTACTTCTCTTGTTTTTATTGCCATCACTGATTTGTCAATTCTCTATTAGTTGTTAGTCTAAGAAGCTAATAAATATTCAATTCACAGTTTCACTTTGATCAAAGCAAAGTCAGGTCACAGATCAGACTGCATGAAGGGCGAATGAAGCCTATAGATATTCTGTCCAAGCATCTCAATGAATCTGATGATTTGGATATAGAAATAAATGAGCCATACATGGTCTTCAAGGTAAATACAGAATACATAGTTTTTCTCCTTTTTTGTGCAGCTTATTTCCCCCCTACTCTATTATAGCACATCAATAATGATACCAATTTTTATTATTATATGATAGCCTATTGTTTTTCTATTTATTTTAATTATGATCAAAGATTCTTTTAGTTGAGGCTAACCTTATAATGTAATTATATTGGAAGACTTGCCCCTATCAAGCTGTATCTTAATTTCCTTGAGTGAAGGTTGTAATTTGTTTACGAATATTATATGATTAATTTTCTGTAGCAGGTAAAGGGCATAGAATCTAATATTATATGATTAATTTTCTGTAGCTGGTCAGAGGCATAGAATCTGTGTATTTCTGTCCAACTGCTTACTTTTTTCAATTATACCCTGCAACATTTGCATGGACTAATTGTGGTGAACAAGTGTTGAATATTTCCTTTCATGCAGGGTTTGACAGTAAAGGAGATGGAAGAGCTTCGTGATGACATCAAAATGCATTTGGATATGGATAGGACAACTCAGACGCACATTGATTATTGGGAGGTGCTATTATTTTCTCATTCTTCACATGTTCGAGTATTTTTTAATAGTCCTTTTATATATATATATATATATATATATGATATGCATGTGTGTATGTGTCTCTGTGTGTGTGTGCGCGCGCGCGAGCGTGTGGGGGTGCGTGTGTGTTAACTCAGATGCACATTGATTATTGAGAGGTACTATTATTTTCTCATTCTTTACATGTTCGAGTGTTTTTTAATAGTCCTTGTATATATATATATATATATATATATATATGAACATATATGTATATATCTACATATATCATATGTATATGCATGTGTGCATGCTTGCTTGAAACCTTAGATTCATACTAGAATCATAAAAAAAACCTTCAAACTAAGCTCAAAGATTCCCTGAGTAAAAACCATTGTATTCCTAACCTAATTAGTAAGAAGTCCCCCCTAGACATCTTAGTCAAAAGCAGGAGTCTTGAGAGGGACTAGATCAAGGGCTAGAGTACAAGGTAAAGCTATTAAATTAAGCTCAAAGATTCCCTGAGTAAAAACGGTTGTATTCCTAACCTAAATAGTAGGAAGTCCCCATTAGACATCTTAGTTAAAAGCAGGAGTCTTGAGATGGGCTAGATCAAGGGCTAGAGTACAAGGTAAGGTTATGTTAATAGCTAGGCTAACTGCTAATATTCTTAGGGGTAGGCTAAGGCTAATAGATGGATGTCTGGACCTTGAGTCTGAGCTGTACCTGACCCCTCACCCCCCTTTCCCCCTTTTCTCTTTTCCTAATATATATATATATATATATATATATATATATATATATAAGTTCTTTAGGCAAGTTATGATGTGAACTATCATTTCGACTTTTTCTTCTTGCTGCTTCTTCAGAATTTGTTAATGCTATGAAATAGAAATTTAGCGCAGATACAGGAAGAAAGTGTAACAGGATTCAACATACTGAGCCTCCATTCCACCCCTCTCTTTCTCTCTCACAAATACAAATATCTGTAAAGATATCCATGGTGCAAGCTTGATCTGTTAGATAGTGCTTGGACCAAGTTCTCATTGTTATTGACTAGAAAATATCACCTGGACATTTATGAATAATCTGTTGCAGACTTGCAGTGTTTGAGTGAAATTGTTGATATATTCTCTTCTAAATTTGAATAACTGTTGGACATTATCCTAACATTTGCAATTGTGACAGGCACTTTTGGTGGTTTGTAATTGGGAGCTCTCTGAAGCTCGGAAAAAAGATGCACTGGATCGGGCTAGGGTGCGTGGAGAGGAGCCCCCTGCGGAATTGCTTGCAGAAGAAAGGGGTCTGCATTCTAGTATCGAAACAGATGTCAAGGATCTCTTGGAAGGGAAATCTTCCAGTGAGCTTGAGGCATTTCGGTGCCAAATTGAGTCACAAATGAGTTCTGGCACAGCAAAGGTAGTTGAATATTGGGAGGCTATTCTCAAACGACTTCAGATATACAAGGCAAAGGTATTTTTTACTTGAATTGCCGAATGTTTATTACTGTAATCATCGAGTTACTTGTAAGTATTTGACCTTACCATTCAATTGGTGCAATTACAGGCTTGTTTGAAGGAAATTCATGCTAAGATGTTACGCAAGCATTTGCAGCGCCTTGAGCCTCCTTTGGAAGGTCATGGTAAACAGGAAAATGATCATAGTTTAAGGCCTAGTGAGGAGGATAATGAACATGATATTAAAGGTATGTGCTCTGTCATTTCTGGTTAAATGCTGGTTTCTTTTTCAGACAATTGGATCAAACTCTGTCTAATACTTGTCCGGGTTGTATAGATGCTGAAACACTCTCTCCAGAACCTATGATGATGGAGGAGACTCATGAGGCAGAAGAAGAAGGATCATTTTCACCTGAACTGCTGCATGGAGATGAAAATGAAGAAGCACTTGATCCTGAAGAAGATAGGGCCATACTGGTAACTTTTCTAACACTGTATTACTCACTGTTGAGCAGGCAAGTGAAACACATGCTTCTTGGTTTAATACTGACATTTTTGATATATTAACAGGAAACAAAACGAATGGCTGTGCGAGAGGAACAACAAAGACGGCTTCAAGAAGCCATGGCATCAAAGCCACCTCCATCAGAAGATAACTTTGAGATGAAAGCCATGAAAGCTATGGGGGCCATGGAGGAAGGTGATGCAGTATTTGGCTCTGGTTCTGAAGTGAATCTGGACTCACAGGTACCTTATCTTGGTTATTCTCCTCTTTTTTCAACCTTGAGGAAAAGAGAGACGATCATTTCAGAGTGGTCTTCAACTGCCCTGACACACTGATATGAATGCAGGTATACTGGTGGCATGATAAGTACCGACCAAGAAAGCCCAAATATTTCAACCGTGTTCACACTGGATATGAATGGAACAAATACAATCAGACTCACTATGATCATGACAATCCACCTCCAAAGATCGTGCAAGGGTACAAATTCAATATCTTCTACCCAGACCTTGTTGACAAGACAAAGGCTCCAACTTATACCATTGAGAAGGACGGAAACAGTGATGAGACCTGCATTATAAGGTTCCATGCAGGGCCACCTTATGAAGATATTGTAAGTTCTCTCAATCAAATAGCAACTATATTACATTTCATTCCTTCCAACACACACACAATCCCCCGCCCTGCCCTTCCTCTTCCTCCTCTCCCTCTCTCTCTTTTTTTTTTTTCAAATGAACACTTACTGACATGTAATGGTGTAACAGGCATTCAGGATTGTAAACAAAGAATGGGAATACTCTCATAAGAAGGGATTCAAGTGCACATTTGAACGTGGAATTTTGCATGTTTACTTCAATTTCAAACGGTATCGCTACAGGAGATAAACCTTTCGTATTGTATTCAAATCTGTAAATTACATGATGAAATTGTACGAAACAGTTCCTCTTTATCAGCTTGTTGTAGCTGTTTTCTTTTGGATATGAAAGAGGAACACTTTTAGTGGAACATTTGTTAGCTGATAAACCAGGTGCTATTAATTTACTGAGGTAATTAGCAGAGGTCTGAGATTAGCTTGTGGTTAGAAAAGTAAAAAAATAAAAATAAAAAGTTGGGCCCTTTGGTTCCAACTCTCCTAGTCATTGGTCATTTTTGAAGTGTAGTTGATTCGATTTTTGTTGCTATATAATTTTATCATTCTCAAGTTTTCATGATGAAATTTTTTTCCGTTAACGGGGATGAGACAGTTATGAGGTGTATACTCCGTCCAATAGGGATTCTCATCCCTGATCCCTTATATTTTTTTAATTTTTTATATTTGTTTTCTTTTACAATAGTTTTATTTTTTAACTATATATGTATATATAAATACATATTACAAAATTTATATTCTTTAACAAAATATGAGTTCTTTTCTTTTTTTATCTAAAAAAAAATGTGAAGTTAGGATTCTGTGGAGAAGAAAAAAAAATTGTTCTTATACAATGGGGCAAGGACGAAGACGAAGGGAAATCATTGATGAGGAGATGGGGATGGAGAATGGATCCTCATCCCCATCCCATCCCCATGACCATTTCTAACTGAAGTATAATGTTTTCTTGTTGCTTATCAATTACAGTGAAAAAATAGACATATTTGTCCTGCATTGTACGCTTCTTTTACTTTCACAAGCATTTGGGTTCATATATATATATATATATATATATATATATATATATATATATATATATATATATATATATATATATATATATATATAGTAGTATGTGGCTAGATGGCTCTCACAAGAAAGTTAGAAAATAGAAAAATTTTTTAAGAAACATTACACTTATTTTTAATGGACTTTGCACTTAATAAGGAAGAGATGACTGTAACTCGAAAGTTTTTAAGAAATAGAATTTTTTACTATCAAACTAGACTCTTGGTGGTTTGCAATATTTTCTCCTTTCTTATCATGGTAGCCATTATTTTAACTTTTAGGGAAAAAAAAATCACAGCTTTCATTGAAAATTATTTCCAAAATGTACGGTCAATTTCAACTAATGACAGACATTATTATTAATCCCCGCACTTTGAGAAATAATAAAGGGAAGAAACTATGGAGAAATTAAGCATGTCGCTAGAATCTTCACTAAAACGTTTTAAGATTGCTTTTGACTAATACCATTCCCAAATACACAAAAAAAAAAAAAAAAAAAAAAAAAATTCCTCTTTATCATGACTGCTGACACTTGTATATCACAGCCTTTTCTAATGGTGTGTTTGTCTTAGGTTGCTAATTAAATTATTTTGTATCCAACAATGGAAATAATCACATTATATCACTTCGCTGTTATTTCCATCTACTATTGACCATTACAATTCATGAAGGAATAATTTTAATGCTCTCTTGATTTGCATTTAGATTTGAGACCTTCATTCCTTCAAAGTTAAAAAAAAAAAAAAAAAAGAAAAGAAAATCTTAAGCTAAAATTATGATCGAAATTTTTTTTTAAAACAATATATAAACGCATGAAATATAGTGATATTATAAAAACATATACCGTATATATATATATATATATATATATATATGGATTAGAGACATAACACACTCTAATATAAAACTATAATAATATTATAAATGTGTGCGTCATATATAAATTATAAACTCTTATCATAAGTAATATAGGATCCGCTGCTTTTTATTTATATTTTTTAAATTATCTACAGTATATTTTTTTTTGAGTGCAACATTATCACATTAGTCGGTATATACACCAGACTTAAGGGAGATTTTTCAAAACTTAAAACAATGTTGCCATGTCTTCCCAACAGATCATCTAAAAGCTTTCCAATAGTGAAAAAACTTGTATGGAAGTCCACGCTTAGTACTATTAAAAAAATTACAAGTTATTGCCAAATTACTTATGAACTAGATCAGAAAAATAGAAAAAGAATGGTCTCCACTTAGATTTGTGGCGGAAGAGTATGTGGTAAAAATAAAAAATTAAGTGCACTTTGATGTTGATTTGCACCATTGAGAAATACATGCTCGCACACACATATACATATATATGTATTGTATAACATTTTATTACAAAATGAGAAAAGAAAAACAACCCTGAAAAAAAAAAAAAAAAAAGAAAAAGAAAATCAAAGCAATGCTGACAAGCCTATATTTCCATTCATAATTCTTTATGCAAATGCTTTTCCCCATTTCAGAAAAGATGGATTGCTTTTTCTCCCACAGCTAGCAATTCTTACTAAATTCCAACAGATTCCAATTACCACATCATTGAAATTCCTAATCTTTTGGATCAATTTATACTTTCTGCAAAGTTAAGCATCTGATCCCCAATCTTTCCTTTCCTCCTTGTCTTTCCATCCACACATCCATTTTTGGAATCACTTTAGCTTCCATAGGCTACTCAACATTAAAAGTCTTTCTTTCCATCATTTCAACCACTTTTCCATATCCATACCTACTTTGCTACTTGAATGTTCAAAGATAACATGGTATTTTAACAGTTAATTACTCTAAAAAACATTATTGATTATTCATATACTATTATTACTAACCTCACTTAAGACCTTTTTCTTCATCTACTATCTGAACTATGCATTCAAGTTGTTGAGCTACCTCTTTCATGCTCGGCCTATCTACCTTCTTCTCCCTTAAACATGCAAAAGCAAGCTGTGAGAAGAGTTTTATACTTGTTTCTGTACTGTCTGAGGGTTGCCTACTGAGCAGCCGCTGATCCATGATTTCCATGATTGCACCATTTTTTGCTTGTTGACTTGCATAAATGGCCAGATTGACATCATCTTGATCTCGTGAGAAGTCGATGGCTTTTTGAGAAGTCAAAAGCTCAAGCAACACAACTCCATAACTATACACGTCACTTTTATCAGTTAACTGGTAGTTGCGGTAATATTCAGGATCCAAGTAGCCTAATGTCCCTTGAGCACACGTTGACACATGGCTCAGCCCTGGGCGAGCCAGTCTGGAGAGACCAAAATCTGCTACTTTAGCATTGAAGTCATCATCCAGTAGTATATTTGTCGACTTCACATCTCTGTGATAAATGGGGGTGTATACTCCAGAATGCAAATAAGCCAATGCTTCAGCAGTTTGCAGAGCAATTCTCAGTCTTGTCTTCCAATCCAGAAAGGTAGAAGACTTGCCATGTAGATGGTCATGTAGTGTCCCATTGGATATGTACTCATAAATCATCAAAGGCTGCTCGCCTTCCACACAACAACCCAGGAGTCTAACTAAATTCTTGTGATTGACTTGAGAAAGTATTCCGACTTCATTGAGTACTTGTTGAGTACTTTTGACATTGCCAACTTTCGCAGACTTAATAGCCACCACAGTTCCATCTTGAAGCTCACCTTTGTAGACTTCCCCAAAACCACCACTCCCTAGAACCCTGTCTTTAGAGAAACTGTTTGTTGCCTTCTTTAACTCTTTCAACTGGAACATCTTTGCAGTTTTCCCACCATTGCTTGATTTCAAGATGTCTTCTCTTGCTTTGGCAAGCTTTGCTTGGTTAGCACTTGTGGATTTGCGGAAGACAATAACTCCAATTAATACAGCTAGAGAGACAAAGGAGACTACCCCTATTGAGACCTTTAAACTAAGGGTAGCCTTCCGGTTATACTTCTTTCTCTGACAACTTCCCCGAATATGGTCCCAGTGATAGCCCCTATTGCAAAGGCAACGAAAGAGGCTGTTTGTATCAGCAGGTAAACACTTGGAAGCTCCAGAACAATCAAGCTGCGTTTTACAAATTGGTTCAGATGGAGCAGTCCATTGAATTTCCAGTCCCTCTTCCCATTGACTTGCAGGCCTTTCTGGATCCAAATTAATGATGCTTCTGAATGCTTTACAACCTGAGCTGTGAAGCCTTATCTTATAGGCCGAGGGCATTCCACCTGCAATGAAGGTGCAGCAGGGGTCCAGACTGCTGGCACACTGAAGTGATCTATTTCTGTCTACATGTCCAGAGCTCTCCAAGTAACTGTGACAAAGACTAGAAGGAGTGCAGTTGAGAGGAGAGACAAAGAGCCGGGGTGAACAGTTGAAGAGGAAGATTGTGTTGGATGGCGTGACATTAAAAGGGAGTGTCTGGTTTAACCAAAGGCCCCCACTCACCAGCATGTCTTGGGTAACACATGTGCCAGGCACCCATGGTGATGGTTGCACAATCATGCGTTGAAATGAGGCCATGATTCTGAGTACTAGGTAAGAACTTCCATTCATGGTATCAAAATAAAGTTTCTGAGATAGGGGATCACATCGAAGATGATAGTTTGGGTCACCGCAATTGGGGCTTGTGCTCAGAGGATATGGAACTTCTAAGGAGCCACAGTTTGGGCAGGTCTTCTGGGGAAAACAGTAACAGCTAAAGAAAAGAAGAAAGCAAATATAGCTAAGAAGCAAAGATAATATTGCGGTAGATTTAGTTATCATCATCTTTGCTTGAGCACAGAGGAAGAGCTGAAGACGCTAATGGCACAACGAGAAATGTAGATGGGGTAAATAAAAGCCTAGAAAAAGAGAATAAAGCAAGTGAATGATAATTTGGAAAGTGGTTGTAAGCATCTATCTGAAAAACTCTCAAACTTTCGGCATTTATTGGATTGGTGGGTTCCTTTTATATGGGGTGCACAAGATGGAATTTCTAGCCATGTGCTCTGTGTAAGTGAAGCTCTTGGAAGAAAAATCTTAGGTGTCTTGTGGCTCTACAAATTTTCTTCTTCTTTCACGTGGTTCAGCAGCAAATCATCAAAATGAAGAAGTACGTATTATAATAATTAAAGGGAAATTCTATGGAATGAATACCTTGTGCACTACCCCTAATTTCAATTTTCTGTTCCCTTATAAACTTACATGTGGATAGCACACACAGTGGTTACCATAATTGGCAAAAGGTGTGCACAAAGATAAAATATAATTAAACATAAGATGATTTATCTCCTTTGTCAACACAAAATAATCAATAAAGAGAAATGAAATTCAGATTAAGACACACACACACACACACACACACACATATATATATATATATATATATATAAGGTAAATTCAGTTTGTCAGAAAAAAAAAAAAAGAAAAGAAAAGAAAAGAAAATAAAAGGAGAGACAGATGACGATAGTAGAACAAATATCTCAAGTCAAATGCATTATAACCACAAGGAAATGTATAATATATTTATCATCCTGCATGCTCGTTTTCTTCTCATCATTTTGAAAGTTTTCAAGAATAAATGAACTGAACATCTATCTGATTGGAAATATTCGAAATATGCACTTTAATATTTAACATTCTAACATTTTTACACATCAGTAGTGATGTAGCATGAAGCTGCATGCCAAGAAATAGGAGAATACTTGGAAACAATGAGAGAATAAGATTGAAAACAGTATTTATGAGGTTGTAAACACACTTACAATAATATCAGGAACGTTTTATCATTTAATGTGGGCAGGTTTCTTTCACTTCAAATGCCTAGAACAGAAAAGACAGTCCATGGTGGAGTTTGAAGCAGGATAGCAATCTGCTTTTCCTGTATGGCTTTTTGCTTCTGCTTGGTTTATCCAAATTACGAAACCATTTTGACCAGCAACAATTGCATTAACCTTCAATAATTTTTACAGCAGACCTGCAAAATGAAGTAATGGATTAAAATGACTGCCAAAGTAGTACTCAAAATTGTAGTAGGCCAGAAGTAGAATCTAATGCTTCCTAGCTTAATAATGAATGATAATCCTTTGAAATTCAATCACTTACCCAAATGGGCTTTGTTTGATGGCCAGCAGTTCAACATCTAACTGCAATCCAAATATATAACAATTACATAAATCAGATTTCATAGATTTAACCCAATAGGACATACCAAATGCTTATGCTGGAAAAATCTAGATAAAGACTGGTTATTTAGGGCCTGTTCGGCAATCCAGTTTCTAATAGCAGCTTTTCAGCCAAAAGTTAGAATTAATCCCTTTGGGCCAACATATGTAGCTTTTAGCAATATGGTTTTTATGGTCATAACTTTTCAGCCAAAAACTGCTACGACAATAGCAATGCCAAACTATCCCTTAGACTGATTACTCAATTGCATTACAGCTAGGAATGCATAGAAAGCTCCATATTTTTTGCTCCCCATTAGCCATGTATGATTTTTGAAATAGAACACTCTGGATTTTAATCGAGTGAGAGGAACTCCTTTGGACCAACGATAAAATCTATCCATGTTAATAAACATATTTGAAAATATTGGGATCATGCCATATCATTTAAAGGATATATTGCCTTATGATAGAAGGTTGATACAATATGGTTTAGTTGCAGTGTTACAGAATATCATCCTATTATTTTTTTTTCCTACCTAATAAAAATGTTATTGAGAAAGAAAGAAAAGAGTTTACACTATGGGGGGAATGAATTTGTGTTTACACTATGGGGGGAATGAATTTGTGTTTTCAACAATTTTTTTCTTCTTTTTTTTTTTTTTTCTTTTTCTAATTGTTGTGGCTTGCTACAAGAATCAAGTATTAAAAAAATGAAATTCAGTAGGATGATATGCAAGTGACTGGTGTAGAAAAAATGGAAGCCACCAGCCATAAAGAATTTTGTTTTAATAGTATCCCATGGATCATTAACTAATCAAATTCTACATGTTATTACTTAAGACAGCTGTTTTATTTCAATAACGTATGAGTCATGGGTGATCAGTTTGCCTGCAGATGCATAAAGAATTCAAAGGTTCTTTTATTTTTTTTTGGAACAAGATATATACACACACAAGTCAGAGACAGGATAGAAACAAGACATACTCCTTCACAAAACCACCATGGCGATTTTGTAAAGGCGTGTTAACTTATATAAATCATATACACACTCTTATCACAAGCAACCCCTGCAAAAGAAGACAGCCACACTGCACATAAATTAATATCATATTTTTTCTTAAAACAAGATATACACATACGGGTCAGGGACAGGATACACTCCTTCGCCAAATCATAGCAATATTGTAAAGGCATGCTAACTTATATAACCCACATATACCCCCTTACCACAAGCGATGTGGATTCCTTAAGGACCATTCAAAGGTCCATTTAATTTCAGATCAAACTTAAATATACCCTTGAATATTTACAAATTGAAGGAGATAATAAACTCTTTACCTCTATTGTTGCATTTGGTGGAATTTCCTGAACTCCCTTACTTCCATATGCTAGCTCAGGAGGAACAATTAATAAACGCTGCAAAATATTTATTATTCAAACATGTTAGAAAAGGTTAATTGATTTCCAATATTTATCAATATTGACAGTCATTGAAGTCAACTTACTGTTAACAGAGAAAGAACTGTTAACAGAGAAAGAAATAAAAGGTCCACCAAATTCCATAACTATATTTTTCTCAATTCTCATACATTTATAGTTCATAAAATTGCATGGAATAAAGGTGACAGCCACAAGATCATTGAGACCAACAACATGTCCTTTTCTTGGCAGCTGACAAGTTAGAGAGATATCTACATGATGGCTAGGAGCTCAAAATGAAAGCTTAAAATTGAGTAGCTTTTAACTTGCAAACTCCTTTTTTTTTTTTTTTTGTGCATCTAATAAATTTTTGCTGACGAAATACCCAATTTCAAATGGAAGCTTAGCCTCTGAATGTTGTGTGCTCCTACCTATCTCGCATATAGTAATAGTATTATATGACAGAAATTGCTCGCACCTGCCCTCCTACACGCATTCCTTCAACACCAAGGTCCAATCCTTTAAGGACTGTTCCCCTCTCTGATTGGCCTACATCAAATCCATAAGGCTGCAACAATTCAACAAAGGCAAAGAACTTTTAGGAAATTTATACCAGACACATGATTGAGAAGCCTATCCTATACACAAATTGATGCTTAATAAATACACACTTTCATAAGCACATATGTTAAGAAAGTTCATTTCTGTGTAGCTCATTTACCGTTCCACCTCCAACACCCATTCCTTGTCTACTAGTCATGAAAGTGATTCCCTTCCATTTGGCAACATAATGGACCTAAAACAAATATAATTTCAATAACTATGTTTGGATGTTATAAGGTAAGTTTAACACATAACCACAAAGCATGATATCTTGAGATTCGAAAAAGGAAAGAAGTTGAAGTTATTTGTTGAGTCCATATATGCAAAATATTCCATTGAGAGATGTCTGACACTTTGACTTGGGACAACTTAGTTAAAAACTGAAATTTAACTAGACCACAACCATACTGCAACCCTGGATCCCTTCTCAGCCTTGAGACCACCTCCAACCTTTAAGTCATAGTACCTGAAGAACTTCTTGATCAGAAATTGCAGAAATCCTTGTGTACAAGGAAAGATAGATATATAAACCATACAAAAATATTCTAGATATGAAATTATGAAATAATAGCAAGTAGAATGAAAGGTTTTCAGATGAAAAATTAGACAAATTTATCCAGTACTGACATATTGAATTCTCGAAAATCTTAACAATCTCAAACTGAAAACTAATCCTGAAATTAAAACAAGACAAGCTTTCAAGTGAACTAGTCAGGATCCAATGTTTCATCTATTTGTAAGATTTTATTGACTTTTAATGTTTGGATCAAGTGGCATCATGAAAATGTTTAAAAAGAAGAACGTCCAAAATACACTGTATGAGCAAAAAGTGAACTTTATATACTAACTTCAAACCACTGGGGAGGGTTGTGAAGTCACTCTCTGGTATTTTTGATGCTCTAAGCTGCAAGAAAATAAAAGATTTGCAACTTTAGAAACCTATTGAGATTCAATATCAGTAAACAGATTACCTCCAAGAAAAAGGGACTTACAGCTCTTCTACTTGTGCTAGCAGCCTTAGCCACAGCAGAGGCATGAATTCCAGCAGCTGAATTACAATTAAAACATACACGATAATGAAATTGAGACAATGAATTAAATTCAAACAAAAAATAGCACAAACCCCACAAAAAGTAAGACAATAGAATTAGTAATAATCGAATAATAAACAAATTAATCCAAATATACAAACTTCCCACAAAATGAATCCTTTCAAATGCAATTCTACTAATAAATTTCGAGACCCAATTGGCCAAAATGCAGAAACTAAATGTCCATAAGAGAAAGAAAGGAACTTTAGCAAAAAGCAAAAATAGAAAGGCTAAAATTAAATTATCATAAACTAACCTGTTGTAAGCAGAGTAGCAATCAGTGCCCTTCTTCCTTCGAGTGAGGTTGATTTTGTAATATCATCTGAGGGAGACAATGAGCAGCGACAAGGCATCACATTTAAACTCCTGCTAGATGATCTCTTCCCTGACTCTGTGAATTCAGAAAAGAAAAATGTTAGCTCTTTAGTAAATCCCAAATCCCAATTCATATTTATGTACAATTTTAGAGAGAGAGAGAGAGAGAGTACTTGTAATGGCAATGGAGAGAAGAGGCTTGTGGATGAGATAAGGGTTTTGTTGATGGCAAGAGAAGAAAGAAAGTTCCATGTTTCGGTTGGTTAAAGAACGACAGTTAAGAAGAGAAAAAGAAAATTAGTTTCTTTGTTCTCTGGTTGGTTTTGCTAATAAAATGGGGTATTAAGACAGAAAGGGAGGATAAGTTTGGAAATATTATCCACATATCAGCCATTGCTAAATCAAACAACAATTTTCTCTGCCATTCTAAATGCAGAGACTGAATCAGGAGGGTCCCATTAGAAAGATATCAGATGAAGATTTGACCCAATCCCAAGGCTAATTTCTCCGAACTGAACTTGTCACTTAAAATTTCAGCATGGTGAACAAATTTCAATTTGTACCAACAATCTCTAAAATTCTAATTTGGTTTAATATTGTCATTATTTTTGCACTTTTATAGAGATTTAGTCTAAAATTTTATATTATTATCAAGTATATGATGGCTCTATAACTCATATAAATTATATTAGAAATTTTTTTTACCTAGTTATTGTATTAAAAATATGGTTGAAATTTATTAATAACGACTTTATTAAAATAAAAATTAAAGTTAAATGATTTTAGCTATGCAAATTAAAATTTTACTAAATATTTATAAGAGTAATTGTGTCAGTATATTTTATTTTGTATTCACGTCTGATAAATTTTATTATTGGAATTAATTTTTTAATCAAATTATTCTCTATGTATATTGGTTCTAATATTATTTATTAAGAAAATCTTAATTCCATGATATTTGGTTCAATAATCTAGTTGACTGAAATCATAAAATACTAACAGCCCTAGGAAAAATTTGATAAATGATTTAACATTATTAGCCCCAGAAGAAATGTTATAGTAAAAACTGATAAATGTTGCTCTTATTATTGTTATTTTCTTTTCATGATCTTGATTACATTGTAAAGGCAACACAGTTTTTACAATATTTATTATTGTTTAAAAAGACATGTACAGAATATTAGAAATAAAGAAATTCTTGATTAAGCACTAGAATAAGACCTCCTTGCATGAATTAAATGATCTTTCTCTGCCTCTTCTGATACAGAAAGCCTTCCAAAACACTTGATTTCTTGTTTTTCTTTCTCATTTAGCTTTGTTTTCATATGGTGATCACTCCCTTCCACCCATTTTTTCATCTTATGAAGCAACTTTTTCCTTTTTGAACTACCTTGATCATGACTACTTGTTGCCATAGAGTCATTGTGGCCTAAAACTGATGATACATTTTCTTCAAGTTCCAAATCTTGTTCTTTTTTCTCTTCAATTTGGTGCTCTTGTTCTTGTTCTTGTTCATGACTTATCATCGTCTCATGCTTTAAGCATGCATTAATCCATCTTAAGTAAATAAGTTCTGCAATTTCAGCTGATCGATCTTTTCGTAGTTGTTCTAGCTCATTTACAAGCTGTTTATAATCTTCCATTGATACACTTTCTTCATCAATCTGCAAAATAAGCAATCTTTAAAACTTTAAGACCATAATAACCAAGAAAGTTTAACAAACATGACTCAAACATCATATAAAGTCTTTCTCTCTTTGGCATTGCTATTATAAGCTAAAATTACAAAATTTTTAAGCTTTTAGTAAATTTTAGCATTGAACAATCTAATTCACTAGATATTTGCAAAAGCTTCAAACATGAACTTATTTTTCAAAATTAGCATTTTCCCATAAAAAAATTAAATTGCAAAAATCTATTGTTTACTAGCAAAGTATTTTAACTCTAACAAGAAAAGAAAATGTAAAATTTGACCTTCGTTGTGGAAGAAGCTGAATTTTCTGCAGCATTTAGTTTTATCAGAAGCCCATTCTTTTCCTCCTGCAATTGATTGACAATGTTCTGCAAGTCCTTAACTTCATCTTCCATCTTCTTGACAACACTAGAGTTTGTTTCTAGTTCATCATAACATTTCAAGATTTCTGCTTCTTTTGCTTCAATCTTCAAGTTCTTTTCTCTTATAATTCTCAATTGCTCTTTCATTTTCCTTGAAAATCTCCTTACTTTCCTTGAAAGAATTCCATTTTCCAGATTTGCAAAATCAAGCTGTTCAAGAATTCTTAGATACTTCACAATCAGATTCTGAAATCTTTCTTTCTCAGCTTCCATTGAAGAAATCTCTCTATCCAAGAATTCAACATGAGCAGACTCCAATACCAACAAGTTCTTGAGCTCAATTAACAAAGATTCTTGTTCTTTCATAACATGGTATTTAAGAAACTTTGTTTCCAAATCCAATTCCTTTTTTTGCAGCTCTTCAATTCTGTTTTTAAGGCCTAATATCTCTCCCTCAGAACTTGTAAACTCTCCATGGGTAATATCTGAACTTTCTATTGAGCTCAAAACAGGTGAGCTTGTGATTTTGTGCTCTGCATCATCTATTATATTATTATCAAGAACATGATCATTTCTAAATTCTTGATTAGAATCAATGGTTTCTAAGGAACCTACCTTAGTTCTTTCAGAAATTATATTTCTTCTTGAAATGATCCTAGCAGAGACGAAACCAGCAACAGAAAGAACTAAAGGTATCCCAGCTTTCAAGAACAACGGCTTCATGACCTCTGTTTTTGATGTTGAGCTTGAGCTCTTCATGATCTTTATTAGTAAGTAATAACTGTTATAATTAAAACAACAAAAATGAAAATTAATTGCAAATGAAATTTGGGATTTTGGGTTGTGTTTAAAATTATTGTAATAAATTAAAAAAAAAAATTGTGTCAAGATTCTTTTTACCTTTGAAGTTCATGGCATTCCTTTATTTAGAGGAATAGTGGGCATTGTATTGTTAGCTTTTGACTACTCTATAGCACCACCATGAAGCCACCTTCAATTCATTTTCTTTATGGTGTTTGGAATCTAATTCCTTTTTGGTGGAATTACGCTGCTTTTGAAATGATTATGGTTCCCTTAATGCAATGCTATTCATTATAGTCCTATAAAAAAAGTATTCCTTTTCCATAGTTTAATCTTTAGTCCAAGCCCATAGATTAGCCTTCAAGTCAATACTTGGGTCTTGTATTTTAGTTTTCCTTTGTTTCTTTCCTATGCTAAAAGAAAGAATCAAATTAATATTAATTGCCCATTGAAAAATTTTATTATTAGCATTGAAAATAACATAACAATCGAATTTATATCTTATTGTATAATAAATTAGGAATTCAAATTAACTTCTTCTTTCCTTTTAAGATTTTTAAGATATTAAAAAAATTGTGTGAAATATAAAAATTAACATGCGTCTTCAAAATTACTATTGATGTGTGTATGTGTCATTTCTCTATCCATATGTTTTTTTATACATTTCCAAAAAGATATAAAAAAAATTTATCATTAATAAGGAAAAAAATGTTCATGATATCAATGATCATATACATATATTTATTTATTTATTTCAACATTAGTTTAATCTTCTACCTTTCCAATAGAAGTATTCCTTTTCCATACATAGTTTAATCTTTTTTCCAAGCCCACTGATTAGCCTTCAAGCCAATACTTGTGCCTCGTTTTCTGGTTTTTCTTTTTTGTTTCTTTCCTCGTGCCAAAAGAAAGAATGATATTAATTAGCATTTGATGTTAACAATGCTAAAGATGTTTGATAGTATTCTTTATAAATATAGAGATTTGTGTTTCATTTGCTCTGCTTATCACTGATGAAGAGCATTTCATTGATTTGTGTGGAGGTGAATTTGCTGAATATGAGGGAAGGGGGGAGTGCCCAGTCACGATATCCATTATCCAACCTTTCTTCTAAATTTGAAGTTATGTAGCAGAGAATGATCTTCTGCATACATCTAAAGCCGAACAGTCATTACAACTATTGCCCTCTCCTTCTCTCTTAAGGCAAAGGTTTCTTAAACCAGCTTCCTAGCAAGAAATGGCCTCTGCAGAATCAGTATTTTAGTGTAAAAAGATGCAGACTTGAGAAAAGCAATAGCAGTGAACAAAAACTGCATGGTTTTGATGGCAGCCATTCTATTAGAACTGCTTTATCCTTTGAGCGCTATTTGTAACAGAGGTTGCAAAGTACTTGGGGCAATTTTCTCCCTGAAAGAAAAGAAATTGAAGAGGGCTGATTGTTGTAAGTGCAGTGCTGACCATAATAAGTCTTTCTGAAGAAATATTCAGTGATATCTGCTTTTCCAAAGGTACACGTGTGAGCTCCATCCCTTGACGAGTCCACCCAAGCAAGGCTTCTATTTGCTGAGAGATGTGGTGCTTGAATGGTTAGCTTGGAGGGTAATAGTGTTCGTCTGTGCCGTACAAAACCTTTTCGCCACTGGGTATATTCACTAGAGTTGCCATGCTTTTATCATATTGCCCTATCCCATATGGACCATGATCATCAAATGCAACAATGAAGCTATATCTGGATTTGATTTTGTAGTAATAGATGGCACTGAAATTATAGAGAGGAAAGATTCAGATAGCAGAATGAACCATTTGTTGGAGAGATTGATCAAGCAATGCATTAGTAAGCAGCCTTCTTTTAGCATCACACGATCAGATATGTGCAGGGTGATAGCATATGAAAAGTAGGCTGCAATTATCACATATGCACATAAAACCCAGAAAGAGGACTAATTAATTACCTGACTGGGGACATGTCTTCCATAAAAAACAGATGAAGGTGGAAATTTAGATTCAAATGTTCGCAATGAATTAATATAGACTGAATATAGCCCTCCATACCCATTTAAAAACCTTTCTAGAAACCTTTCCCAAAGAAGTGCCAGGTTAAGCTGTCCCTTTGTCAAGAACATAAATGCAATCTTTGGAACTCTCCTTAAGGGATACTTTTTGATTCTGGGAACAAATGAAGCTCTCCAAAAGTGGAGAAATGAAAATTAAGGTTAGGGTTTGCTTGGTGCATTCTATTTAGGACTACATATATATTAATAGAGTAATCAAGCTTATTTGTTAGATTTGCTATCTCCATAGACATTGAACAACAGTTTTAAATTCCTGATAGAGGATTCCATTTTCCAATATAACAGCCTGCATATTAATTTAGTGGATTGGATGGTAGTTGTGATAAGGCTTGATTGAAAATAGTAATTGTAATATATATTGGAATATACATTTAAAAATGCCTTCTCTTATGCTATGGTAGAATGGGAAATTAGTTAAGAACTTTAAGACCAATCATCCAAACCAGGACAATATGCAGGTTAAATCAGCATATAAAAATTTTTCTGTTAAGCAAGATCTATTATTAGTAAACATTTATTAGTGCTTGCACTGATCATAAACTATTGTATAACAGGAATTAGCATTATTTCAATGCAGTTTATATTATTTATACTAGTAGCTAGTTCCTCACACTTCATAACCTGCAGAAAGACCAAGAAAATGCATGTAGTTGCAAATTGCAATTAGTTAGACAATTAAAAGAGATTCATGATAGAAAATTATTATACTTGATGTAGTTGAGTACCTCATAATCATTTATCAGGAAACTCAAGAAGGTGATGGAATCCATTTGTACAAAATCAATTGGCTTCTACTAGATCCAACACCCACTCACTTATAATAAGCTTTTTATATATGTTGTTATTATTCAATATGAGATTCATTTCCCAACAACATCCCCTTAGATTTTTTGGTCTTATAATGGTGTGTTTTCTTACGGCTTTTGTTCTATAGTTTCATGCTTTTTAAATTGGATTCTTGATTTATGTGATTGATGGATGCCAAAACCGCCAAGTGTTCAAAGAAAGAGCCTGGCAAGATTGCTCAACAAAATGTTCTGCAGACTAATCATTTTACCATTTTCACAGCATATCAGTGGAAATGGTAATCTCAATTTCTACTGCAGCCTAACCTTTTAAAAAAAATATTATTACGGTCCGACATCAAAAATTAATTAATTATCTATCTGCAATTTGGCTTTGGAAAGTTTGTTGCTTTCTTCATTTCTATAGTAAAAACATATTCACCCTATGTTCCTGATTGGAGTTTCACATTGCGTACGGTAAACATGAATATTCAAAGAGATATACAATAAGTAGAGAATTAATGAAATTCATTGCAAGAAGACTGACTTTATAGTAATTTAATTTACTTATAATAGCATTTGCCTTCATAATTTTATACGTCAAGTGTAAATTTTAAATGAACCTAATCCACCATGTTATATTATGAATTGTTTAATTATGATCTTTCATATTATAAAGTAAATATGATAATTAATTATCTAAATTATTGAGTTTGTATTGTAATTAAAGTGCCGGCATGTCAGATCATATCATTAATAATCCATAATATGACGTAATAAATCTAATTCACGTAAAAATTTCTCACATTTAAAACATGCTTATATTAATGCTATTGTTTGTGTATAGAGAAGCTTGGGGCATTAATGGTTAAATTCAAACATCTCTAGCTTTTTTCTTTTTAAGTAAATTTAGTGAAACTCATATCTAAAATATAATTACTCAATTCATCCACGGAAATGAAATGACGCAAATGAGCTCTTTAATTTGTTTGGTGATGAAATGGTTCAAATGGAGAGCACAAGCCATATATCAATATATGTAATATAAAAAAAATAATGAAAAGAATCAATGAGTTTCCTTTTTGATTCAATGCTACTAAATTATTTTTTTCACAAATGTTAAGATGCAAATTCATTTTTTTTTTCTTTTTCTCAATGTTCTATATTTATAAATAGGTAAATGATTTAAATATTCTTCATATTTGACATAATTTACACTTTAATCCTTATTATTTCAAAATTAATATTTTTACTTCTTAAAATTTATTATTAATGACAGAAGCAATGGATTTGAGGGAGGTTCTTTCATGGATAAAAGCTAGGCAACTCTCAAATATAATTATAGAGATGGATTCCAAGATTGTATTGGATGCCTTCAACAACATAAAAAAAAAAAAAAATTTAGAGTTAGGCAGTATTATTTTAGATTGTATTTCATTATATAACTCTGTCACAAATGGTAGAGTTATATTTGTGAAGTGGTCAGCCAATGGTGTTACTCATGCGTTAGTTAAGGCAGTCCATTCTCATGCTAACTCCATATTTTGGTAAGTGCTACCTACTTTTATTAGTAGTCAGCTTGCCCTTGAACTTATTTAATGAAATTCATTATTTTCTATAAAAAAAAAATTATTATTAATGACCAACACTTTCATTCTTATTTGTAAATTTATTAAAAAAAAAATTTAGTACATTTTAATTTTTAATGTTTTAGTTTATATAACACTTTCTTACTTAAAATCTTAAAATATAATGTATTTTAATCCTTCAATTATTATATTATAGACACTTTAGTCTCTCAAAATTTAATATTTTACATTAAAATTAACTTAAAAATTAAAACTAATAATTTTGAGATATTAAAATTCAAACATTAATTATATCAAATCTTGAAAGTGTTATGTATGGTAATTTACTCTATAAATTGATATTGAGATCCCAAGAGGTCCGAGACAAAACAATAAAATCCAACATGAATAAAACTTCCGATCAATAGGATTTTTCGAACTCCCCCTTGTAGAAGCATGCTAGAAGGAGCAGCTGCAGGTGGAGTCCGAAGGCGATTCCAACTTCGATTCCAAAGTGCTAGAGGCGGCCGGGGCCATGACTTGAAAAACAATAATTAAACATATGAAGGAGTGATTTGTGAAAAAAAAAAAAATGGTTAAAAATTTTTAAATTGACCCCTCCAAAAATAGTATAAATAATTTGTGGATGATTAAACTGAAGGTATTTAATAGACCGTAATAAGATATAATATAATTTAATCAAATGAACTTTTAATATAAATTTATATTAAAAATTTATCTGATTACATTTCATTACGATCTATTAAACGCATCATAATTTTATGGTTCATAATTTTTTTTAATAATTCTTTTTTCTTTGTAATTTATTAATATATAATTTTTTTAAAGATTTTTTATGTATAAATTCTTTAATATTATAACAGTAATATTATAATTTTTTTAATATATATTAAGTTTATAATTTTTTTGATGTATTTATTTTTTATTTGGACACGCTTTGTAGCCATGTGAAAGACCTGCCATAAAATATGACTTATATATTATTTCAAAATTACATGTTTTTTGGGCTTTTTTTTTGGGGACATCCATACTTGATTTTTAGTATTTTTTTGTTTTTTTATATTATTTCAAAATTACATGTTTTTTGGGCTTTTTTTTTTGGGGACATCCATACTTGATTTTTAGTATTTTTTTTGTTTTTTTTTTTAGTACATTTTTTTAGTACATTGAGGAAGAGGAATTCAATTTGTTTAATGCTAAGAGCTACATCAACTACAGGAACTTGCTTGATATTAATAAATTTTATAAAATTCTATGAAATTTATTTATAAATTTATATTTTTATATTTGATATAATTAAAAAATTTTATTTAAATTTTATATTTTTAATTTTATAAAAATTAATTATATCTCAATTAAATTTTACCGAGTCTGATAATATTTGCAAATGAAAACTTAATAAAAGATACAAATTTACTAAAACTAATGAATTTTAAGTACAAACTAGTCATGTTATATGTTTAAATAATTTTTTTTTTGAGCAGGAAATAAATTTTATAGTTAATCTAAATATGAAAATTTATTTGCATTTATTTTTAAAAATAAATTTCATTTGCGATTGATAGTGAATTTCATGTGAATTTATACCAAACGTTATCTATATTAAATTAAGTCAAATTTAGTAAAGATTATTTTCTTTTTAGTCTGCCTGATTGATCTTTAAAATAAAATAAAATAAAAATAGTAATGGAATATATATATATATATATATATATATATATATATATATATATATATATATATATATATATATATATATATATATATAAATTTTTATTATTTATTTTTAGATAAATAAATTTAATAATAGTTTTTATAATTTTGTTGGAAAATAGATGTTATTTTTTAACATCATTTTTCAAGTTATATGTATGTAAAAACATTAAAGAAATTAAGTTTTTTTTTTTTGCCAAATAATTAAGTTTTATTTATATCAAACAAGAAATTAGTTATTTAATTACATGTTCTTTTTTTTATGCTTCAATTGTTAGGTATATAACTGACTGAGAGTATATCTTATGGTATAAAAAAAATTAGAGATTTGAATTCTAGTCTTTTTCTTTAAGAGATTTTGATACATAAAAAAAAAAAAAATTAAAGATTAATTTTATATTATTTTCAAAATGAATCAAATGTTGAGAGACATACTGCGTTGCATATGCTTATGTTAAATAGTTTTTTTTTTTTTTTTTATGTTTTTGGCAGATCCTATGAAAAAGACATGCTCGAAAGTCAAATTAAAACTACTTTTTTTTTTTTTTTTGCCAAAGAAAACTACTTAATTATATATCTACCAAAATAAATTACCAATCACTAAAATTATTTGACTATATGTCTACCAAACTAAATTACTTAATCACACTTCAACTTGGACTTTTTTTACAAAAGTGTCCGCATGCAATAATTGGTAAGTGGTTAAGAATTAAAAAAAAAATTAAAGAATTTATAAATCCCCAATAACTATTTATTTTAAAAAGTACATTTTATATAAATAAAGAGTATTTTAATCAGTTTTTAAATATAAATGATGTAATTTTATTTTAAAGTGCAAATAGATGAAAAAATTAATAAATAGTAATAGATGAAAGAATTAATAAATAGTATATATAAAAAGAAAATAAATTTAAAATAAAGATTGAAATTAGTTCTTCATATATGAGTCAAATTCACTGGGTATTTTAAATTTAAATAATAAAAATCTTGTTGAACTCTTGTTAGTATTGAGTTTTCATTATAGAAAACTTGGGACATATAAAAATCCTATTGAAAATGCTCTTAAACATAACTTAATAGCAAAAATACATGTGACATGAACTATAGAGAGATTTTTCCTAATTTAGTTTTTTTTTATAAAATATTTCTCAATTTATATTATTTTTATTTAAAATACTTAGTTTATGTTTATTGTAAAAATATTTTTCAAATTAACTTATTTTTTGGATTAAAAAAATTATTAATTACTAGTCAAAGGAGTGGCCGGCATCAGGCCGCCCCTCACGGTAGTGGCCAGGGCCTGCAAGGAGCGGCCAGGGGCTGTGAGGAATGTCCAGAGCCAGCTGGCCTGCCCTCCATGTCCACAGCTCTTTTTTTTTTTTAATTTATTTTTTTATCTATTCATTACTTGACAAACAATTCCATTATTTATTCTTTCATTTTAGGACAAAAATCAAATTTTTTTGTCATTTTGTGGAATACTTTACTGGAAATTAAGATTAATTTTGTTAATGAATTTCATTAGCATTTTAATGGTATTTAGTTAAATATGTTTATAATTTTTAATTTTTAATATTTTTCTTGATCTAAATAATATTTAGTATATTATTAATAATAAATTATAGAACATGTACAATTATTTATATGTTTTCATTATATAGTTATTATTTTTAGTGAATGTATACGTAATATTTAGTATAATTCTTATCATGTTAAAAATTTTACACAAAATCATTATTATTTTATATAATTAATATAATTAAATTAAATTATTATTTTTAAATATAATTGATATAATTAAACATAATTATCATATATAACATAATATATGAAAATTATTAATTATGTTCAGCTATATATATATATTATAATTATAATTTTATAATATATAATAAATAATAATTTAATTAGAATATTAAAAATTTATTATATATAATAAGTATAACATTCATAATTATTATACCATATTAAAAAAATTCAAAGTCACAAAATTAAGAAAATTCATTTGGCAAAAAAAAAAAGCAAATGCGGAAAGAACCATAATGCACTAGGGCCGTTACTCGGATCAGTCAGAGTCTAGTAGCGACTAGAGTCAAACCGCTCTTCCCACCGGCGGCCAATTTCAGCTCCCAACCAACCAAACTAATTTCTGCCACCTCAAAAAAAAAAAACCTAAAGGACTGAGTATGAATATTAAAAGTTCCAAATTGAACCGAATAACCAAATCAAAAATATTTAGAATCAAACTGAACCATCAATTTTTTTACTTTTCCCAAATTGAATTAGACTGAGTGAAATATTTTGATACGGTTCTGGATATTAATGTATATCCCAACCAAGAACTAGACCGAATTAAACTGAATTGTACCCAATTAAATTGGACTGAAATATCCAAAAATTTTTATTTTTTATTTATAATATATGAGTAATGCTAATTAAATAATATACAGATAATACAAAAATTATAAGATTATACATGATATTATGTCGATTATCAAATTATATCACAAGAAAAAATAGGTAAATTATAAGTCTATAATTATAAATGTATATATCTCAATTGAATATAATTATTGATATCTATACATTTTAATAAATTAGATTTATTAAATTTGTATTGATAATAAATTAGTAATATAATATGGACTAAATTTTAATAACACTAAGATATAACCACATATTAATTTCTTTATGTTTGTATGATTTCTTTTCATTTCTTTTCTTTTTCTTGGGGTGGTTTTTGAATTTTGATGGTTTATTGATGAATCATAGGTTGAATTAGATATGCACAATTAGATTTATATATTTTATAATTTTTATTTTTGTAAATTTTAATTTTATAATTTTATAATTTTTAATTAATTTCTTACTTGTGGATTTTCATCAATTTTTAATTAAAATCTTTTTGCTAATTATTCAAACATCATCACCATCATCATCATTATTATTATTATATAAAAACATAAAATTTAAAAGAGAAGAAAATTTTTTATAAAATTTTCAAGATTATATCTCCTAATTTCCAAACTATATTGGATTGAATTGGATCGAAAATAAAATATCTGATATCTAAATTGTATTGTTCCAAATTTTTCGGAATAATACAATACAAAAATTTTTTATTTCAGTTTTGATTCTAGTTTTTCATAAATCAAAATTTTCGAAATTCAATCAAATATCGGAAATTTTAAATTTTCTATATTGGACTGTGCACAGCCCTATTAAAATGAGAAATAGTTTTATTTCAAATATCTCTCGAATGCTTTAAAAAAAATTATACATTCAATAGGTTGAATTGTAAATTTTAAAATTATATCTTAAAATGAACTTTCTCCGATCACAGCGGTGGAAAGGAATGGTGTTGGAAATCTTATGTGGAGTATTGTTTTTTGATGTTATTACTCATCTAATTTGGAAACCAGTGGTGGACACGTAGGTCAACCCCCTTTTTATGCAGATATATTAATTAATTTTGATATTTGAATGGTTATTAAAGCACTTATTAAGAGCATTTCGTCTGATTCCTCCCATACCTTTTCCAACTGAATGCATGCACTATGACTGCCTCTCTCTTTGTCTATCTTCATTGTATTTTTGGCCCACCTCCTATTTAAATTTTGTGTCCGCCCTTGCTGGAAGTAGAAGCTCAAGTTATCCTTACAGCATTGAAGGTCCAAAAATGTTATTTTTGAGTCATATTAGGAGATCAAAGTAATTGTCCCTAAATTGTCATTTTATGTAAATATGCTGCCACAATTGATAGGGTTGCTAAATGTCTATGCACCGATTCATGCCCCCTTGAATTGGCTTGGCAATCCCTCGCCAAATTTGGCATCTTGTTCATCTGTCTTTCTAATGAAATTTTCTTTCTAAAAAAGAAAACACATTTTAGATAAGATTTCTAATTTTTAGCATCTCGAATTATCTAGCACTTGTGAATAAGGTTTTAGTGCAGTGATACCACCAGAATTGAGATATTGATAGGTGGTTTATCAAAACTCTTGATAAGTCACATATTTGACAATCTCTATTTCTGATTAAACAAATGTTAAGTTTAATTTTCTTAAAGGTATACAGTAAAATTTTTATGAATTAATAATTTTATGGCCATATGAATCTTATTAATTTAAAGTGTATTAATTAATTGATAAATTAATAATTTATTAATTTATCGAGTTATTTATGATTCAAAATAATACTCATTTAATCAATTAAAATTTTGTTTTATTTTATTAATAAAAGGAAACTAAAAGTCTAAAAAATATAAATTAATTTATATCTGCTTAATTTGTGAGTATTTAAAAAAATAACAAACTCATATATATCTTAGGAAAATATAATGTATAGTTTTAATGTGTTATTAATTTATAATGTGAATATGACTAAGGGGTTATGCAAGGTTTCAAAAAAATTATTATCTTATTATTTTATCAAAATTATTCATTTAACTTATTAACTCAAATCATTATGAAAAAAATTTATTATTATTTAATAAAAATTATTAATTTATTAAGTATTAGTTTATATAAATTTTACTATTTTACTGTAGTTTGTTAAGATATGAATTATTAATCTATTATAAGTAGTGGAGTTTGAACTTTATTTTTAGAGGGGTCAAATCAAAAGCATCTCATTATATTATAATAAATATTTTCAATTTTAGGGATAAGATATTAAAAATATATAAAAATAATTTTTAAAAAATTTAAATATATGTAATATTTATTAAAATTTTCAAACTTTTGTAGGTCATAACCCTTTCTTGTTCCCTCAAAAATCCACCTCTTTCTCTTACGTGACAAATATTCAACTAGTAAGCAGTAACTTACTATTTAATCATGACTATTTTTTTTTTTTAAATTCTTAAACTGAAAATTAATATAAAAAATAACTTTTTTCAATTGTAAGGAGATTAAATAAATAAATTGAAACATTATGAGTCATACAATGAAGATAATTTTTTTTAATAACTCTCAACAAATAAAGTGCAGAAAATGGAAAGCATTTACAGCGTTTTAGAGGGTGAGGCACTTGTCTTTAGAGAAGCTTTGCAATGGGTGCTTTCCCTTGGTCTTTCAGTAGTCGACTTCGAGCTTGACTCTAAGTTAACAGTGAATGAATTTTAAGCATCAGATTTGCCATAGACCGAGCTCGGGTTTATTCTTGCAGATTGTAAATCTTTATTTTGACAAGATGATTTTTCACTTAGTTATATAAAGAGGCAAGCCAACAGTGCTGTTCATGAGTTAGCAAGTAGTAACCATGTTCATGCTAGTCTCTATGTTTCTTTTTTGCTATTCTTTCTTTTCTTGAGGATGTTTTGTTGTCAGACTTATTATTTAGTTAAATAAAGTTTCATTTTTGACGCCAAAAAAATAAAAAAATAAGTGAAAAATTATATCCTACTTTAAAAAATTGTACTCTTCACATTTTTAATAAAAATGGATAGACAAATCAAGACATGCTTTATTAGTAATTTCTTTGACATTTTAGTATATTAAAAAACAATGAAATTATATATTATATATTAAAAAAGAAAAATTTTATAAATATATCATAAAGAAAATTCTTATTTACAATAAAATTAATAGATAAAAAATATTTAATTAATATATCTTGCATTTTTATATATTCATATTTTTTTTATTATATACATATTATTATCACATTAAATAAATGTTTACGAGTAGGACTTGCTCTATGAGGATGGGAGAGATTCACATGTCTTTGTTTTAGTGAATGGCTTAGAGAAGTTGTGGATGTTGGCATGTATTCAAAAAAGAATCAAACAATATGCTAATTTAATGGCTGGTCTCTTTCTTTAGACAATGGATAAGAATGTATGATATAATACTCTCTCCGTCTCAAAATATTTGACTTTTTTTTCTTTTTTATCATCTTAAAATTTTGCTCACTTTTTTTTTATTAATAGTTAATTATAAATGTCTAACATACTCTTATTAATTCACATTAAAATTAATACTTATAATAAATTTTACTCCTACTATTTTTTTTTTACTTTGAATTTACACTTTTTAATAAATGTACAATATTAAAAAAAAAGTTATACATTATGAAATTATAATAATTTAGGATCAAAAGAAAATTAATAACTATACTTAATTAATGTGAATATCATTAAAATAAAGTGTGATTCACTTGATAAAATAAAAAAATTAATAGGAGTATTTTAGGAAAAAAGCTGAAAATTGAAAAATTAACTAAAATTCATTAATTTTTTTAATGTATGTGTAAAATAAAAAATACTAAATATTTTGAAATATAGAGATTATAAGAATGCATATCACATTACCATTGTTTTTCATTAATAAATTAAGAACAAATGTGAACCCCATGTTCACGTGATTCACATCATAAATATTTTGCAAAATATATAAGGCTATCTAGCTATGATTCTTTGCGTCAATTAACTTAGTCAAATTATATATATCATTGTGAATAAACTTACTTAAAATTTATAAATTCAGAAAAAATAAAATAAAAATTTTTATTTTTTTTAAATATGACTCCAATTAAAATTTAAACTTGAAATAATATCACTGAATCAAAAGGAGAGCCATGGTCCCCTCAATGCTGTGCACAATTCCTTATAAATGCATGAAAAGTAATTTTAATTTCTTAATTGGTTCTCCCAAATTCATTAGAATTATATCTCCCTATTAAATTTTATCTATTTTATAAAATGTATCTTTATATTTTTTAAAATTTTAATATGTGTGTGGTAAATCATAATAAGATATGATGTAATATAATTAAATAAATTTTTAATATAAAATTATATTAAAAATTAATTTAATTATATTATATTATAATTTATTAAATATATTTTTTTTATGTTAGAGGGAGATTGAGGCTTAGTTTGAGGGATAGGTAACGATATATATATATATTTCACTTAGTTTGAGGGGGCAGTGGCCCTAAGAGTACGAGTAGTACCACCCTTGGAAAAAACACACACACACACACGCGAGTAGTGCCACCCTTGGAAAACACACACATATACATATAATTTTTTTGATTTATGGGGTAGCGGTCCTCAGCGTACGAATAGTACTGTCCCTCCAATATATATATATATATATATATATTTTATTATAAAAAAATTATTATTAAAAAAATTATTATTTTTAAAATAATAATAATTTTATCATAAATTATTAAAAAATTTTTTATTAATTATAATATAAATTAGAGAAATATTTATTATACTTAGAAAATAGAATAATAAATTAACTATTTTATTATATTTTTTTATTGAATTACTAAATAGTCACTTATTTATGAATAAAATTAATTTTTTTAATGAATAATTTTTTAAAATAGAGAAAATATATTAATTTTGTGAAATTAAAGCAGTAATTGAGTAAGAAAGATTCAATTTCATTCCACTTTATTGCTATAGATAAGTGGAGATTATCCAATGAATTTAGGTGATGACAATTTCTCTCGAGTTTTCTGTGTCTAATAATAAGTAGAAAAATGAGACATAGCAACATAGAACTACTAGAATGTGCTGTAGCATATATTATTGTCTTCTAGAAAATGGCAAATTCAAAGACAGTGAAACGAGATGAATATTTTTAAATTATAATATTTTTAAAATACTTATAATAATATATTAAATTATAATATTTTAAATATTTATTCTTCAAAAAGGACAATTAAGTGATGTTAAAAAAAATTTATTATGTACTTTTATTTTGAATGAAAAGATCATGAGGGAGATAATTACTACTATATAGACTTCTACCTTCGATTTAAGGTATTGTCTTGGACATTGTAAATATGATACCAAATCAATCACGATGCCATTAATTTTTTATATGATATGACATATCCTTTTAAAAAAAAAAAATTCGAGGTATTTTATTCTTATTCCATTAACAGTAGATTTAATTTATCTAATATCACTGTTTGGATGACAGACAATCAAATTAGATAGATGCATGTGTCACTTTCTGAGTGGCTCTCTAGACAAATCCAAAAACGTGGCAAGTAACAGCAGCAAAGACCCAACCTCTAATCTATTACCTTTTTATTTTTTCTCTATATAATAAGATACTAATAATTTAACAGTTAAAGTATATTACTTTATAAATCTTTAAAACTCGTTAATAACTAATATTTTAATTTTAATTTATAAAATTATAAAATTTATTATTACATTTTAATTTTTAATATTTTTATTTATACAATATCTCTAAAATTAAATACTCCATTAATTGTTATAAATCATAGGGATGTAAAAGTAATTTATTATGTAAACCAAACAATATAAATCCCTAAGCAACCTTTACAGCTGGCCAAGCTGCGAAGACTGGGAAAAGTTAAAAAAGCCACCATTTATCTCTCACTACTTTCTCTCTCTATAAAACGAAATGGAGGCTCTCCGTCTCACGCCGTCGCAGACGCCGCTCCTCCGCCGCTCTGGATTGGCCCCACAAACGCTCTATCGGTCTCAGAAGAGTCCATTTAAGCCCTTTATCAATGTCGCCATTTCCAAGCAGGCGGCGGAAGTCCCTCCTCCAATGCCTACTACATCATCGCCAGCTTGTCCGCCGCCGTCCTCTGCCTCCTCTACTGTTTCTTCTCCGTTGAAGAAAGTTTCTCCCAATTCTCTCCAGTATCCGTCCGGTTATCTCGGGGCTGTTCCTGAACGTACAGTTCAGGATGGGACTAATAACATTATAAATGCTATGGGGTATTTGACGAGTATATTGTCGTCTAAGGTTTATGATGTCGCGATTGAATCTCCTTTGCAGTTTGCTCCCAAGCTTTCCGAGAGATTGAAGGTTAAGGTTTGGCTTAAGCGAGAGGATTTGCAGCCGGTAAAGCTTTTACCTTTTCAATTTGAATGTGATATTTGTGGTTTGGTTATTGAATTTGAGTTGATTTTTTTTTGTTTTTTTATTTTTGTTTTGTGGATCAATAATATGAAGCACTTGTTGTTGTTGTTGCAAGTTTTACATGGAATTATGAAAGTTGAAATGTAGTGGCTTTGCTTTTTTGGGTTTTTAGCTTTTTTTTTAAGGCTGAAGCTAATTTTTTTTGAAATCTTTTAGCTTCAGCCAATCTTTTGACTGTCTTATATGTAATGTGATTTTTGCTGAACTAGGTAATGTATAGTGTTTAATTTATCTTGTCAGTGCTGCTAGCATCTAAGGTATTATATGTGTTTTATATTTTGTGTTGCCCTTGCTTATGAACTTTTTATTTCGCTTGCTTACTTCAAAATTTTCATTTCTTATTGTAAATATGCTAAATTACTGGTACGATATGAGGTTACTTTTCAGATTCTTTCTTAATTTTAGAACAAAAGTCGCCTTTATATGTTGGCTGCATGAGAATTAGTCTGTACTTGTTTAATCTTTCAAAGTATACTTTATGTTGTGGGATGGGAGTGCTGTTTGATTTTTGAATGGGAAAATTTCATACCTTGATCAACTCTTGTACTGTTTGTTTTTATAATTTGGTTCTTAGGTCTTTTCATTTAAGCTTCGTGGAGCTTATAATATGATGGAAAAAATTCCGAAGGAACAGTTGGAAAGAGGGGTTATCTGCTCATCAGCTGGAAACCATGCTCAAGGTGTTGCTTTGGCTGCCAAGAGACTAGGCTGCAACGCAGTGATTGCTATGCCTGTAACTACTCCTGAAATCAAGGTACATTTTCTTCAAATTTGCCTTTGTATTTCAATCATGATAGTATGATCTGTTAATTGAATTTTAGATTTTTTTCTCTTGCAGTGGCAATCAGTTGAGAGATTGGGTGCAACTGTTGTTCTAGTGGGGGATTCTTATGATGAAGCGCAGGCATATGCTAAAAATAGAGCCAAAGAAGAGGGTCGTACATTCATACCTCCTTTTGATCACCCTGATGTTATCATGGGACAGGGAACAGTTGGGATGGAAATTGTGCGTCAAATGCAAGCCCCTTTGCATGCCATCTTTGTGCCAATTGGGGGTGGTGGGCTAGCAGCTGGTATTGCTGCATATGTTAAGAGGGTTAATCCTGAGGTCTGTTGCCTGTGCTAGATTTTCATTGACTATGTTACTTTTGAACTATTCAAAATATATCATCAAGTTTTTTTTTTTAAATTATTTTGGTACTGCTACTATTTTCTGCATATTGATTTTGGAAGAAGTTTCTTTGATTCTAGGAGCTTTGAATTTATGAATGCAATTAACTTGATTACCAATTGCAGGTAAAGATTATTGGGGTGGAACCATCTGATGCAAATGCAATGGCGTTGTCCCTACATCATGGTGAGAGAGTGATGTTGGACCAGGTTGGAGGTTTTGCAGATGGTGTGGCAGTTAAAGAGGTTGGCGAAGAATCTTTCCGTTTGTGCAAGGAATTGATAGATGGTGTGGTTCTTGTAAGCCGTGATGCCATTTGCGCCTCAATAAAGGTAGCTTTCTTTCATGTTCCAAAGCTTGTGTGTTACTCTCAGGGATTGCCTTGGCTCCCTGCTCTGCATTTCAGCTTACATTGATTCCCTGGAATATAATTTTTGATGAAATTGTTTTGTTTCCTCTTCAAACTGACATTTCACAATCAAAACAACTGAAAACATTATGTCATGCATTGCAGGACATGTTTGAGGAGAAAAGGAGTATTTTAGAGCCAGCGGGTGCTCTTGCCCTTGCTGGAGCTGAAGCATACTGCAAATATTATGGCCTTGAGGGCAAAAATGTTGTGGCAATAACCAGTGGAGCAAATATGAATTTTGATAAGTTAAGGGTTGTGACTGAACTAGCTAATGTTGGTAGGCAGCAAGAGGCTGTGCTTGCAACTGTTATGCCAGAGGAGCCTGGGATGTTCAAACGTTTCTGTGAACTGGTCTGTCTTCATAACTTCATAAAATTCTCTTATGGAGCACCTGTTTTATTCTGTGCTGAAAATATTTTGGATGGCAGGTAGGACCTGTGAATATCACTGAGTTCAAATACAGATGTAATTCTGAAAAGGAGGCTGTTATTCTGTACAGGTTAGTATTATTGAAGTTACCACTTACTAGGAAAACCTCTATCATTTTGTTGATATAGTGCACTATAAAGTATTCTCTGTGTTGTTGTACACACATCTAAGCAGTATGTTGCTGATGTAAAAAAATTATTATGAAATGCAATGTTTTAAAATATTATTATCATGAAATACAATGTTTTAAAATATTTGTAGTTACATTATCAGTTTGAATGTAGTTACTAATTTTCTATCTGATAGTAAAATGTTAAGAAGAAACAGCCCTTAATTATCTATGTGATGTTATGTACAGTGTTGGCCTTCATACAGTTTCTGAAATTGAAGGATTGCAGCAGCGGATGGAGTCCTCTCAATTGAGAACTTACAATCTTACATCAAGTGACTTGGTCAAAGATCACTTGCGTTATTTGGTAATGATATTTTCTTGAATTAATTCAAGTTGACTACTTAGATGTGTCTCATCATAATGCATGGCTAAAGTTAACTCTTTGGATGGATGTTTGACATGTTTTTCTGAGTAAATAATTTTCACTCTAAGTCTGCTATTCAGACATATATTGTTTCTTATTGTGTTTGGTATTTAGGTTAAAATGATTTTATAGGGCTTAGCAAACCATGATTCTTATAAAAGCTATATTTTCTAGCTTTTTCTAAACTATGGTTTACCAACAGCAATTATTTTTTAAAAAATAAAAAATTCGAAATGCAGTTTTCAAAAACTGGTTAAAGTCAAATGGACACATAATATAATAATTATCTTTCACTTCAGGAACAATAATATGCCAGACAATCTTCTTCATCTCAACCTTGATATTCAAAGTTAAATAGTTTTCCAATTCACCCCAACCACACCCCCGCGCGCCCCCCCCCCCCCCCCCCCCCCCACACACACACACACACACACACACACCACCCTAAGAGGAATTTTTCTTTTTTAAATTTCCTTTCAGCAAAAAATAACGGGAGAAAATTACTTTGCATATGATCCAACCCATCTTTCCATTTCCGTGTGTGTGTGTGTTGCAGTAGTTTAGATGAGGGATCCTGAATTCTCTCCTCTGAAGTTCATTAATGTCATTTATACTTGCGAAGAAAATGAGCCTATGCAAACTTGGTTTTGCAATTTAAAATTTGATTCTAAGGCTAGTTTGTTATGTACCTCTTACAGATGGGTGGCAGATTGAATATTCCAAATGAGGTTCTTTGCCGCTTTGTTTTCCCAGAAAGGCCTGGTGCTCTCATGAAGTTCTTGGACGCTTTCAGTCCGCGCTGGAACATTAGTTTGTTCCATTATCGTGGGGAGGTTTGCTTCCAAAACCTTCTCTTCCATAGATGTTAATATTTCAGTTGGTGACTTGTGTCAAGGAATTTTTCCTGTTGTATAATCCAAATTAATTTCATTCTTGGATTTTCTCTAAAACAGGGTGAAACTGGCGCAAATGTATTGGTTGGAATCCAGGTTCCTGAACATGAGATGGATGAATTCCATCGTCGTGCTAACAGTGTTGGGTATGATTACGTTCTTGTAACTGATGATGATAAATTCCAGCTTCTGATGCATTAATTGGAGCTGCACTGTGATTTTTATTTCGACTGGGTTATTCAACTAGGCACAACACTCAAACTTCTAGGAGTGAGAGTGGAAAGTGAGCACTCACTATGCCACTATTTCTGTAGAAGCAAAGCCATCATTGCTATCTATCTGATGAAGAGAGGAGTTCTGATACGTGTCTTCTGCTTCGTAGTTATATAGCCATCATTTTTGTAATATTTATGATTAGGGTTACAAGTGCATGAAATGATTAGAGTTGGTATTGTATGACTTCACATTTTGACTGGTTTATAATTTTAATGCAAGTCATATATATTTTGCCTTGACGCAAAGGCATAATGAAGTTGTATAGTTATGAAGCTGACTTGAAAATTTTGATCTGGAAGGATATATTTTTATTGAATGTGGGTGCCGTAGTTTGCAGAGGGAACTTGATGTTGAAATCTATCAGCCTGTACTTGGTGGAGACATCTCGGCGTGGTCGGTGGCTATTGCAATAGTGGAGTTACTTGAGTAAATGAGAAACTATGATCAACCCTATAAATGGACTCTTTGATTGTCTTACGAGAGATTGACTTATGTGTACATCATATGCGCTTGGAGTGTATCTGATCATACGAGTACAGGAAGGAGCACTGTGAAGATAGGATCCTCCCTACGAGTTGGTGGCACATGGTCTACTACTTTTGGTCATAGAACTTGTGTCCTGAGAATGAGTCCTACCTTTGTAAAAGAAATCAAATATTTAGGTATTATTTAGTATGAAATAAATAAACTACATAAGTATAACTTCTTAGGAAGTTATATTGAAAAAAATTTTCTAAAAGTAAATGTCTATTTTCTAAGTTTAGAAAAAATAAATTTCTTTAGGAAAAATTAAGAAAATTAGATTTTTTTAGTTGAAATAAATATAAATTGATATATATATCTTTCATTAAATATGATTAAATAAATGACCCAAAATATTATTGTTTTAAATAAAAAAAAAAAAAATTTCTCAGAAGATTATAAGTTGAAGATGCAACTGTTGGTTTTTTCAGTACTTGGAGGAGGGAACTGGTGGGAGTAGGAAACCACACAGAGAGGCCACACATTTTGCTACAAAAGAAATTCTTAAATGGATGATAAGGATAATTAAGATTTATTTATTGATTTTAATATCACAAAATAAATCTACCTATGTTATCATATGCTAAGAGCTAAAGCAAAGCTGATCTATCAAAGCCATTAAAACTTGTAACAAGCACATCCTCCACCGAATTCATGGCAGAAGGAAAGAAAAGATGCAACCACCATTGGAAAGAAAAGATGCAATCACCATCGGCTGAAAGATAAAGCATTTTTTGTTTCAGCAAAGGCTCAAACTAATCGTCAAATCAAAATGAAATTACTTCAGAAACATCAACACCTGAATGACACATAATTACAATTACTATATTAAAATAAGAATAGTACATATTACAAATAAAAGCATAAAAAATTCAAAAACATTGATTTTTATCATAAAATTGAAAAACATTGATTTTTATCATTCTTGCACATGAAGAATGCAAAAGGGGAAAAAATTAAAGGATTAACCAATTCAACACCTGGGAATACTTACCTTTCAAGTGTTGTTGGGCATGAAGTCTTGCATCTTCTTCATCATGCAATCTTCAAGTTCCGAGCATGGGTGATGGATAACCAAGGAAGGATCAACAATCAATTTCTCAAGTCCACGAAGCATGTTTGATCAAATACATAACAAATCTAAGGCATCTAGCATGACCATCGTATCCTACCATTTCTATCATATAAACAAGAATTTCATACCAAAGCGGAGTGATTCAGTGCAACAAATTATGATCTCCCTTAATCTTGTCGCACAACTAACCACAAGGAAAAGGGGGGAATTAGCATAGACAGCATATGAATCAATTTCAATTTTAATCCGAAACAATTTAACTTCAGAATACAAGGAAAGGGAAAAGAGGGGATGGGAGATTCAGCAACTTCTGCAATGTTTCTCCTCTGGCAATTCTACTACATTCACTATTACTCTACTAGTACTAAAATCAAATAACAGAATGGAAAGAAAGCAACTTTCATGTTTCATGTCATGTAAATGCACTAATTTTAAGGTTTAAACCATTCTTCTTTAAAAAATGAATAAATAAATTATCGGAGAAACCACACCTTTTTCCTCATTGAATCTGATGCTGCCACCCTCCTCTTGTGTAATTGAGTTAAATTAAAAGACAATACCAACTGGAGGAAGAAAAATAAAAAGCTAGACAAGCCTAAGATTGATTTTCTTTCGAAACAAAAAGATGAGACAAAATAATTAGAATCAGAAAATTACCTCTTGAAGACTCGTAAATAAATTGAATACCCTCGCTCCTAGTTCTTAGCTGATAATGATTACCATTTGCCAGACTTTTGTCATATTATGAACTATAAATTCTATTGTAATGAGAGGGACATAAGTAGGACTTATTTACGTAAGTTAGGACTTAGGAGCCCACCTGAATTCCAAAGACTTCATAATTTGAATTTTCGGGGAAGACCAGATCTACTCTGTAAACTCATAATCTCTTTAGCAAAGCGTTGGTTACCAGTTAATAAAAGTCCATCAAGAACACGATTGAAAGTAAGTTTTCGAGGCACAAATCCTCTATCAACCATATCAACCAATAACTTCCCTGCCACCAAGAGATCATCTGATTTTTTCCTCACAAACATTGCACTTATTAGTATATTGTAAGTATCCAAATTTGGCAAGCAATCCCCACTACTCATCTTCTGCAACAAATCCAACCCATTCTCAATCTCTCCTGCATCACAAAAGTATCTAATCAAAATATTGTATGTTTGAACATTTGCCTCGCAGTCATCATCTTTCATTCTTTCCATAAATGCCATTGCCCTCTGCATTTCACCTACATGACACAATCCTCTAATCACCAGGTTATATGTTGTTGAATTAGGAAGGTAACCCTTTTTCACCATCTCATCAAAAACCAATAAAGCATTCTCTACACTATCCTTCTTACACAGGACTTGAATCAAAGCATTATAAGTTGCCACAGAAGGAAGCACCCCTTCTTTCACCATCTGGTTAAAAACCTTTCGAGCTCTCTCATTCTCACCTATAACACCAAGCCCATGAATCACGCTAGTGTAAGTAACAACATCAATTTCACATTTCCTCTTCTTCATTTCCAAGAAGAAAGTCCAAGCTTCATCAATTTGACCAGCTCTAAAATACCCTTTAAGCATTATATTATAAGTAGTCAGATTAGGAGTTAATCCTCTCTGCACCATCTCCTTCAACAACTCCAAGGCTTTGGGGGTCCTCTTAATCAAGCACCAACCATTAACAATTATATTATAACTAACAACATCGGCCTTAAATCTACCCCTTAAAGCCTTAAACAAATTATAAGCCATTTCGACTCGTTTGGATTTACACAACACATCAAGAATTGTATTAAACGAAGAAAGATCTTGAAAGCACCCAAATTCATGCATTGACATAAAAACCCTTAAAGCCCTATGGGGTTTTCCAGCAGCAGAGTACCGTTCGGCGATGATTGCGAAGGTTTTAGGGGAAGGGCCAAGGCGGCAGGAGCGCATGCGAGAAACGAGAGCCCAGACGGTGCGATAATCGCGGAGGCGGGCGGAGATATCAATGGCGTAATCAAAGGAGGAAGCTTGGTGGCAGTAGGAAGGGTGGTAGGCAAGGAGGTTGAAGAATTGAAGGGCCTTGGGGCCGTGATTCCATAGGCGTTTAAGCACTGTGTTAACTAGCTCTGGAGTCCATTGGATGGTCGAGGAGTGAAGGGACTGAGCTAGAGTTTGTGGGCTTGATGAATTGAGAACGAGAGTAGTTATAGCGGCAGCGGCGGTATCTAGTGGTTCGGGTGGTAGACCGGTGGTGTAGTGGTGGTGAGGTTGCGGTGGACGGCGGCGGAGTTTAGCTCTGACCAGCTGAGCAGCCATTTTTTGTCGCATTTTGCTGCTTGTTGAGCAATAAAGATCGCATTGTTAAACGACCGAAATAGAAGGATCGATCATTTCTGGATAAACGACCAGAAATTAGATGAACGACATATGATTTATTGAAAATTTGGTTTTGATGGTAATCGACAGGAGTATAATTAACTGTCGTTTTCTTCCGGATGACAAAACCCGAATAAAGAGTTTCTCCATAAACGGGGTCGTTTAAATAAAGTTGTTTAAACCAAAGGAGGGAGAAAGTTATAATGTGGGCCTGTCTTTAAATGGGCTGTCCCCTAACCAAACTCTTTTTGATTTTAGAATTGCAGAGTAGAAGAATGGAACATTTTCATAAAGAATTAAGGCGCCATTTGAAAAAAAAATATATATATATATCATGTGTGAAAATTTAATTGAATTATTAATAGAATTAATATGCTTGAAGTAAATTTTAAAATAATAAAATTTATTTAAATTCTATTATTCGTAATAATTGACAAGTCAAAAAAATAATTATTTTCTCATTTTAATTTTTTATTTTTATATAAAATGAATAATATTTAACTTAAATAAGAGTATTTTCAATTTTTAATAATGAATTTTATTAAATGAAATAATTTTTTTTTAAAATTCTTTTATTTTGGTATGATTTCATTTTATTTAAAATTATTTTTATTTTTAAAATAAAAAAATAAATTTTATTAGTTGTATTTTTTAAAATACGAGAATTAGTCATATAAAATTAAATTAAATTCTTGTAAAACAGAGCATATATTAATATTATTGATGAATTTAAAGAAAGAGTGAATGAAATAGAGAGAAAAAGATGCATTGAATTGTTCAAAGACTATAATTATTATTTTTAACTTTTTTATATTAAAAAAGAATTGAATATGTATTTATTATTAAAATCCAATATGCACTTGATTTTTTTAAAGAAGTCGTATATACACTTAATTTTAATTTTACACGATTTAAAATTTTAATATAATACAAAGAGAAAAGCTCATCCTTTATATACTGTTTTTTTTTTTTTTTTTGGTTAAAAACTTGATTCACATATGTAGTTTATTATTATTATTATTATTATTAAAAAAAAAAAAAAAAAAAAAAAAAAAAAAAAAAAAACCCTCTTATCCTGTGCAAATGAAGAAGGCCGTCCATTAATAATACCAACCATATCTGAAATTTTACAGTAACATTTAAAGACTTTTAGGGTAGAATTAATATTTCTTTCAACTGAAAAGGGAATATTTATTCATAAATATCTCCCTAATCATATATTGCGTTTTCTATATCCAAATTTGGGCTAATTAGAATATAAGATTGAGGTTTAAATTCGTAATTCATAATGTAGTGTTATTAATATTATTATTTTTTATTTGTTTTATTGATAAAATAATATAATAGAAATAATCTTTTTCTTTTTCATAAATGATTTTTTATTTTATCTAGTGAAAATTAATAACATAAAAAGAAAAAAAGAATTTATTTTAATTTACTTTAGAGACTATAAAAATAGATTATATATATAGTTGTCAACAGAACTATATTATTTTTACTCTTTATTGGATGGTCTAATAATCCAACTTTTCACCAATGTTGTCTTAATTTAATTGGTTAAGATTGAGATCCATAGTATCAATGATCTCATTTCCAAACCTAGTGTTTGACATTTGGCTGGTTTATATACTCTACTTTGCAAATATAATTTGACACTTCGTCAACTAGAATGATTATATGGTTTGTTCAAAAAATTCTGTGTTTAATCTGTAATTATAATGGGATAACACGGAAAATGATGACTTTTATTTACGATAAAATAATAGACATAGGCTATTTTCACTCGACAACTATACTTGATCGACGATGGCTTCATATATGTAAATATCAACGTATACTGAATGCTATCTTTTGGTGGAAAAAAAAAAACCACCCTACTCTCGTTGAGTTGGCATCCCAACAGAAATGCAAATTGAAAAGCATTTCTCTTCTTCATAATGAGGCTCTCTTTGTGGCAGTGTCATCACTAAAGGGGGGAAAATATTTAATGGTCTTTTTTTTTCCCCTTTAAAGAAAAAGAAAAAGCTATTTAGAGTATGTTTAATTTGTATTTATGGTAATTTACTTGAGAAATATGCGAAGAAATATGGAAAATCAATTTTAATATTGCTTGACATAATAAAGAAGATAATGATTTCTTGTGAAGGATCATGATTCATGCACAATATGGCCTATAATTAGAATCACAAAAATAAAAAATTCTAACCATGTTCTCTATTTCTTTTTTTTTTTTAATATTACGAGTCAATTTTTATGTAAAATATTAATTTTTTTTATTAATAATGAAAACTCATGCCAAAATTAATAAATTTAGTAAAATAAATTAATATTTGCTTTGAATTTTAAGGATCTAATTCTAATTAATATTGGAAAATAATTTTATTTACGAACTGGTTAAACAGTTTGAGTTCATTCTCTAAGGTTTAAAAGCTTTAGCTAAGTCTATCGTCACTTTTGCAAAACTTACGTATAAACATGGAAGGAAAATAAAGTTTACACTTTTAGTTAGCCTAATAAGTACATATTGTTATGATATATTATATGATTTGATTAATATTTTTCCATATATATGAATATTATAGTTTTCATATTATTATTAATTATATTTTCCTTATTAGAAGAGCTTCCTATTTCCTCTTCTGTACTCTATATAAAAGACTTAATACTATTGAATGAAATAACTAAAAAACTATTATCTTTTCTATATTCTTTGTTCTTATTTTCTTCATTATATTTATAACACGTTATCAGCACGAATTTGTTCTACCATTTTTTTAACACTTTGCAAGGTATTTTTTTTTCTCATCTCGAATAACATATGAATCATATATGTTCTCAAAAAGACATATGCCTATGGTTTAATATACATATATGTTCGAGATGTATTTATCTTATTGTGTTAATGAAATTAAACATATATATATATATGCTTTTTGATTTGACCATAAAAAACTTTGCATATATTTTTTTCCTCAACAATGAAATCATTTTTTTTTATTATTTGATATGAATTATTTTTTATATTAACATGCAAAACGTTTTTTTTATTATTATTATGAATCGGTTTTTATTTTGTTATCATATAAAACAACTGTTATCATATTATATTATTATGAAAACATTTTTGTTTTGTTATATATATATGTTTTCACTTCTTGTTATATATTGTTATTATTTTAATAATAATTTGATTATCAATTTTTATGAAAAAAATTATTATTTGATATTATTTAATTTTCATTAAGTAAATTATAGTTCCTGAAAAACTAGTATCATATTTTAAATTATAATTTCTGAAGAAATTAGTATTATTTATAATTTCTGGAGAATTAATACCATATTATAAATTATAATTCCTGAATAAATTAGTATTATTTATAATTCCCGAATAACTAATACCATATTCTAAATTCTAAATCTTGAAAAAACTAGTATTATTTATAGTTCCTGAAGAACTAATTAAATAAATAACTATCTATATTTCAAATTCTAGTTCCTGAAGAAACTAGTATTATTTATAGTTCCTGAAAAACTAATTAAATAAATAACTAAAGTATAAATTTCTGAAAAATTTTGTCTAAATTCCTAAAGAACTAAGTATCCTGAAATCTAGTATCTCAATTCATTAAAAAATTATTTTATGTTCCTGAAAAACTAAATGCATTATCTACAAGTTTTTAAAAAACTAATTTTATTATGATTCCATATTAGACAATGTTAATTGATGACCCTTGACATCACGAGTAAGAATTATTTATCATGGATACTAAATGCTGAAATTCTTAAATTAGTCTTAATTAATTATTTATTTTATGAGATTTTCATGCCATATTGTCATGGTAGTATAATTTATTGATGTGAAATTGAGAGCAGCAAATCAATGTGGCATATTGCCCATTAATTTTGATTTTGTTGAATATGAAATTAAGACTAACAAAATCTGGATTAACTGGTGTCACTCTTTCAGGTATTAAAAATTTAATGCTGCTAAAGATTTTTCATTTGTCTGAGAACCATTTGACATGTTTAATACTTTAGTTAATCTTTATAGGGTGAACTTCTTATTTGCCATATTTTATCTTCCTTTAACATTTTCAATGGATTACAAATTATACTGGATATTTGAAATACTTAATTGGTTAATCTATTATATATATACTTCTGATGATTTTATTTTAATAAATGAACGACATTATATAAATGACATATAGATAGAAAATTTGTATTTTTTTTTTTTGCATTTTTTGTAGACATGATTGAGATGATTATTTATGAAGAATTTAATTTATATATTATATAGTAAACTCTATTTAGACTAGGAGTATAGAATGATTATAGTGTACACTCTGTATTTTGAAAATTTGAACCTATGTAATTTGCTAATTTTTGACCAATTAATACCTTTAGAGATTCAAAAATCCCGTAAAATTGATAATTAACTCAAGTTTACTCAACAAAGGTCTTCACTTATACCCACGGCATCTATGTCCTAAATTCCTTAGTGGAATTATAAATATGCCATGATAAATATGTTACATATATATATTAGTTTTTTTGATTAGCAAGTATAATTTGCTTGTGTCATTGTATATTATTTTTTTATTTTTAACTAGAATTCTAGTATAAAGATTATTGTGCTCTAGTTAATGGCCAATTTGTTCTCAACTTGACTTGATACAAATATATTTTATAGTAATTGCTGTATTTTGACTTTTGAGTATAAAATTCATATTGTTTATATGTTTGGTTTCAGTATGAAATTTGAAATAATTGAAAATTTATTATTTCATTATAAACATGAATTTATTGTAAATAGTGGATTGATTTATAAATTATTAGAGTTTTTACATGAAATTAGTTCAAATTTCTTCATTTTTCTCAAAATCGATTGAGTTCTAAATTTTTAAGAAAACCAATTTAATATTTTTATTTTATTTCCAACACAAAGACTTTAATCATATTTATATTATATGTAAAAGGAGTCTAATGAATGAATATCTTACTATTTAAGATTTTTGTATTATTTAGAAGAGTTTTAAAGATCGATATGATTACTTGAAAGATATGATATTACCACAAGCTTAATATAATTGGATAAATCTACATCTACAAGATTTAAAGTCTATTTGAAAATATAATTCAACCCTGTTTAAAATTACTTTAAAGTTGAAATTGTGCAGTAATAAAGTTACATACTCCTGTGGTAGTAGTATAAAAAGTGAAAATTTATAAATATTATTTTTCTAGTGATTGCAAAGAATAATTATTAATGAGAAATTATCAAACAATGTCCACTAGTACAACTGTATTCTTTGAAGTGAATGTTATAAATCATTTGGTAGATAATGAGAATTCTGAAAGAATAATTGCTAATGAGAAATCATCAAACAATGCCCACTAGTACAACTGTATTACTTGAAGTGAATGCTATAAATCATTTGGTAGATCATAAAATTCTGAAAGAGAAACCGCCCATATAAAGGACACAACTCAATTCAATATTGATGATTTTATGTAAACTCCTTGAAGGAGTAATTTGCAAGGATTTTATAAGTTATGCATAATAATGAGTTATTTCATTATTGTTTTATCCTTCATATACATGTACAACATATTGTGTTGAACCTGCAGTTCAAGTATTAAACTTATAGTTTAATAATTAAACTTTAAAGGTTTGGCATGAATACCATTATGTATATCATGCATACTCTCCTTTGAAATTTATACAAGGACATGAGCTGCAAATTTTTTGTACCATGAATATATTAATATCACTATCTCGATGTATGACAATGAGTCCACTAAAGAGACTAAGAATTTATTTTGATAAGGTACATTTCTTGACATTAGGGGGGAGAAAAGTACCTGCAGTACTAAAAAATATTGAGAAATTTATTGGAAGGAAAACTCTTTAAATAATTTTGATTCACGTACAAGTTAAAGTGAATCAGAAGTTCACAAAATAACACAGTTGTAATAAATTGCAACTTCACCATCAAATGCATTTATAGATACTAAAAGAGTGGTAAAATCTCATATTACAGCTGCTAATACCCCAGTAAGGGTTGTGGTTCAAATTGCAAATAAAAAATTAATCAATCTTGCTACACACTAAAAGCGTGGATAGCAAATTAAAACTAAAGACAAAAACCCGGGAAAAAAAAAAGTAGCGTCACTTATAAAATCTCCTAAAAGGAAACCTCGTGAAGAGGAAGATTTCAGTCAAAGAGCTATAGCTAATTATGATACACAAACTAAGACAACGGAATAATTAGATCTTCTAGAAATGGCTTCTAGAGTTGATGAACATATAAATGAAAATTATGAGATATAAATTATTTTTGTGATATAAGAGAAAGAGTTGATAGAAATTTAATTATTGTTAACGATGAATTTGCCTCAACAGTAGCTTTTGCTATTTCAAAAGAAAATCTGGGTTCAAAATCTATAAGTATAACTGAATAGTAGCATTAACATGATTAATCATCATGGAAAGAGGCAATGAAGTAGAGCTACACTCATTCTATTATTAACTATGAGAAAAAAATAATTCTATTATTATGGAAATAATCGTGTTCCATTATTCAATTAGTATGGCAATTAAAGAAAGGCTTGATATATGCCTTATGAAAATGATATTTATATGAGAGTCCCAGAAGCACTAGAGATATCAGAAATGAATATACATTAAACAAGTGACATGTATTTCATCAAATTGCAAAAGTCATTGTATAGATTAAAACAATATGGACATGTGGTGTAATTGTTTGAGTAAATTCTTATTGAAAGAAAGATATATGAATAATACATTATGTCCATTTGTATTCATAAAAGACCATAGAATGATAGATGTTATTATTGTAGTATACGTTGATGATTTAAATATCAGTGTAACTCCTAAAAAACTCAAAGAAATATATATCTATTTGAAAGTTGAGAAATGAAAATTTCAATGAAATTTTGTATCGACCTGTAGACCAATTATCAAAGAGTCATAATACACTAGTCTACTTATGTGAAAAAGGTATTTAAGCAACTTTGTATGGATAAATCTTTTCCCTTAAATATACCAGTGGTGGTCCTCTTACCTGAAGTGAAGAGATACCCTTTTAGACTTAAAGAGGATAACAAAGATCTATTTGGTCTTGAAGTACCATATATAAGTGTTATAGAGGTACTCATATATATTGCAAATTGCATCAAGCCTGAAATTGCATTTCTAAGAAAAATATCTAGTTAGGTATAGCTCTGCACCTACTACGAGATATTAGAGTGGTGTAAAAAGTTATCTTTAATATACTATTAATATTATGATTCATATTTGAATTGGGTCTATATGTGAATATTGATTATTTGCTTAGTTTCCATGATGATAAATCTTAAACTGGCTATGTATTCATTTATGATGATACTGCAATTTTATAAAGGTTTTTATGGTCCTAAAGTATCTCACTAAAAGTACTCCTATTGTATTTTGAGAATAATACAATTTGTATTACATAAATTAAAGGTGATTATATTAAGGATACCGAAGTAGACATAAACTTCACCCAAATTCTTGTATGTACATAAGCTCCAGAAGAGATATCCACCAAATTCGCTTGAGTGACAATCTAACAGACTTATGTACTAAGTCTTTATCTAATGTGGTATTTAAACGACATTGTTTCATTAATTAGTATATGCCATTTTAAAATTTGTTCTCATTAGGGGGTTCGAATTAATATATGATTGTACTCTTTTTTCTTAGTCAAGTTTTTGTCCCACAGGGTTTTCTTGGACAAAGGTTTTAATGAGACAATCTGTGCAATAACAAAATAGCGCATGAAATACACTCTTTTCCTTTGCTATATTTTTTCCCACTAGGTTTTCTAGTAAGGTTTTTAACGAGGCATATTCATAGCTCAAGTAATATCCTAAAGGAGTACTATAAATAAATTATTATATGTGGATATTACTTAAACATCATTAAGTATACGATTTGACAACTTGGCAGATTTGTTTACAAAGGCATTCCTTACAACCACATTTGAAAAGTTAGTCAATAAAATTGGCATGCATCGGCTAAGAGATATTTAATAGAAATCATATTTTCATGAGGGGGAGATTTTAGTGCACTATACTCTTTTTCCCTTAGCTAGGTTTTGTCCCATTGGATTTTTCAGGCAAGGTTTTTAACGAGGCAATATTATGACGCAAATCTCTAAAAGAATAATGTACTATTTTACCTTCACTAAAATTTTTTTCTTACAGATTTTTTCCTTAGTAAAATTTTAACGAGGTATATTCTTTATAAAAGACATCAAGGGAGAGTGTTATGATATATTATAGGATTTGATTAATATCTTTCCATATATATGAATATTCTAGTTTCCATATTAGTATTGATTGTATTTTCCTTATTAGAAAAACTTCTTATTTCTTTCTTTTCTATACTCTATATAAAGGGTTTAATACTATTGAATGGAAGAACTAGAAAACTATTATATTCTCTATATTCTTTGTTCTTATTTTATCCATTATATCTATAACACATATTAACATGGAAGACAAAAATCATGGAGCTTTATAGGGTGCTAAACATGCATCTTTCCCAGAAAATAAGCAGCTTTATTGGAACTATGCTCTTTAAGACAGTTTTATCACTTTTGACATGTATTCACTGCTATTCCTCTTCTTAAATTCTCCCCTCACCTGCCTCCACCATTCTCCATTAACTCTTCTCTGTCTCTACTAAGCAGAAATTTAATTTGTTTTTTCTTTTAAGTGAGAAAAAGAGAGAGAAGAAATGGGGTTTGCAAATAGAATTTTGGGTACTTCATTTTTGCTTCTTGTTTTAGGAAATTCAATAACTAATGCACAGCCTATTGTTCCTGCTCTGATAATCTTTGGTGATTCTGTTGCTGATGTGGGTAATAATAATAATCTTAATACTGTTGTAAAGGCAAATTTTCCTCCTTATGGAAGAGACTTTGTAACTCATAAGCCAACTGGAAGATTTTGTAATGGAAAGCTAGCTACAGACTTCACTGGTAAAATTTCTTCTTCTTCTACTACTATTTGTAAAGTTACAGTCTTTGTGATTTTTATTTGACATTTGTTGTCTTATTTGTTTCATGTACAGCTGAGTACCTTGGTTTCACCTCATATCCACCAGCTTACCTTAGCCAAGATGCTCAAGGAAGCAACATTCTTACTGGTGTTAACTTTGCCTCTGCTTCTTCTGGATACTATGATGCCACAGCCAGGCTTTATGTAAATAATAATCGCTCTCTCTTTGAATTTATCTGAAATTTAGATTGAAACTGCAAAAATAACTTCATACTATGTGCAACTCTTTTGAAACTTTTATGGTAAAAACAAGTCACTAATCAACATCTTCAACAACGTTTTTCTAAACAACAACTCAAATTGATTGCAATGCTAATTAGACCTCTTTCTCTCTTCCCATTAATATCTAAGGTTACTTTTGACTGTTTCTTGTGGATTATGTAGGGTGCTATTCCATTGACCCAGCAGTTAAATTACTACAAGGAATATCAAAGAAAAGTTGTGCACATGGTAGGACAAACAAAGGCCAATAGCATATTCTCTGGTGCTATCCATCTTTTGAGTGCAGGAAGCAGTGATTTTATTCAGAATTACTATATTAATCCCCTTCTTAATAGAGTCTACTCAACGGATCAATTCTCCGATAGTCTCTTGTCATTCTACACTACTTTCATTCAGGTACTGCATTACATTCCTTTGCTTCCCAGCAAACATTTGGAAAAGATAACAAAATCTGGAATGCATTGATTGGATAAAGCAAAACAATAACCATCTATCTAACTAGATCAGGATTTTGGACAATCATATGAACTAAACTGTGTTCGATCAAATCTGTCAACAAAAATTTCTCCATAAAAATCAACCTGTCTATATCACAGGTGGAAATTACACAAATAAATAGCATGCTTTTAATCTCAAATATATACATGAATGGAGTTTGATATCTAAATAAATGAGAAAACCACTTGTTTAGTATTTTCAAAGCACAAAGATGTTGCTAAAAAGGACGGTGCTTAATACAGAATCTATACGAACTGGGAGCAAGAAGAATTGGAGTGACAAGCCTACCACCAACAGGGTGTTTGCCTGCAGTTATCACTCTCTTTGGTGCAGGAAGCAACCAGTGCGTTGATAGATTAAACCAAGATGCCATTGCCTTCAACAATAAATTAAACAGCACTTCAAAAAGCCTGCTGAATAATCTGCCTGGCCTCAAACTTGTGGTCTTTGATATCTACGAGCCTCTCTTGGATGTGATCTCAAAGCCCAGTGATAATGGTAATATGCAAATTCTGCAACAACTAGCAAGTCAATGCGTCAAGTAGAAAGAATCTCACGTTTTCATATATATTCAAACATACAATGCAAAAATCTATCAATTCTTTCACTGTGATATAAGTAAATCAAAAGATTCATTTGTCCATTATATTGCTGGATGAATGCAGTTGCATATAAACATTAATTCTTGTGTTACAAATTACAATGTATTCTTTTGTTATAGGGTTCTTTGAGGCAAGAAAGGCTTGCTGTGGAACTGGTACTTTAGAGACATCACTGCTCTGCAATGAATGGGCTCCGGGAACATGCTCCAATGCTACAGAATACGTGTTTTGGGATGGATTTCATCCTTCTGAAGCTGCTAACAAGGTCTTGGCTGGTGATCTACTTGCTCAGGGATTTGACCTCATTTCCTGAAGCAGTCCCATGTAGTTGAAACAATTTGCTACTATTCTATATCTTACATATGCTATTTGTGAAAATTATCAGTATAAATTGGCACTTTGCATGTTGTAGCGTGACCTCACAGTGTTTTAATAAGATATTGATGATCGAGATGAATGCTTTACATTGATCAACTTGTGCAGCTGAATTCCAGTTATTGAATAAAATAAGCAGTTATTCATAATACCTTCTATGTATGCAGTTTTCATCTGAAGCATTTTTAATCTCATTACTCCGTCAAAATGGGGTGCAGAAAAAATTTCACCTATTTCTGTTTTTTTTAAAAAATCCTCAACCTATTCAATCACCAAGCAAACTTTCATTTTTAACCCTTTTTTTTTTTCCAAAAAAAAAAAAAAATCTCTCGTCCCAAAGCACATTCAGGAAAACTTTTCCCTGTCCAATGCTTCTATTTTTTTATTTTTTATTTTTACTTTTTCCCATTCCGCACACTTAGAAATATTTCCCCTTAATGGTTCTTTTTCCGGCCAAGAAAAAGAAACATGTCGTTTACCAGCTTCAGAGTGTGTTGGTTATAATAATTAGTACTGTAGCTTACAGTGGCTGATCACACGTGATAAATTATTAAGGAAAAGAATATATAGTCCAGTTATATTTTTGGAGAAAAGTAAAGATCTAGGAACAAAAGGCAAAAATATTCACCTGATATGTCAAAAACTCAAAGATCCATAAATCCCTAAGAAAGTTCGAATCCAGTGTTGGAACTAATAGCATAGAGAAGTTTTGCTCTCAAAGTGCTTGCACGTTTGTATGTTGGAAGCTGTAGAACAGGGATTATCATGATAGACAAAAGATAAACACTCATTTTGACTGGAAAGAGATAAAAGATGCTGGGAATTATTGGTCCTCAGTCTTGCATCAGGAGTACCTTGAGAGTATTGTAGCATGTAGAAGCTGATGGAAGCCGCTCAACATCCTGTCCTCCAATTGTTGCCCAAAGAGAGGCATCACATGCAACCTATATAAATTCAAGTTCCGGATTTTCAATTGCATTTATGATACATTCATATATATATATTTTTTTCAAATCTCATCTTTTCATCTTGTTTTTTAATCTTTATTAGTAAAGAGGGATATTGCGAGCATGGTTTTAAAGAGAGCATGTCAGTCCAATAAAAACAGATATACAGAAAACTGCAAGCATTCATGAAAGCATCTGTCCATATCTTGCAGTCATGAATCAGTTACAGAACCATTTACCTACCAGAGAAACAATCACAATTCTCAAAGCAACACCACAATATACATACTAACATGATGTCTTTATCTTTGTATAGAAGGAAAAAATTGAATTTAACTTCTTTAGACTACACAGAATATATCTCAACATCTTGACAAGTATAGGTTTAAGGCATGGGTTTTGTTCTGTTCCAGTATAAGCCTCGAAATATCATGCAATAGAACAAGTCACACAGTTGGAGACCCATTCATTACCAGTCACATGCTGGGGGCATATATCATGTTCAGACAGAAAAAGATGGAAGCCTGTTCAATTTACCTTAGCATTTACTTTCAAGAAACTTTCAATGCTCATGACAGTCTTTTCTTGTACCTGTCTGTAAGAGTTATCACAATTTTTTCACTTTCAATATTGCGGAGAAAAAAAGATATTTTTATTTTATGTGCCCCATATAATGCATCTTATTCACCATTTGCTCACCAACATAGTGGATCTTGGGATGCATTTCCATGCGACACAAATAAAACATCATACTAAGCCATCCAAATAGCATCTCAAGTATCAGGAAATTCTTGAAGCACACAATTAAACCCTCATAACTATCTTAAGACACACCAAATCAGATCAAATACTAGATGCTAAGACTTGAATTGAACCAGAGTTAAAAAGGAATTAAATTTCAGTTACATGTTGAACCGAACGTGCAAGGTAATCAGCTAGTCCATTCTTCATTTCGGATGTCAAAGCCACAACTGAGCAGGCCCTTAGTCCACTAGTTCCGAAGGTCTCAAGATGTGAGATCAAGAGCATACCTTATGGATGGTAAACGATGGCTGCAAGTGTTTGAACCCAAGTAATGGAGCTCGAGAACAGCTGGTTACAAATTTAAGCAACATACATCTTTCATTTGGTTCAAATTCTTTAATTACCTGAAACACGTTCAGAAGAAAATCCAAAAAAAAGAGAAAAGAGAAAGGATCGATCAAACCAATGCATTTTGCTAGATATCAAGACATGCAACTTTGAAGTTGGAATACATATCATCATCAAGCCTGAGACATTAATAATGAGAACAAGCTGATACAGGTATGGGTATCTTAAAAAACCCTATATTTTGAGATAGATGAGAAATCTGCTTGGATTCGGAAACGAGGGTTGGGGTGGGGGAAGCCACTACAAAAGCAAGAGAAGTGCATGGAAATGTTCTGTAAAATACAATAACGAGAGAAAAGATATGACACTAAAAAGTGTTTTGTATGTCAAATGCAGATTAATACCATGGCATAGATCTTGTAAATTTTTATGAAATAAAGTTTCACCAGCAATTAGATAGAGGAATTGCTAATACTATGGAAACTTACGTGATTCATTCAGGATATCTTCCAATTACAATTATACAAGATTTCTCCTTCAAGCAAGCAACTTTTCATCGTCAATACTTTTAAAAACAGTTGTTTCTTTAATATTATTGTTCTTCAATTAAATAGTCTACCAAATTACAGACGAAAAGATTGAAATAAATACTGAGGCATAAAGGATAGATACATGCGAATGTTTATACAAAATAAGTTCAAATCATAAGAAAAAAGAATCAAACTTTTAATTTCCATTGCAGGGACAGTACCTCCCAAAAAAGTTTGATTGTTCGACTCCCCTCAGAATATCCACCTGTGTAACGTGTGTTACTTCTTAAATCATCCACATCAATGTCAAAGTCACCACCTGAAAGTAACTGAATGAAGTAACTTGGGTTAGCATAGGACCAAAAGGATGAACCAACAAAGAATGACAGAAAATTCTGCAGCTTAAAAATAAAAATAGAATCACATGAATTCAAGGGAGTGATTACATACAAAGTAAATATCACATTATATAAACAATGAAGAGTGAAGGCCATTTTTAGAAATTCAAAAAGACAACTTACAGTAATGCCTAACTCGCAAACATAATTCCCCTATTTGTGCACTATTCTTTTTATATCACATTACACTCAAATTGATTCTTTACATTTTAGCATATAAAGTTCCTGTAAAAATATTTTGCTGTTTTAATATTCCCTTTGAGACTCACATGCCAGCTGCACATTGTGCCAAATCAGCATAATAGTCGACATCAATGTGTTCACTGCCCAAATGCCCATGTGCGTAAATAGCTTGCCTTTAGCACTGTCTCGATCTCAAGGAGCAGGTGAAATCAGTTGAACAAACTCCAAGCATTAATCATGTGAAAGAAGATTTAAATATACAATTGCAGGGTAGAAAGCATGTTGGAGGATTGTTAGTGGCCTGAACATGGTTTTCTTTTCCTTTTTATTTTTCAATTCACGAAAATAAAAATTTTTCTTCTTATCAGCTACAAATGTTGTATTCCCAAGATTCTAAGACCAACATGCATATACCATATTCTTTAGTTTATGCACAGAACTTAAAAACATAATCATGCAACCATAACTAAATTAGACAGGATTTTATACATGTCCTTTATTTTCCCCCTACATAGTGCTAGTTGATTTGATAGATACATATCTCTAAAGGGACCATACTTAGTCCTGTTAGCTGACCATCATATATTTCTGCAAGTAATTAGCAGAAGGCCAGTACCTTGAAACAAATAGATTTATCCTTTCAATTACTTCTAATGAATTAGGGACTTAGCCCATGTAACTTCTGAACTTAATATCAATATTGAAACTAATATACACAAAGCAAGGGAGGACCTGGGCAAGCAATGTCAAATCAACAAATAGAGTACCCTATACAAGCCACCTGTCATCGAGAGGCAGTAATTGGCTAAGTACACATACAGGAAAAATTACCTGATTGAATTCAGTTGCATTAAATAACTTTAACCAAGATGGGGACAGGAGGTCCATTAGTCCCCTATAAAATGCGTTTGAAAAGGGCAATATCTGCAATTTGAACAATCAACAAAAGGTGAATCTAACACAAAATGTGATAGCATCATAGAATTTGCGAAAAAAAAAAAAAAAAAAAAAAAAGAAATTAACTAGATACCTGTCGAATAGCATCATAGAATTTGTAAAAAAAGGAATTAACTTGATACCTGTCGATTGAGTTTATAATCAGCCATTGCATGAACATACTGCATCTTGTTCTCATTTGTCACACAAACATCCTTGCCTCCAGGTTTAAGCTCAATAACATGCCATTTACCAAATGATTCTTCTGTAACTGTGAAGTCCAGAGAGAGATCCTTAAGATCACCATCATAATGCTGTGGAAACAGAAACCATGAATAAATAAATAAACAAGATCTGTGAACTTATATGTTTAATCTCGCAAATACACCTAAAAACAATATTCATAAGATAGCCAAAAATCCAAATAATCAAAGAAATGAAGGATTTCCAAGCAATGGAAATGGCTCAGCCATGCAATCAATAGTGCCTTATTCCAAACAAACCATGAGCAATAGCAGGACCTTCACAAATTCTACACCAGTACCTCATTTCTGAGCTACTAGCAGCTGCTAATGGAATTTAAGCATGTGTCCATGTTAATATCATTAATATTAAATTATTCAAGAATGCAATAAATTACATTCTACTTCAGAAGGACTTTCAATTTAGAAAGGAAATTCAATCTCAGCACATCACCACATTGACAAAGAGTCCGCAACCTAAATGACACGCCAGATATTGCAAGGCCTATGTTCGCTATAACATTCCCTCCCTCCGCTTCTCTCACCATTCTATTTTTCCTTTCTTCTTACTTCTTTCCTCTCTTTTAATTTGCCTCCTACTCTCATTATCTAATCCAAGTTCATAAATTCTTCTCTCAGTCATCATTTTAAGATGTATTATTTTCTGTCATTGCTTTCTCTCCTTTTTGCCACCATGGGAAACCAAAACCTTTTCCTACATATTCCAAGAAATGCTACATAGCCATCAAAGGATCAGGAATATCAGATAGATTTTGATTCTCGATACATTTTAAAATGCCCTTCTTTTAAATTATTCAAGCAAACAATACAGATCTTAACAATTCAATCTGGAATAATAGCATTCAATAAATGCATGTATGCTTCATTTTCTCACTTCTTGTTTAGCATATGCACATCTTCTCAAGAACAACTCTTTTTAAATGCTCATATGTAATGTTGAACATATAGATTTATTATATTAACTTTTCTTGCTACAAAGTGTGCCAAAACATTTTTCTACTCAGTTCATCTTCTTAATTCCCAGTAGCCCAGAAATCTACTCAGTAAAGCATAGCAATTTTGTTATTCTCTGGGGGTGTCTTCCTGCAGCTTCTTTGGAATGCAACAACCCATCTAACAGTAACAACATAGCACTTTTTAACCTCAACCAGCTAACATTAACCCATAAAACCATAATGCATATTCAAAAGTTGATTAATGATTTGTTAGCAAGGACTTGACAGATGTGAGACCAGGAAAAGTATAGCTTAATAAATAAATAACAAAATAACTAGAATAGATGGCAGAGTGTAACTCATCAAGAGGGTTTACCTTCACATACATGAGATTCCTGTACAGCTCTGGATCAAGTGTTGATAGTTCATCAAGAAAGCTATATCGGCCTAATAGCTTTTGCACAAAAACATGTGAAAAAGAGTAATCTAGCAATATGCCTTCATAAAGAGCTTTCCCAACAACTCTTCCAAGAAATTCAATCATCTGAATACCATTCTCTAGATATCTTGCACTTGGATTAGGGACTAGAAGTCTGTCTGAGGTTGACGTTTGGGAGAATAAGCCATACCTTAAACAAAAATAGATGGGAAAAGGTTAAAACACTATTATGTTATAAACCAGAGGATGAAGGAATGATAGAACCAATACAGATATGCTAGAATAAACTTACTCAGGAGAAAAGGCTGCTTTTGATATATCAGTCAGAAACTCCTTTGATAATCCTCCATAGTCCAAGCCAGCTTCTGGAGTGCCACATTCGCTAACAAATGAAACATGAATGGATGACTTCAATCTTGATCCAAGAGTATTTAGTTGCTGAAATCCATCTTCAACAATATGACCCCGGCGAACTACAATCTCAACTGCTCGTGAACCAGGTCCAGTAATTTCACCAGCCATTTTTCGTGATACTTTGTCCATGTTGATGAACTCTCTAAACATCTGAACTCTGTGAGGATAATAGATGATGTCAAGAAAAGCCCATCAACATGCAAAAGCAAAAGTCAGAACTAAGCAATGTTGACAAAGGAATAGATTTCAAAGTTCATCAAAGAAAATGATCAAGAGTAAGGTGTTACAGCTATCAAGTATCTCCTACTTACCTTTCTTCAAATGGATATACATGTGGTGTAGTAGTGATTATAGAACCCACACTTGGAACAGTCAATGCATCATCTAATTTTATGTTAGACAGCACAATTTCATGAGTTCTGGCAGCCACTGCAATTGGGGGCCGGCTCTTTCTAGCAGGTGAAAGCCACAAAACAGAAGGGCAAAACTGGTGCCTGCAATCCCTTTCATACATCAAATGCAAGCATCTAATTGCAGAATCCGTAAGGGGTCTATTCTGCTGAACTGTACTTTGGGCCAAGCTACAGTATACTAATGTATTGAGCACTGATGCGATTCTTCGTTGCTGCTCAAGCTTGAATGGGACCTAATTTGCATCACAAAATGCTCAAATAAACATTCTACACTATTCCAAATGGTCTTGTGATTGAAAAAGAAAAAATGAAAGAAGAATAAGAAGCGAAAACAGTTTACCTAAAAGAAAAAATGAAAGAAGAATAAGAAGCGAAAACAGTTTACCTGCTTTTCATAGAACTCAATGTCATCAAGAACTAAAAGCAGATGGGAATACGTGGCACAGAACAGATGAAGCAAACATGAAATATCTTTTGAAATTTTTTGTGGACCACACCTCAAAGATTCTACGTCCCATACATCTTGCAAATCTTCATCTACCTGTCCACTGGGTTGTTCATCAACTGAATCTTTATAATCAGCGCCAGCTTGGGACTTACCAGTAAATTTTTGGAGCACATTGGCCCATTTATTACCCCCTTCCTTATTGAGTTGCTTTTGTTTTTTCTCACCACCACCATCTTGTTTGTTCCCTGATATTTTACTCGTTGAAATACCATTGTTACGATGTAAGTGGCCCTTTCTAGGAAAAAGTAAATATTCCAAAGCTTCCCACAAAGTGACAAGATATCCAGGAGTAAATGATAGCATATTGAGAATAGGCAGTGGCCCAAGCGTGGGATCAAAGATTGAAAATATTCTGAGGAAGTAAGAATAGAAATATGCAATATCAAGTAATTCTAACTTCCTCGCACATTTAGGATTTTGAGCACTCAAAGTCTCATGTGTATGAACATGGGCATCAGTCTTTAAGATTGCCAAAAGTTTTGTAAGATGCCACTGCTGACAAACAGGCCTCAGTAGGTCCACATAAGACGTTTTTAAGTCACATGTAGTCTCATTCTCACATAAAACTTTACCAACAGGTTCTGCAGAAGTTTCAGTAGTGACCTGAGGAAATTGGTTCTCATTTTCAGTCCATCCATTATGGTTAAGCCATGACAATAAGCTCTCTGCAAGAATGATCACAACACGGACATAGCACGCATAGTCTAGACTTTGAATCAGTCCTCCAGGATCCACAAAATCATTCTCATTCCCTGTAGCTAAGCAGATAATGTTTGCAAGAGCCCAACCTACTGGTGGAATCACCTTGGAAGAATGCTGAATTTTCAAATGATCTATCTGGGACATCTCAGTTAATATATTCTCTCTCAAAATCTGTCATCACCTGCCAAAGTTTGATCAGTCCCCACATGTTTTGCATGATACAGTGGTCTATGAAGTTGAATCAAAGTGAATCTCGGTACTTTAGTGACTTAAGGGATTTAATAAAAGATATATTATAACATTATTATATTTACTGAAGTATAACATGCAAAAAATAATAACAATCATATTGAAATTAATAATAATAATAGTGATGGGTGAGATTTGAAGAGTTGAATGGCTCATTTAAATACAAATGAATCAGCCGGCACACATCTTTTACCAAAAATTACAAACATATAAGGCAAGACAGCAACATGTCCAAGTACATCCTCAATAGCCGCATCCTGTGTAGTATTTAAAAATTTAAAAGAAAATAAAAGCAAGTTTAAGGAACCACCATTTACAAGATGCTTCGAGACTTGACAAGTAAATGGGGGTCATGTAATTTAATTTTATAAACAAGGAAATCACTGCATAACCTGTTAAGGTAAATAGATTCTCTGAACTTGGAAGTGTATATTATCGACTTTACTCTCATTTCAATCAGAAACATAACTGGAGCAAGAGTATTCTCCTGAAAAAATTTTAGCAGGTTGGTGATCTTGATTGTGCAAACCATCTACCTACATCTCCCATCCTCCCCTGCCTGACCTCCTCTGCCCCCCAATCTCTTCAGAAAAATGTCCAGAAAGCATTGGATGGAAATAAGATGAAATGAAAATCTTAAGACAAAATAAAAAAAAAAAAAAAATTCTTGGGTAATGTATGATTTGATTTCAATATAGTTCTAAACTATGAAAGAGTGGCATAAAAATGAGTTTACTGTCAGGGAACTACTTAACCCCAGCACCAAGAGTACCATTTCAAAATGGCTATATTTCCAGTTTGATTTAGAGAGGCATGATCCAAGGGAAGCCAACAGTTTGATATAATTTTAGTAGTAAAGGTACACAACACTGACATAAGATTTTACAGATAAGGAAAAAAAAAAATCAGCTCTGCGAGGAAAGCAAAAGGACCCACCTCCATTTGCGACATCATTTCCCTAGTAATCACATATTAAAATACATGATACCACTCAAGTTAGACGAGACGACAAATTAGAATTGTTAGGTCTGAATCGGTAAAGTACAAAAACTTCAAGAGTTTTCAACCTCTAAACCTCAATAACAAACTATATCATCTGAATCAAGTTCTTAGTAGAAATTGATGCATAAATATTTTCCAAGGTCAACTTTGATAAAAGAAATTGTCAAGTAGATCAAAATATGGCCAAAAGCATATGTATACTAAGTCAGACAGTACCAGCTGCTTATGAAGTATTGTGTACGAAGTATGTTCATAAGTAGTGTATATATTAAAATGAAAATACGGATATGTTTTTGTTTGAATAAACCTTACCAGTAGAGCTTGGAGGCATGGCAAGAGAATAGACTTGTGCTTCAATGCAGATACAAGAACCGCTGGTAGACGTTGAGTAAGCATTGGAATTGTAAGTAGGAACAAACAGTACTGGAACGTAGCAGAATGCATGTCCAGCAGGTCTGGGCCAGTAAATTTGAAGTTTGTCTTGTGAAGTGGGCGTAGAGCTAAAGTTACTGCAGTTGCAGTGATCACGAATTTGTCATCTGTTTGTACTATATTTTTTGATTGTGAATTATAGGGAATATCTAATTTGTTAATGTATCTTCTGATAGATATGTAAAGACCACTTTTGGAGCTTCCCATAAACCTAACCAAATCATTTACTGCCGCATCTGCATCTTCGAGATTATCATTGGTAATGCTTTTCCACGCTTTCATATCAGTTAAGACAACAAGAAAACGCATTGCAAGAGAGGTTGGAAAAACATCTTGTCCCCCAGAACAACACTCAGCAAGCATAAATGAGCAGAGAGAAATCAGCTTCTTCGATTGACATCTCCATATTCTTCTCTCTTCAAGCGTACCCAATGCTAAGGAACAAAAGTTCTTTCTTGAATCTACCCTTAAAAACAAGAGAGAGGACATCAGTTATTTATGAACTGGGCAGGTTATAAACAGAAAGGAGATAGGTCAACATCCAACAACAAATTGTACAGTATAAATCATGTCATTTAAAGATTTTATGGAATAAAAATGTTATTATCATGATCCAAGGCATATTCTAGGGCCTACAAGAACATGAACCGATCACATGATCCTAGATCATTTTGTTTACACCATGTATATATTAAATTAAATTTAAAAAAAAAAAAGCCTCCACATTTATCCGTATCAATGGTTGTAGGTTGATACTTGATGGCAAAAAAGTTCCGCTTGTGCTAAATGGCAATCTATTATTAGTTTTAGTTTATTTAAAATTTTGTGAGGAACTAGTTAGCACAAATGTTGACAGATGCTGGGTTGTGACAATATGGTGAGAAAAAGCATCCACGTCTATAAACAGTTCATCTCTGAAGAAAAATAAAGAAATATGAAATCGTAGGTAGCCAAGTAGCCAGCTCAGCTGCATAAAATTATAGCTGTTACATATATAACTAACCCATTACAAATGCAACATTTTCTACAAGATTACTAAAAAAGAAATTGATATTGCATAAAAGCAGCTTTTTTTATGAAGCAATTGGAAAAATAAATGAAATTAATATCCAATTTCCAATATAAAACATGGAAACTGACATACCAGTAGAATTTATGCTTTCCAACAAAATCTTAAAGCAAGTCTGCATACAGTTTATATCTCCGGTGCAAATATGCACATGACGAGTCGACAAACAAGCAATGAAGAAAAGAAAAGGCCTCAAAACCCTGCTCGAAACCCAACTGGCATTTATTGAACCATCATGATGATTCATCATGTTTTCCCATTCTTCTTGAAGCTGCAAAGCTGCCTTTTTTGTCACATTATAGCGTCTCCAAACCCTCTATACACACAAAAACAAATTAGTCATTTTCACATTCTTAGACTAAAAAAAAAAATCAATTTTTTCCATCATTATCAACTAATTATAGTATACCCAAAATTACAAAACACAAAAGTAATCAAATTATCTTTCTTAATAATACCACTAATGAGGATTAGACAATTAATCATCACATATAATTAATACTAATAATAACAATAATAACAAAAAATAAGGTACCTGAATAAAGATAACAGAAGCAGTAGCTCTTCTAGCATAACTACGAAGCTCTCTTTCGTGAGAGACCTTCTCAAGAAGGGCATCCCTTGAAATTTCTCTGGCACTTGCCCCTCTTAAGGACACCTGAAAATCATTTTAATTTGCTTAATTTTCACAAATATAAATATAATAACAACACAATTACATTAAAAGCGAAGTCATTATAGAAAATTTTAAGTGAAAAAATTAGTGTTCAATAGCTTAATTAACGAAAATTAAGAGACAAATTTAAAATTGATTAGCTTTGATTTTCATGAAGAATTAGAGAGAGAAAAGGACCTGATGCTTGCGAGGATCGTCCATGGAACAACTACGACGACGAAGAGTAAAAGGAAAGCTTTGGAGATTTCAACAGTGCGCTAATGGCTGACTTTTTATCATTCGTTAGTGAGTTTACCCAAAGGCCATGACGATAATAATCATGATACAATTTGTAATATTCTTACGCGCGTGTACGGCGAGTATACTTCAATCTCCATTCGTTTTTAGAGATAATAATTATTTTCTAATTTTAGGAATTTTCATTTTAAAAAAATAAAAATGAATTTTTTTTAACAAAAAATTTGAATCCAATTAATTTCAAAAAATAAAAATTCATAGACTAATTTGACTTTAAAAGTTATTTTTTAATTTATTTTGACCAACGCTTAATATGAATGGTGAATGATTATATTGGATCTTATTGAACACAAATAAAATCAGTCACCACTTTGAGCTTTAATCCAAAAAATAACTATAGTTGCACATGATATATAGATTAGAGATAATTATATTGTTGGTGTGTAAACTTTATTATTATTTTTTATTTGAATATCTAAATTTTATTTTTTTAATCAATTATTTGAACTGATAAAATTTTTTTAATCAAGTACATTTGGTCAGAATTTTTATCAGGAAATTAAAGTAGATCATTTTTACTTAAACTTCATTTGAATTGAGAAATTATTAAATTTATGGATTTAATAAAAACAATGAATATTTAATCTATGAATTGTAAAATTCATGGATTTTAAAAATTTAATCATTTGGATTGATCAAGGATAATTTTGAAGTATTATAAATTTATTAGGGATAATTTTGAAATCAAAAGAAATTATCATAATTTCCCGTAAAAAAAAAGGTAGATTTTAAATTTTTCACCTCCAAAGTAAAAAATTAAAACATTCAAAAATAAAGGATCTTGAAGGATGAATGATTTTTCAAAATCCATAAATTTTTTTTTTTTTTTTGTCTTATCAAATGGTAAATTTAACCTAAATAACGCTTTAATAAAGAGGGGTGACTAAAATCAAACAGAAATCATTGAACTAGACCGGAGCCGATTGAATAAAATTGAAACTAAAATCATTTTTAAGTCATGGTTTATAATCGAAACCATGAAGACTTTGGTTTTGGTTTTAATTTCTATTAAAAATTAGACAAAAAAACTAAAATTTTCAATTTCAAATCGAAAATGCCAGTTCAATTAAACTGGTCATATAATTGTATTTTAATAAATTAATGTAAGAATTAAGTGCAACACATTTTTTTAATAAACCATTATATTTTTATAAATTTCATTATTCATTTAAATTATTGTATTATGTTATATTAATTTTTATCAAAATTAATTTAATAAAACAATCAGTTCGAAACTAATTTAGAATATAATCAAAAAAGAAAATCGATTTCAAATCAAAATCAAAATCATTTGGTTTTTTCTAAAACCGAAACTGTATGTTATGATTTTAGCTTGGACGTTTTATTAAATCATAACCGCTAATTTTAAATTAAAATCGACGATTCGATAAAACCAATCATGCTTATTAATAAATGACACTATATTTAAATATATATTTCATTTATTTTCACTTAATAATTGTTTTTTTTTTTCACTTTTTATCATCTTTTATATTTTTTTTAATTCTCAAAAATTTCTTATAAATTTATTTCCTTTTGTCAGAAAATCTCAATCAAAGTGAAAGAAAATATAATAAAAAAAAAAGGAGAAAAACTAAAAGGGATATAAATAAAGTGAAAAGGTGGAGTAAAAGAATAAATTTTAATAATCCAAGAGTGACACTTAGGCGTATATTAGATTAAAACTTTTAAAAATTTTGATAGACATGAGAAATTAGATGGTATTTAATAAAAAATTTTAAAGACTTTATAGAAGTGAGAGGATATTCAATAATGATTTTTAAATATTTTAAAAAAGTTTTCAAAATTCAATAGGTATTCAATTATAATTTTGACAGAGTCTATAAAATTAAGATGGTATGTAAAAAGTCATAAATTTTTATAGCCAATAGACTTTTAAATACTTTTAATGACTTTTTGTGTAATAGTATAAATATAAAGTTTCAAATATTTTCTTTCACTTTCTCTCAAGATTTCAACAGACTTTCTTTTGTAAGTATTGAAACGTCATCACAGAGAAAAAAAAAATGAAAAAGAAAGCGATCTTGAATCTCAAAGAGTAACGACTAGTATTTCTCAAATCTAATATTATTTTCTTGATTAATTTTTCTTATAGCAATAAATATCTTAGTTTTATATTGTTAAATTATAATTTTATCGTTGGACATAAACGATTTATATCATTAAATATTGATTCACGATTTCTATGTATAAAAATAGATTAATCAATATTGATTTTTAACATTAGTCATTTATTTATTTACTTTTACATAAAATTCAAAGCACATAAAAATAAAATATATTAAAAATTATTTATCATATAAATAATGTAAAGGAGCAATAGTGGAAAAAAATGCTTCAGCATCAATGGAGATAGTATTAGTTATGAACGATTTTTATCATTAAATATTGATTCATGACTTGTTGTTAAGATTATGTATAAAAATAGATTAATCAACATCGATTTTAACTATGATTTCAAGTAATTTTTGTTGTTATTGAACATTAGTTGAAATTGAAATTTTTTAAATATTCTTATTTTATCATATGAAAAATATAAATTTATTACATCAATATATGTATTTATTAATTAAATCAAAATTAATAAAAGTTAATCAATGTCTATAAAAATTTATAAATATTTATAAAAGTATTTTAAAATAAAATTTATAAAAGTCATTAATAACTTCATAAACTCTATAAAAATTATTAAAAATCTATAAACTCTGTAAGAATCATTCATTTAAAAAAAATTATAAATATTTTTAAAAATTCTAATTGAATACACTCCGTTAATTGAAAATATTTATCATTTTAAACGGTCAATTGAAAAAAAAAAAAAAGAAAAAATGAAAGTTTAAAGCACTGAAATGAAAGTTTAGTAAAGGTCAGACAAAATTTACAATTATCCCTGTATAGATTATGTTATGTTTAGTTAGCGCCTCTAGTTCATGGCTGCCATCAGCGCCATATCTCCCTCGTTTTCATCTCCAAATTCATTTCGCTTCCCTTCAAGACCTTCTATAATCGCACCTCAAATACAGCCTTCTTTGTTTAAACCAAAACGCCATCGAGAACACTACCCTTTCTTCTCCATCTCCACCCCTACCGATCAATCCCTCGTATCACCGGATTTTATTGTCTCTAAGCCCCAAAACGTTGAACCCCTTTTCCATTTAGACTCTGTCGATGAATCTTTTATTGATATTGACCATTTATTAAATTTTCTTCCCTTGTCAGTGAGATACACTGACATCGACCTTGCCCGAGCTGTACATGCTTCAATTCTCAAGCTTGGAGAAGACACCCATCTCGGTAATGCTGTCATTATCGCTTACCTGAAACTGGGTCTTGTTCTTGATGCTTATGGGGTTTTCAAGGGCCTATGTAGGCCTGATGTGGTGTCTTACACCGCTTTAATTTCAAGTTTTGCTAAGATTAATCGAGAGAGTAAAGCAATTGATCTTTTCTTTTCAATGAGGACTTCAGGAATTGAGCTTAATGAATACAGTTTTGTTGCTATTTTAACTGCCTGTATTAGGATTTTGGAATTAGAGTTGGGTTTGCAAGTTCATGCTTTGATAATCAAACTGGGGTACCTAGAATGTGTTTTTGTTGCTAATGCTTTGATGGGTTTATATGGTAAATGTGGGTACTTGGATTATGTGATTAAATTGTTCGATGAAATGCCTCAAAGAGATATTGCAACGTGGAATACTGTGATATCCAGCATGGTGAATGAATTGTCATATGATAAGGCATTACAATTGTTTCGAGATTTGCACCGAACTACTGGTTTTAAAGCTGATCAATTCACTCTGTCAAGTGTGTTGACTGCTTGTGCTGGATGCCATGCTGTGATGGGAGGTAGAGAGGTTCATGCACATGCCATTAGAATTGGACTAGAAGCCAACTTGAGTATAAACAATTCAATCATTGGGTTTTACACCAAGTGTGGGAGTCTGAAAGATGTTGTGGCCATGTTTGAGAAGATGCCAGTAAGGGATATTATTACTAGGACTGAAATGATTATGGCATATATGGAATTTGGATTAGTGGATTTGGCTGTGGAAGCATTTGAGAAGATGCCTGAGAGGAATTCTGTTTCGTATAATGCTCTTTTGTCTGGATTCTGTAAAAATGGTGAAGGGTTGAAGGCACTTAATTTATTTATTAAGATGGTCCAGGAAGGAGTAGAATTGACTGATTTCACTTTGACCAGTGTAGTAAATGCCTGTGGAATTCTCACGACATTTGAAACTAGCAGACAAATTCATGGGTTTATCACAAAGTTTGGTTTTGGATCAAATGCTTGCATTGAGACAGCTTTGCTTGATATGTGCACAAGGTGTGGAAGGATGAATGATGCTGACAAGATGTTTCGCAGTTGGCCATCTGATTGGGATAGCTCAATAATTCGAACATCAATGATATGTGGCTATGCACGGAATGGGATGCCAGATGAAGCAATGTCTCTCTTCTACCAAAGCGAATCAGAAGGGGCAATGATTATGGATGAAGTTGCATTGAGTTCAGTACTTGGTGTTTGTGGGACTTTAGGGTTTCATGAGATGGGGGAGCAAATCCATTGTCATGCTCTTAAATCTGGATTTCTAGCTGATATAGGAGTGGGAAATTCCATAATTAGCATGTATTCCAAGTGTTTCAACATGAGTGATGCAATTAAAACTTTCAATACCATGCCAGCACATGATATAGTTTCCTGGAACTGTTTGATTGCGGGCCATCTCCTTCACAGGCAAGGAGATGAGGCCTTGGTTGTCTGGTCAAGGATGGAGAAGACAGGCATTAAACCTGATGCAGTCACTTTTGTATTGATTATTTCCGCTTATAAACATACTAGCTCAAATTTAGTTGATGGCTGTCGTAGTCTTTTTCTTTCTATGAAAAAGATTTATGAAGTTGATCCCACTTCAGAGCATTATGCTTCCTTGGTAAGTGTTTTGGGATACTGGGGTCTCCTTGAAGAAGCAGAGGAAATGATACTCAATATGCCCTTTGAGCCTGAGGCTTCTGTTTGGCGAGCTTTGCTTGATAGTTGCAGACTGCACTTGAATACGAGCACTGGAAAACGGGTTGCAAAGCGTATACTATCTATGGAGCCACAGGATCCATCCACATATGCACTTGTGTCGAATCTGTACTCTGCTTCTGGAAGGTGGCATTGTTCAGAATTGGTCAGGGCCAATATGAGAGAGAAGGGTTTTCGAAAGCACCCGTGTCGAAGTTGGATTATTCATCAGAAAGAGGTCCATTCATTTTACGTAAGAGACAAAACTCATTCCCATATGAAAGACATCTACAGTGGATTGGACATACTAATCTTGGAATGCCAAAGGGCTGGTTATGAGCCAGACACAAGCTTTGTACTTCATGAAGTAGAGGAGCATCAAAAGAAGGATTTCTTGTTCTATCACAGCGCAAAATTAGCGGCAACCTATGGACTTCTGATGACCAGACCAGGAGAACCCATTCGGATTATGAAGAACATCCTCCTATGTGGGGATTGCCATACATTCTTGAAATATGTTTCAGTTGTCACCGGAAGAGAGATTCTCTTTAGGGATGCTTCTGGTTTTCACTGTTTTTCATATGGTCAATGCTCTTGCAAAGATTATTGGTGATGATTCCTTGCTAGCTAAACGCAGGTGAGCCTCATGGATGCTACTAAAACATTGTATAATTTTTGTATTTCTTTTCCCTTGTGCCTTTCAATTTTGGTTGATAGGTTGCATACCATACATGTATGTAGATATCTAATTTCTCCAAATATGACTAGACAGTAGCTAAATCAGGAATTTTGTTTTCTTTGGAGCCTTTGTTAGTATTTCTTTGAAGTTGGCAAAACGGAAATTGTTGATAGGCTGGAGATATTTTTTTAGAAAATATTTTTTTTTAATTCACTTAATTAAGAGAGTACATATTTTTTATTTTTAGAAAAATATGATAACAAGAAAATTTTAATAAGTAGAAAAATATGATAATATAAAAAAATATTTAATAAATATATGCATTTTTATATAAAATATACAACACTTTTTATGAATAAAAATGAAAGTAAAGGAAAAATTGAATTCAATGGAATATTTCTTATGTGAACTGTTTGCTAAAATAAGTTAATAAGAACATTATAGTTAATTTTAATAATCATTTAGAAATCAAAAGAGTTGTGCTAATATTATCATTGAGCCAAACCTTTTCCTTTTTAGGTTGAAAATGAAGTTTTGATGTGATTCTAGAGATTATTATTATTCTGGAGTTCATAGTTTGAAATGGTTAGGACAGGGCAACAAGGAATCAATAAGGTGAAATTTGAACCAAAATTTAACATAGAATATTGTTCCTTAAATTAAATGAAATCTTAAAACTAAAATATTATGTTAAAAATTTTTATTAAAAGCAAAAAGAATTAAGTTTGAAAATTTTCGATATATTCTAATTATAAACTAAATAGCTATTTAAGGGGCGTTTGGTATCACTGCGTTTTCTATTTTTTTTTTTCAAATTTCAAAAAATAAGTATTAGGAAATATTTTTAAAAAATTATTATTTTTCATTTCTTTCATGTTTATTCAAAAATATTAACAGAAAATAAAAAATAACAAATTCTGATTTTGATAATGAACAGGGACCTTAATGTTAGGTTTTGAATTAGAACTATAAATAATCAAACTTTGAGGCCAAATTGACTCTTTAACATTCCTTTTTTCATCTATACCTTCTCTAGTTCATGATTGACTGAACATGACATTCCCTTTTTCATTTATATCTTCTCTAGTTCATGATTGGCTGAACATGTCATTGATTTGATTCAAGTGAATTAGAATAGTGAAATTATTAATGGGATTATATATTTTATTTTTCATTTTAGAAAAAGTATAATGTTGTAATAGATTATGAGATGTAGAAGCAGAAATAATATATGTTTAGTAAACTATAATGCAATACAATATAATGTCATATAATGCATTTTTAGTATAAATATTATACTATAAATGCATTTGATTTTCATTACGTTACATTGCATTATGATCTATTAAACATACTAATATGACTGAGAGAGAGACACAAAATTGAAACTTTGATATTAATTCAAAATAGGACTAGAAATTTATTTCTACTGAGAAGAGATCTTAACAAAAATGGGATTAACGAGTCACTATAAACTAATGAAGGGAAAAATCCCATAACTAAACCCTAAAAAACTAACAAGTAGCTTCAATAGCCAGCTTGTAAGAAGCAGCAGCTTCTGGGCATCTTAAAAGTCCAAAAGTATCTTCAGAAACATTAACAAAACACTTTTTCTTGTGAAGACAAAGCTGCCAATGAAAACAAATCATTTAATTATAATAACATAAACAAATTCACCAAAAACAAAACCAAGAAAAAAAAAAACATAATATTACCTTTTCAATAATTGGCTTAGAATTTGCAGAATGGCATTGGCCTTCCTCGAAACTGGCATAGTTGGTGTTTCCATAGAAACTATCGCATTGGCCCTTAGGATTACCAAAACTAGCAAATGTGATCTTCTTAATTCTTTTTCCTCCCTGGCAAGCTATTTTCAAAGTATGCCCTTCATAAGCTTGTCCACAAACCTTACCAATAGTAACAGTATTGATTTGAACATTATCTGTAGTGCCTCCCAATTCTTCAAACAAAACTAGTTGATTATTGTCCGGCTTTAGCCAATCTCTTGGGATATGGTAATATCTTTGAGTAGGTTTCCCACATCCACTTCTGCATTTCTTATCTCCTTTATAATCTCCTTTATATTCACAAGTAGCATGACAACCATATTGTGGGGCAACATATTTAGGCCAATATCTCCCAATGTTTATACCATTAACCCAAGCAACTCCTTTCCCCATTCCATTCAAGTCTACCACTACAGGATCTGTACCCTCTGGAGTAATGAAATTTGTCTACAGAAATAAAAACATAGCTTAATTTGAAAAGGGTAGACTAATTAACCAAAAAAATAGATTTAATTAAAGACAGAGAACCAAAAAAAAATATAAATAAATTATTCACTGTGGACCTGGTGCATATAACAATAGTGCATCTTGCAATCATAATGAGATGAACCTGATATAATTGTGAGATGAGGTGTACTATTTTCATGTATATGGAATATATTCAATGATTTCTCGAAAATGTATACATGTATTACCTTATACCAAGTGAAGGGTCGATTAGCTGGAGAGTTAGAGGTAGACCAATTGTGAAAGTAGCGAGGTTTAACTCTGTGATATTCAGCATCTTCACCATGTAAGCCAGTCTTATAAACCCATTTGCTTGATGAAATATCCTTAACTGTATCTGGTTCATTTCCAGTTTTGCTTCTTGCAATTAATTTAATAGGTCCAAGAATCCCAGATCCCCAAGTATCAAAAAAAGCACCAAAATTCTACGCAGATAAAAAAAAAATTAAAATTATGCAAATGGAAAATAAATATATATATATAAATAATAATAGTTCGATTGACATATTGTAATAAGATGTAATGTAATATAATCAAATACATTTTTAGTGTAATATATATTTATACTAAAATTATAAACTTTGTTTTGAAGCTCACCGCGAAGCCAACAGTGCCACTGAGTAAAGAGATAGAATTAAAGCCATGGTGCAATTTAATCTTCTTCTCAAATACAAATTCATATCTACTATATTCGGCAATTTGCGATCCTGAAAGGTAATTAATTAATTACCATAAAAATAAAATAATAATAATACTAATAAGAAAAATAATCTCGAAGAATTAGAAGAGAAAAAAAAAGAAATAATTACCAACAGATTTTCCATTTACAAAAGCATGAACACTAGACCCCTCAGTCTTCACTTGGAGAATTATTTGTTTCTGATTACCCCATAAAGTATCAGAGGAATTATGGATATAACTGTAGAATTTCGATTTAAAATCACTAATTAATTAAATATAATATTAGAGTTATCTTTCAGAAGCGAGAGAGTTTTAAGTATACTTACTTTGTCATTAACCACATATAATCATTTGTACCATTAGTTGCGATTTTTTGATCTAAGAGTGAATTAGCAGCAAAACTAGTTCCTAAATCAACAGAACCAAATCTATTGATATGAAGAACTTGCTCACTTGTCCATTCCCATTCCAATTTATAAGGCTTCAGATTATCATGAGGATGATTTGGCCTATACTCCATGATAGATGTTTGTGCATTAACCTATCAAATTATAACCCATATATACTATTAATTAAGTAACAATAAAAGTTAATTATTAAATGAAAACTATATAGTATATGATACCTTTGCAGTATTAAAAACTTCTGTGTAACAATCTGGAAGTAGACTGACAGACCAAGCCGGAATGAAATAATTTACTCCATGATAGTTTAACATCCTATCTATATGTTCATCTGTATTTGAGAAAAAACAACTTCTCTTTCCTTCATAAGAGTAGCTGGTCACCTAAAATATAAATAAATTAAATATTATTATTTTCTTTTATTATCAAATTAATATATAATCCGAATGAGTTTTCTAAAAATGTTTTTCAATAAAATTTTTATATTTTTTTAAAATTATTTTTAAACAGAAGCTTAATACTTTATCTAGAAATATTTTTAAAAAAAGTTTAATTTCAAATGCGCTCTTAAATGACTCATTGCTAATTTCACTTTACTATTATAAGAAACATACCCATACGAAGCCATCGCCAAAATTTTCATCTCTCTTTTCACCATAAAGAATAGTTTCTTCCATTGCATACAATGCATTGTGAAGATCTTTGAGATGACCCCATTTTGGTTCGCGAAAATTACCTAATAAAAAATTAAAAGAAAAATTAATAATTAACTAAAATTGGAAAAAAAAATAATTATCACAAGAGTTAATTTTTTTTTTTTTTAATTTCTCACCATATTCATCGAGTGGTGCATCATAATCATATGATGTGGTCATGTACGGACCTCCAGCAGTGTTGCCAAAGTTAGTACCACCATGGTACTAATAATTATTATAGAAAAAAAGAAAAATTAATTACTATTTATAAAATTTTATTTTATTTTAAAATTTATATAAAAATATATTTTGGATTTGGAAAATACTAACCATATAGTAATTCTGCATAGTACCATCACGTTGGAAGAAACGTGCAACTGCAAATGCAAGATCCTCAGCTTTCCTTTGTGGAATTGTACCTCCCCAATTCTTAAACCTAATTTAATTTCGATTAATGAAAAAAATTAACACAAATCTAATAAATTTAGTAATTAATTAAATTAAATTAAACAAACTAAATTGTAAACCAACCAACCAGCCAGTCCAATTCTCCGTCCATATTTTGGGAATGTTCTGATTACCCTCCGGTTTATTCCATTCGTCGCAGTAAAAACCATTGCAAGTACTAATCTGTATTAACAATTTTATATATAATTTAGTTCATAAAATAGAATAATTATAATTTAATAAAAAATATAAATTAATTAATTACCATTGGAGGTGGTGCATCATTTTGTTGACACATGATCCAGGGAATACCAATTTGGAATTCTTGAGCCGTTTGGGCACACCATTTTACATATTCTTTTCCACCTTCTCCATACTTTGGTTCAATGCTATCATATCCATATTCATTTTCAATCTTTTATATTCGGAAAAAAAAAATGTAATTAAAATATTAGTGCAATTAATTAAAAAAAATCAAAATAAGAAAAAAATAAATCATTTATTTAAATTTAAATTTATTAACCTGAGCAAGAATTATAGGTCCTCCTTGTGATGCAAAAAGATTGTTTTCTGTCATCGTGTTCACAATCAATGCCATGAAAGTCTTCATCTCATTCTAGAATTGGGAAACAAAAAACAAAATTAGATTTTAAACAATTTTTTTTTAAAGTAAAAAATTAGAGGTAAGAATTCACGGAATGCATCCGGACATTCTAATTATATTCATACACACTTTTAGAATATTACCTTAGTGTTAATATCATACATCTCAACTAAATTGATTATTAGATAATTAGGTAAATAAAAAGAGTTAGATAACTAAAATTACCAGGTAAACTGCATTATTAGTTCTCAATTGAATGCCAGGCAAACTTTTTAACCAAACAGGAAAGCCTCTGAAAAATTAATAAAAGAAAGTAATATTATTAATAAATGAAACAAATTAACATTAACAAATTAATTAATTACTAATTGATTTAATTTAAATTATAATTACCCATAAGTCCACTCGGCGCATACGTATGGTCCAATTCTTAGAATAGCATAAAGCCCTTCATCTTGAATGGCTTTGATAAATCTAACCAGGTCAAGATTTCCAGTAAAATCATACTAAACATACAAAAAAAAAATGTCAACAAAAAATTAAATTCTTTATATAATATAAATAAAAATATACGTTTAAAAAAAAAAAAAAACCTGACGATATTGAGGCTCATGAGCATTCCAAAAAACATAGGTCTCAATTGCATTAAGACCTCCTAGCTTTGATTTTTGAATAAGGGATTGCCACATCTAGAAATAAATAAATAAATAATTATGAGTAATCTTAAAATTAAAAATCCATAATTAACTAATTAATATTAATAAAATTAAACTAAAATATCTATAATTATAATTAAATAACTTACTCCAGGAGTGCTACGAGGGTAATGAATGGCACCAGAAATTATCATTTTTCTCTGACCATTAATTTTAATAGCTCTATTGTCATAAGACACAGGACCATATTCAACAGCACCAACACAAAAGGTACTGAGTGATAGAATAATAGCTAAGGTATATGCAGAAAAAATTACAAAAGAAAAGCCCATTTTTGCTTTTGAGAATATTCAAATGTTAAGTGAAATGAGGTTGGTATTTATAGCACATATCAGATGATGAGATGATTAGAATTTTGAATAGAGAATTTTAAATATATTCAAATATTTTGTAAATGGATTTCTTTAGTTGATTCAATTTTAAATGATTTCCCAATCAAAAAAAAAAAAAAAAAAGGTTCAAATGATTTGAAATGTGGATAACATTGGAAAAGATTCTAACTTATGTGGTAAATGGAAATAATAAGCTTAAATTATTTACTAAATAAATAAATATTAATTTACTTTGTAATTAGGTATAGTAAATGTTTTATTCTTATAATTATATGCATATTATAATTCCGAAAATATTATATAACCCGACACTTTTGTACTAACTTCTTATACTAACTAATATATTTTATTTGCCGCATTTCATTTTTAAAAACGAAAATGTTATATAAGCCAAACATTTTTGTATCAACTACCTTTTTCAATTGTGATTATTTTATTTGTCACTTTTTTTTTTAATTGTGATAAAATATTTGAAAAATATTTTATATGTCATATTTTTTTTAATTGTGATAAAATATTTTTCAAATATAATAACGCCACATCAGCTAGAACAAACTGACCTTATCAGTCTCCTATGCTAAATTTCTTATATATAAGCTATTAGAATCATTAATTGTTGGTCTAAATAATATAGGTAGAAGGTGTCATCAACTCCAAGGAACTAAAATGCAACTTTGAAACATTCTCTCTCTCTCTCTTTCTTTCTCTATGGAATTTTCTTCTTGCCTCCCTCCTCCTTGGTTCTAGATTTACCCATCTTTGGGTTCCAGCTTGGGAAACCACCAGTGGCAATTGTCACCGGTGGGAGTACCTTTGTTTTTCTCTTTATTCTCTATTTATTTCTACTTTTTTTTCCATTTTCTTGGTTTTTAATGAAGATTATTCAATGGCTTTCCATAGTTCCTCCATGCCTACCAGTTCCCTCGGTTTCTTCTATCACTTAGATGGAGATATGTTTGTGTTTTTGATGGCCGTTGGTTTTGCCATAAATTGCATGGCTCCTTCCACCCTCTGTTGGGAGGAAGCTGAGGGTCTTTTTGTTTCCAAAGATAATGCATCATGGTCTCTTTTCCATTTGGGTGGCCCTTGGAGACAAAACATCTAGAGGTTGCAAATCTAGTGCCAGATCGAAGATAAAGGCCTTTTTTGGCCCATGTTTTGTGCTTTTGTTTAGAGATGGGTTTGCTTAAGCTTTTTAATGCTTTGGTACATCATTTGGGTTATGGTTCAGGCATGATTCGCTGTTTTTCCCCTTCCATACCTCGATGCTGGCGGTGGTAGACCTAGGTTAAAGGGTTTTAGAGGCTTCTGAAAAGGGACAAGTGGATCAAGGATAAATTTATAATTTTTCATGTTTAATAGGCCATGGGCAAGTTATTTGGGCTTCAAGCCCATGGTTGTAACTCCTAAGTTGGGTATTTTTTCATACTTGCTCCTAAACTTTAGTATTGTACAATGTATTATGATAGGCTTCTTGCCCCATTAATGAACTTTATTTTATTGGGAGAAAAAAAGAAACAAAAATGCTATAAAAAAAAAAAAGACAAATTGACAAAAGTTGGGTATAATGGTAAGCTAAGGGTATGTTGATGCAACAAAATAATAATAATAATAATAATAATAATAATAATAAAATCTTACTTATTTAATTATGAATACAACGACTCATTAACTAGGTATTTAAAAGATTTATTTACAAAATTTACAAAAAATGAAATTTTAATTTATTTGGACCCTAAAAATCATACCCAAATCTTGTAATAAATAAAGAGGAAATTGCATGTAGCACGGTTTTTTTGGAGAAATTTTCATTTGCACGGTCCATTTTTTTTATACATTTTTAGGTGCCTGGTATTTCTTTTATAGCCTCTCTTTCTTCCATTCTTTCTTTCTCACCATCCATTGGTATTTCTTTTATAGCCTCTCTTTCTTCCATTCTTTCTTTCTCACCATCCATTTTCCAACAACTTGCCATGCCTGGTATTGTAGCCTCAGCTTTGGCCAACCAATAAAATATTGCTACCTATAAAATAGTGACATGCATGATGTGAGATATGGGTCCCAAGCAACTAAAATTTTGTACTATATTTAGATCTTTATAAGTCCCAATTAGCTTATTGTGCTTTATTTAAAACTTTAGTTTTTGAATTAATAACAACAATTACCTTGTCTCTCTATCACGAATTTGAATTTTTTATCGAACTGATGAATTATAGGATAAATATTCTATCATATATTAAATATTTGATTCACTAGTGATGGTAATGGATCAATTTGGATAAATCAACCTTGAAATGAGTGAATTTCCAACTATTAATATACGGTGTTTGAGAACATTAATTTTAAAATAACATTTCAAAATTTAATAGTTAATTATTCAAAACTAAAATTGAAAAATTGAGAATTGAAATTTTTAATAATTTGTGTTTCACTCTTTAATTATGCATCATTAACTAGATGTTAATAATTAATTGTAACTACTGAACCAAAAGAAAGCCAAAAGCAATAATTATTTGGTCAATATTCCTCTAATTTAGAGAAAATTATTCAATATATTTAGCATATGTCAAATGTATTTTACATTTATAATAGATGAATATCATTCAAAATTACATATACAATTTAATGTTAGTTTATCTTTTCACTTTCCTAATTTGCAATATGTATATATATAAATAAAGTAGTTATAAATACCAAACATGTACTTAGCATATGGTATATGTATACCATTTACTATTAGTTTATTTTTTTAATTTTTTCAAAATTACAATATGTATACATTAAAGTAGTTGCAGATACTTAATGTATACAAAATTTTAGTATACATATACCATTTACTATTAGTTTATCTTTTTAAGTCTTTAAATTTGCAATATGTATATATTTAAAGTAGTTGCAAATAGCAAACATATACCAAATTTTGGTATACATATATTATTTACTATTAGTTTATCTTTTTACTTTTTCAAATTTGCAATTTGTTTATATATAAAGTAGTTCCAGATACCAAACTTATACTAAACGTATACTAATTTATGGTATACATATACTATTTACTGTTTATCTTTTTAATTTTTCATATTTCTAATCTATATAAATATAAAGTAATTGCAGATACTGAATATATACTTAAATTATACTAAAATTTGGTATACATATACTATTTATTGTTAGTTTATCTTTTTAATTTTTCAAATTTGCAATATGTATGTATTAAAGAAGTTGTAAATACTAAACATATACTTAATATATACCAAATTTTGGTAAATAAATTCAAAAAATATCTTTTTGTTTTTTATCATTTTCTAAGTATTTTTTTTGGTGAATAAATTCAAAAAATATGCCAAACATATAACTTCGTAAAATGTTATTTTTTAAAATTTAGACAGTATTTTTGAAATTTTTTCATGAGTATGGTGAAAATAATATTTTTTGCCTTTTTTGGTTATTTTTGAAGTTTTTCCATAAATAAATGAGCCTATTTCCAAGCCAATGTCAATAATATGTACACTAAACAAATCAATTTCATATTGGTTTTTTAGCTATATATATATATATACACAGACCAAAGTTAATTTCATATTAGTATTTTAAAATATTGTGACGTTATTTCTTTGAAAAACACTAATACCTTTTACATCAATTTGCTATTATTTTTTTTTTATTGACAGAGTGTATTTTTTTATTTTTATGTGTAATTTATTTTTTTCTTAGAGAAATAATAAGATACGTAATGGAAATAAAAATGATGAGAGTTAAGGATAAATAAAATTAGAACTACAAATTTAATTTTTATTCCTGCCAAAAAAGATACCCTAACAAAAGAACTACACTAGGATAATGAAGGGACAAATCCCATAAACCCTAAAAAGCTAACAAACAACTTCAACAGCCAGCTTGAAAGCAGGAAGTTCTCTGCAACGTATAGGTAAAGCCCCAAAAGTATATAGAGAGACGTCGATAAAACACTTTTTCTGGTGAAGACAAGCCTGCCAATCAAAAACAAAATCATTTAATTATTTCCCTAAAAACAAAGTCCGTCCAAGCAGTAAGGAGCTTGGTATTATTATTTAAGAATTATTTCAATAGAAAATACCTTTTCAACAATTGCCTTGGCATTTTCAGAATGGCAATCGCCTTCAGTAAAATACCCACATTTGCCCGTAGGATCACCAAAGCTGGCAAATGTTATCTCCCTAATTCTTTGTCCTCCTTGGCAAGCTATTTTCAAAGACTGCCCTTCATATGCATGTGCACAAACCTTGTTAATAGTAACAGTGTTGATTTGAACTTGATCCGGATTGCCTCCCAATTCTTCAAACAAAGCTAGTTGATTATTGTCTGGCCTTAGCCAATCTCTAGGAATATGGTAATATCTTTGAGTTGGCTGCCCACACCCACTGGCGCATTTTCCTGGACTATATTGGTCCTTGTAGTCACAAACCAAGCCACAATCGTTGTCACTGGCAACATACCCAGGCCAATACCTCCCTATTTTAATATCATTAACCCAAGCAATTCCTTTCCCCATTCCATTCAAGTCCACCACTACAGGATCTACACCCCGAGGAGTCTTGAAATTTGTCTACAAAATAATAATAATTAATTTGGGGGGCGATTAAAGGTAGGCTAATTAATCGAAAATTAAGTTTAAATAGATCAAGAAACTTAGAAAATAAATATTACCAAGTACCAAGTGAAGGGTCGATTAATTGGACGATTAGCGATAGACCATTTGTGAAATTTGCGAGGTTTGATTTTGTAATATTCAGCATCTTCACCATGTAAACCAGTCTTATAAACCCATGTGTTTGATGAAATATCCTTAATCATATCCGGCTCGTTTCCAGTTGTACTTTTTGCAATTAATTTGATAGGTCCAACAATTCCATATTCGTGTGTGTCAAAACGAGCAGAGTGGTTCTAATCACCATTCAAAACAAAATATAAAACCATAAAAATAAAAAAATATAATTATGTTAGTGTTACGATTGTGTCAGTTAGTCTAACTGAAATATTCTGCTACATTATAAAAATTTAATTATGAGGCAATTGAAACTTACAGGCAATCCAACAGTAGCACTAACTAAAGCGATTTTGTTCCACCCAGGATGCAACAAAATCTTCCTCTCGAAGTCGAACTCATAATCATCATTACCATTATATTCACCCCATTGAGAACCTAAAAGATAATTCAGTTTCCTTATTAATTATTAAAAAAAAAAGTGGAATTGGGAAAAGAATTAAAAAAATAATAATAAATAAATATAAATACCAATGTGTTTTCCATTTACAAAAGCATGAACAACTTGCCCCTTAGTATGCAAATGAAGAAATGTTTGCCTGTTCTTGCCAAATTCAGAGGAATTATGGATATAGCTGTATAAATAAAACAAAAAAAAAAAAATTACAAAAGTTAGTTTATGGTTAGAGCTTATATGTATGTTAAATATTGCATTAAACACTTACTTAGTCATAAGCCACAAGTAATCACTTGTATCATTAGTTACTTTTTTCTGTTCCAAAAGAGAATTAGCAGTCAAACTAGTACTTTTATCAACAGAGCCAAATCTATTAATATGAAGAACATGCTCAGCTGTCCATTGCCATTCCAACTTATAAGGGATCAACTTTTCATCACTATTTGGCCTATACTCCATAACAGATGTTTGTGCATTAACCTATCAAATTACAACCCAAATCATATGTTAATTAATTAAAATATTTAACTTAATTATTAGATTAAAAAAAAAAAGACTATTAATTAATTAATCACCTTGGCAGTATTGTAAACTTCTGTGTAACAATCAGGAAGGATACTGACAGACCAACCAAGAAGAACATAGTCTTTGCCTTCAAATATCAATGTCTTATCTTCAGTTTTTATGTTTGCGAAGAAGCAAATTCTTTTTTCTCTATAATAGAATATGGTCACCTAAAATACAAAATAAAATATTATTATTTTCTTTCATTAATCATAATATATATATATATTCAAATTTTTATTAACAAATTATAAATTATTTGCACACCAACGTATATATCTTAATGGTAAGCATATAAATGATATGGGCACTAGATCTATGTTCGAGTCCCCCTCCCTTGTCCGAACAACAAATGACATTTAGTAGAAAGAAGATATACGCATCAACATTCTAAAAAAAAAAGGTTTATATATTACTTACAAATTTACCATCACCGTAATCTTTAGTCTCATCATCACCATAAGTAAGAATATCCTCCATTGAAAATAATACCTCATGAAGGTTTTTAAGATGGCCCCATTTGGGTTGGTTAAGATTACCTTAACAAAATTTCAAAACAAAATTTTCTTATTAATTTAAATTAATTACAATAAAAAATTACCAAAAGAAAATTAATTTAATTTCTTACCATATTCATCAATGGGTGCATCATAATCATATGATGTGGTCATATATATTGCAGCTGTGTTGCCAAAGTTGGTACCACCATGGTACTAATTAACAAAATAAACATGGGAAAATTAAATTATAAGTTAAATTTTATTTTTATATTAAAAGTAATATAAATTATACAATTTTTGTTAAAAGAAAATACTAACCATATAGTAATTCTGCACTGTACCACGAAGTTGGAAGAAACGTGCAACAGAAAATGCAAGATCCTCTGCAGTTCTAAGCGGAATTTTACCTCCCCAGCGAGTAAACCTGATTTAAGTTTAATTAATAAAAAATTATAAATAGAAAATCTATTAAAATAATTAATTAATTAATTAAATCAAAGAAACTATAATTAACCGACCAGCCAGTCCAATTCTCAGTCCATATCTTGGGAACATTTTTGTTTTGTGGGTAATATTGGTCACAATACCAGCTATTGCAAGCACTAATCTGTATATTAACAAATATTAATTATATATAAAAATTAGTTTAGAATAATAATTATAAAAAAAAATATATTTGATAAAGATTATAAAATAAAATAAATTAGTACCATTGGTTCTGGGGCATTATTTTGTTTACACATGATCCAGGGAATGCCAAGATTGAATTCTGTAGCTGTTTTAGCACACCATTGTAGATAGTTATACCCATTATTTCCATAGCTGCCTTGAACGATTTCATACTCATTTTCAATCTTTTATATTTGAAACAAACAAAAAAGAAAATTATTAGTACCATTAATTGAAAAAAAAAATTAAATCATTTATTTAAATTTAAATTCATTTGAGTTTAAATTAATATGTCTTTACAAAATCGTCATAAAATTAACCTGAGCAAGAATTATAGGTCCTCCTTGTGATGCAAAAAGATTGTTGTCTCTCATCATGCTCACAATCAATGTCATGAAAGTTTTCATCTCATTCTAGAATTGGGAAACAAAAAAAAAAAATTAGATTTTAAATAAATTTGATTATTAGATAATTAGATAAATAAAAAAAAAGAGTTTATAACTAAAATTACCATGTAAATTGTATTATTAGTTCTCATTTCAATGCCTGGCGCCATATTATGCAACCAAACAGGTAATCCTCTGGAAAAAAAAAATTAACAATAGGAAATATTAATAAATTGTCAAAATTAATTTAATTTATATTTTATAAAATAATAATTACCCATAATTCCATTCTGCGCAAACATATGGCCCAATTCTAAGAATTGCATAAAGCCCTTCAGCATGAATAGTTTTGATAAATGTAACAAGGTCTTTATTTCCTGTAAAATCATACTAAAAAAACACAAAAAAGAAAAAAAAATAAGTTATAAAAAAATATATTCTTTAGATAATATACAAAGAAAATAAAAATAAAAATTAACCTGACGGTACTGAGGCTCATGAGCATTCCAAAAAACATAGGTCTCAACAGCATTAAGACCTCCAAGTTTTGCATTTTTAATAAGGGATGGCCACATCTACAAAATAAAAAGATATTAGGTCGTTGTTTAAAACTGAGCAGATCATAATGCAATATAATATAATGTTATTAAATATATTTTTAATATAAATATTATATTAAAAATATATTTGATTACATTGCATTAAAGTTTATTAAAAATAGACTTTAATATCCGTAACTATACTTATTGTAATTATGATTATGATTATCTTACCCCAGGAGTGCTACGAGGATAATGGATGGAACCAGAAATTATAAGTTTCCTCCTACCATTGATTGTAATAGCTCTATTGTCATATGAAACATCACCATGCAATACATCACCAACACAAAACAAAGCAAGTGATAAAAGAATAGCTAAGCTAAAGGTAAAGGAAGAACCCATAATGTAGATGAAGTATGAAGTCAAATATGTGAGATAAATGAGGCTGTTTTTATAGTAAATGAGATATCCAGTAGATAGGAAATATTTTCAAATATTATGTAAATAGATTTCAAAATTTAAATGATTTGAAATGTCGATAAAGTTGGAAAAGATTTTTTTTTTTTTTTTTTTTGAGAAATAAGTTGGAAAAGATTTTGAATTCTGGTAAACAAAAAAAAAAAAAAAAAAAAAACTACTTTATCTACTAATAAACAAAAAATTCCTCTGTAATTCATGTAATTTTTGAAACCGTGATTTATATTAATTATAAATATATAATTTTTTAAATATTTATACTAACTAAATAAAATAAAATAATTAAATATAATTCTAAATTTTATATATAATAAATATATAATTTTTATCCATATAAACTACACACACATATAATAAAGATGTAAATTTGAAATATATATTTTTGTTGTGCAACTCTCATAAAGTAAAAAAAAAAAAATTGATTGCAATAAATATACTTCTTCTATAATTGTACATAAATCAAAATGATTATTTTATATGAAATAAAAAAAATTGTCATATTTTTTGATGGAAAAAATGAATGAATAAAAAATTCAGCAAATGAAAAAAAAATAAATATAATAATTACTCTAAATACATTTATTTATATTAATACAATAATTTCTTAAAATATCTAAATTTAAAATGTAAATTCATATGTAATTAAATGATTTCTTTTTAAGCAGTTCTAAATTTTTATTGATTTTTACATATAGTATAGATTTTTTTTTTTTGCCAAATTATATATTATAGATTATTACTATTATTATCATCATCATTATTATTAGTTTAGAGTTAATTTATTCCAATAATACTAAATTAGAGTTTAGGTAATATTTATATCATGCCATGAGAGTCATAAGATATATGCATCTAAAGGATATGTATGAGTTTTACAGCGAATTATAGTCTAGTGGTAAACAAAGGCGGACCCAGGGAGACTGACCTAGGCTCAAAGTGCCAACCCCTGGGAGACTGATCTAGGCTCAAAATGTCAACTATTTTTTTTTTTTATTTTATCAACTATTAATTGATTAATTAAACTGCAGAGCTTATTTTTCTTTTTTCTTTTTAATATTTCACTATCTTTTTTTTCTTTTTCTAGGGAAGCTTTATTCATTGCTATTACATAAGTAATAAATTTAAATAGCAAATTTTCAATATAGATTGTAAAACACAAATATATCATCTTACTTATAATTAGTTTTAAATTCGAGTGTTATGCAATCGTAATTATATCATTTTTTTTATTAAAGTTCATTGAAACTTAAAAAAACATATTAACATGGTATTAAATTGATAAATAATAATGTTACTTTATTTTTAAATAAATATTGAAAAATAAATAAATACTTGCCTGAATTTTTATTATAATTTTACCATATATAATTATGATTTATATTAAAACTAAGTGAGTTATAGTACACATTGTATTTTTATTTATAAGTAATTTTCACGTGGTCACACCTCAATTATCTGCTAATTACTAAAATTTAGTCTCTATATCATTCTCAACCCACCGCCTATTTAAATTCTGTATCCGCTCTTGATAATAAGTAAATATTATGCTAAACAATAAGTTTTAAAAATGACACTTCCTCTCAATGAAAAAAAAAAAAAAGATATGTCATATTAAATGAGTTATGAAGTCGGTTTTTTTTTAATAGATAACCGCTAAAAAGAAATAAGAAGTTGAGAATTATGACGGAGATGAGGAGGAAATTGATATTTTGTTTTTCCCATGCATGTGATGTGAACTGTGAAGTCAGTAGCGATCGCATATCATCAATTTTTTTCTTTTTTTTATTCGTCAATTACCACATTTGTCAATACAATATTTTTTTTTTTCTAAATGTCAACACAAAAATGAAAGCTGGCTGTTATAAGGCTTAAATGAGTTACGAATAATGGTCACAGGAAAAAATACAAAATACACACTGAGAATAAAGGAGGAGAAAAATAGGAATTTACATTCATTAAATGAGAGGCTAAACCACTAAATTAAATGAGAGGTGCCTCATTCAATTAAAACTATGGAGGATGGTATTTAATGTGTGGGTGTCTATATATATATATATTAAGAATAGTGTTAAATAATGTAAATTATGTTAAAAAATAAAAATTTGATGTAAATTAATATTATTTGAATACATCATATAATAAATAAATAAATAATTATCTTTATTTTATCATACACAATTTTCTCATTTAAAAATATCTATTTTATAAAGTACATTTGATCATTTGTATTATTTTAATTAGTTAGTTGTATTATCGTAAAATCAAATAAGTAAAACAATATTTTGAACTGTAAAATAAAGATATATTTTCATCCCTTTCAGAATAGTATCTATTTTTTTTTTTTTTTGACATATAGATTAAAGAAGTTATTAAATTCTTAATTCTAAGGCAAATAAATTAAAATATATTTTTTAATTTCGATATAAAAAATAAAAATATTTGATATAAATCATTTAGTAGATAAATAAATAAGAGTAAAATTAAAAAAAATAAATATCTCCTTAAACTCTTAAAATGATATAATTATTTTAAAATAAAAAAAATCTCTAAAATGATAAATATTGTGAAATAGAAGAATTATCATCAAATACATAATAATTTAGAGAAACTCAAATTTGAAACAGAAAATGAGCAAGGCATGTAATATCACAACAATATTCATTACTATTGAAATGAACCTAGCAATTTAATATCTCTGTTATAATATAAAATTTCATAGATTTAATTTTTAATAATTTTCTAATTTTAGTATAATAATTAAGTGATTTATAACATCAGTTATTCTTAAAAAAAAAAAATTTAAATGCATTCTTAGAATATATATATATATAGAAAGAGAGAGAGAGAGAGAGTCAAGAATGGGATTTGAAAAAAGAAAATATCAGTTGTAAAGATAAGAAATTTTATTTTGCTTAAGAGGACATGAATTTGAGTCCCATCTCTGCAATTTTGATAAACTTTGGATGTTTTGGAAACTAAATCAAAGTTAAAATATATGTTACAGCTAGTTAATAGATGGAATGTAAATTGAGGGGAGTACAGGGAGATACTTCTCCATATTAACTCGACTTTTGATATAATTTATTATTTGCACTAAACTCTTAGTATAGGAAATTGCTTAATTAAACTATAATATTAATAAAATAATATTATGTTTGGTATATATAATTCAGGTTGAGATTAATAATTTTAAAAACTTAACTAACAATGAGATAAGGTATTATTTAAAACTTAATTCTCCGTGTCTTTAGTAATTTTTATTCAGTAATATTATTAATTCCATTATTTATTACATTTTATTTTCTAAAATAATCTCAATTTTTATTACATTTATTTATTTATCTTACCAAATATAATATTATAAAAATAAAATTACTTAATATTATATATTAAAATTTTTATACCACATAAAATTTAAGATAAGTAATCTATAATTTAACTAAGTTTAAGATTCGAATTAATCTTAAGAATTAATCAAACGGATTGTTATATCATTATTATAACTCTTTATATGTTTCTTTTTTGAAGTAAGTAGTTCAATTGAAAGTAATCAAGATAATATATGTTCTTAATTTATTGAGATCCTGTTCTAATCCTAAGCCAAAATTATAAAACCACTGCCAGTTAATTTTTTCCTTTTTTAACTTTGACTTAACCCAGGGGAAATCAAGTCATTCCAACTGCAAAATTTATTTTGTCGAAGCCACCCCACCCACCACACACTCCTGCCCAAAACAGGCAAACGAAGATTCACCCCAACATATGCACCACTCTCCTCAAACTCCAAAAATCACCACTCTCCATATAAATGAACACACCTGTACAATATTACACGTGGAAGCATTGAGAAGCGATTTGAGAGCACGCAACTCGCGAGTTTAAAATACTGGCACCGAAGAGCACCATTAATTAGGCCGAGAAAAATCAAACCGAAAATTGATCAAATGGAACCTAAAAATCGAGCCGATAGACTCTGTTGCTGATTTTAATTCATAAAATCAGATTTCTTTTCACTGTAGATTCAAGAGTATTACCTTATTTATATATTATGTATATATTTGCTCTGTTTTAAATTAATAATTATTTTAGAAAAGTACACATATATTAAAAAAATTATTTAATTATCATAATTATAAGTTAAAAAGGTTAAAATATCTCTTTTTGATTTTGATATAAAAAAAATAAAAACAATTAATATGAATATTTAATAGAGGGATAAAGTTAAAAAAAAATAATAAATACTTTATTGAAATCTTAAAATGATAAATATTTTGAAACAAAATAAAATTTCTAAAAAGATAATTATTTTGAAATAGAAGAAATATATGTTTAATGTATAAATATTCCCACTAAATTAATGACAATTAATTATGGTTTCGAGATTCGAACTTGAGACATTTAACTTCTCATTTTTTTAATGGAGATAAGAATATCAGTTAAACCGCATCTGATTAGCAACATTTTTATTATTCAAAATTGTAATTATAGTCTTTTAATATATTATGAAATCATTAAAAATAATCTTAGAATAATAGTGTCAACAATATTTCTACGCATATATACATATATAATCTATAATAATTCTAATAAATATTAAAAATAAGTTAAAATATCTTAATTATTAAAGTTTAGTTAATAATTCTAGAATTAAATTTATTATTTAATTAATTTGACTTATAAAAAAGGGAAATGTCTATTATTTTGGTTAACCAACAATTACAGAATCGCCCATACAATTAATGAGAGGCGTCGGTGAATAAGAAAGGGTAAAATCGGAAATAGAAAAGTTTGCATGAGAAAGTCTAAATGTAGAAGACTTCATAAAGAGGACGCCTGGCATGAGAGTGCAACCATTGCTTACCAATTGTTCAACAGTCTCTGCTCTTAGGAAAGATCAAGAAAATATTTTTATTTATTTTTCAGTATTTCTTGTTTCTAATTTCTAAATTTTTTAATTCAATAGTTAAGAGTTAGAGATAGAAAAGGTTTTGAGTTGGTACTTGGTAGTAAAATCTGCTGCAAACAGATTTAGACACTCTGAGTAACCCTACTCTAAAAGCTAGTCAAAGAACAGAGTACTCTGTTCTTAGAAAGTGAAACAGAGAAAGAAAAACATGGGGGATTTTTATTATTATGGATTTAAAAAATTGCATGCATCGAGATTTTCATCAGCATCATCAATTAAGCTTTTATTGTTTATGATTCCATTATTGATTTTGGTTTCTGGGGTTGTTACTATTTTGGGTCCTAAATTTTCCAGTTGGGAATTTATTTCTACCCATTCTTGGCTTGTGAGTTCTTATAAAGGTGTTGTTCCTGTTTCTAATTTAAACACTACTTCTCCGTCACCTTCACATGCAAAAGTGGCGGTGGCGGTGGTTACGGTGGCCGTCGGAGTTGGAGTTCAGAATAATGATAAGTACACCACAATTAACCGCTCTTCTTATTCTTCTTCTTCTTCTTCTTCTCCACTTGATGTTCAGGCTATAGACATTCAAGAACCTGTAAGTCTTTTTCTTATAGAGCCATGTATAAATATATATATTTTTTTTCGTTTTTGTTTTTGGAGATTTTGAACAAAACTTTCTAATTAATTAATTTATTAGAAGTTAGAACCTTTAATTAGTTTAATTAATACTTTCTAATATTTATAGAAGTTAGTACTTTAATTCGATTCCAGAATATGAGTTCTTGAATTTGAGTTATAATTAGAGTCAAATTAAAAAAATATATTTTTCAAAAATTTTGAAGTGATTTAGCATATAAACAAAGTGTTGATTTTTGTGTATTTTTGGTCTTAATTTGTAAAAAATAAAAATAAAAATGTTGCTAGGCAAAAAGGAAGAGGAGTCAAAAGGAAGTCATAACTTTTTGTCTTGAAACTATCAAATACTAAGAAACAGAGTGTTCTTTTCAACTTTAGAAAGAATAGAGTACAGAGTATGTGTACTTACCTAATTAATTATAGATAATATGTACTCATTTATTTTCTTTTGCTTTTAATAATATGTTGTCATGGAGATCCCAGCCGATCTGAAATGTCTGAGCGCTGAGATGTCTCGGACTCGGAGTGTCTTCTTAGATTTGTCTTCAACGCTTTATATATAAAAAAAAACCTAATTAATTAATGGACAAATTGAACTTGTGTACTTAAGTATTGGGGGGAAGATAATGGACAAATTAGGGAAACATTCTCCCTTGTTGGTGTATGATACTTAATGGTTTTAATAAGCTTATTCTTCGCAGTACTTACCTAATTAATTATGATTATGACAGATATTAATAGATAATTAATTCATGGAGTTACTGCTTTTGCAGATCTTTTTTTTTTTTTCCTAGTAACTGAGGTTATTGTAAATTAATTTCCAGAATGAAAATCACTTAACAGTTTCAAGGAATGGAACTAGTTTTGCTAGCTTGATAAATGCTTCTCCCATTGATCTTTCCATGAAAGACAAACGCCAAAAAGAGCATTCCAATATAGAGAAACTTGAAGCTGGTCTTCAAAATGCTCGTGCTGCTATAAAAGATGCTAAAAATGGAAATCAAACAGAGGAGGATCCTGAGTATGTTCCTAGAGGCCCTATGTACTGGAATCCCATAGTCTTTCACAGGTAATTTTGACTTACATGTATTTTTCTCAACTCCTAGTCTTCTACATGATTGTTACACAGTGAGCGCGCCGGCTTCTTGATTTATCCCTTAATATAATACTAGTAATCCTTTTACCTCCACCTTAATCAAATTGATGGAAATTTCCAAAATTAATCATCTTGGAACCAGAAAATTGGAAAGAAAATGTTGACCCTTATATTAACACCAAACTTTTTTTTTTTTTTTTTTTTTTTTTGAGCATCGGAGAGAGGAGAATTAATCCTGTATGAATTAATCTTGTATCTGCTTATCGCTACTTTGGATTAACACCAAACCTTTTAAGTCACCTAAAAATGGTTTTTGGTTTCATAGAAAGTGTAACATGTTTCACAGAAAGTGTAACATCATAGCCTTGCTTATGAATGCAATCCCTATACTCAATTCAAGTAGTTATTCATTAGATCTAGTGCACCAAGTCAACATACTATAGACTCTTGTAAAATCTTATTAGTTTGGGGATCTCTGAGTTTAAATCTCTCACCTATGTCGGTAGAATTAAATGGTTAAGGAAAGAGGGTAGGCTATCCCACTGGGTCTCCCAATATATCAAAAGAAAAATTGGGCTTTCCGTGGGAAATGTGACTTACATTTAGGCTTTGGTGCACCAAGTCGGCATTCTAATTCAGCCTCGTGAAAAAAGAAATGCATATTTTATTTAGGCCCTGTAAAAAATTCTTAACAGGATTTATGATTCAACCCAATCTGTAGTGTGCCTGCTGTACTACTCTAACAACGTAAGTGTCTCTTTATCATTGCAGGAGTTACAAATTAATGGAAAAACAATTCAAGGTGTTTGTCTATGAAGAAGGTGAACCCCCAGTATTTCATAATGGTCCTTGCAAGAGCATATACTCCATGGAAGGAAATTTTATTCACAGGATGGAAATGGATGACCACTTCCGAACAAAAGATCCCGAGAAGGCACATGCCTATTTCCTTCCGTTCAGTGTTGCAATGATGGTCCAATTTGTCTATGTGCGTGATTCGCATGATTTCGGTCCCATAAGGAGGACTGTAAGAGACTATGTCAGTCTCATTGCTGGAAAATACCCTTACTGGAATCGAAGCCTTGGCGCTGACCATTTCATGCTTGCTTGCCATGACTGGGTAAGTCAATTTCCATCATAAATTTTTACAATTATATTTGCTGCTGTATTGTGTTTGTATAAATATGAACTAATAGGAGGGTGTTTAGTATATATATCCATTAGCATTAACATCGCTTATATTTCTTAAGAATTTTGTTACCTAAATAATTTGGTGCATCGCATAGTTATTAATTAAACTGGAACAATCGAACATTTTTACTGTTGTAATTTTAATTGCAAATGAATTCTTGTTATTTTAAGTGCATATCAAATATTTTCCTAGGGGCCGGAAACTTCATTTTCCAATCCTTACCTTGGAAAAAACTCGATTCGTGCACTATGCAATGCGAACACATCAGAGAGATTCAATCCCATCAAGGACGTATCTTTTCCTGAAATCAATCTCCATACTGGTTCAACAAAGGGCTTGATTGGTGGACCATCTCCGTCAAGAAGATCAATCTTGGCATTCTTTGCTGGAGGGCTTCATGGTCCTATTAGGCCAATTCTCCTTGAGCATTGGGAAAACAAGGACGACGATATCAAGGTACATAAGTACCTTCCGAAAGGCGTATCCTACATTGAAATGATGAGAAAAAGCAAGTTTTGCCTTTGTCCAAGTGGGTATGAAGTTGCCAGCCCTAGAGTGGTTGAGGCACTTTATACAGGGTGTGTACCAGTGCTGATTTCAGAGCACTATGTGCCGCCTTTTAGTGATGTTTTGAATTGGAAGTCATTCTCTGTTGAGGTCCCGGTAAGTGATATCCCTAATTTGAAAAGCATATTGATGAGTATTTCTCCCAGGCAGTATATTAGAATGCAGAGAAGAGTGCAGCAAATAAGGAGGCATTTTGAGGTTAATTCTCCGCCTCAGCGGTACGATGTTTTTCATATGATTCTTCACTCTATTTGGCTCAGAAGACTTAATGTTAGAATCCATCATGATCAAGTAGCCATCACCAGTTGATTATTAAAAGTTCTAAATAGGTAATATAATTCAGGGAATTATTCCTCTAATTTGATTAATTATGTGATTACAAATAAAGATTGTGTAATTAACAAGAACATGGAATTTTGAAAAATATGGTTCGCCTATTGCCTCTTGTTATTTTAAATTATTAGTCAGTTCCTTTAGAAATATTAGGCTTCATTTTGTAAATTAGCTTGCTTTTTTGCTTTTTGCTCAAAAATGAAAAATAATGACAAGGCAAAATAAAATTGTTGATATTTGTTAAAGTTAAAAAGATTCCGCATGAAAATATAATAAATGATGGCAACGATTAATATAATATTTGAATTTTATCATTTAACAGTTTAAATTTTTAAACTTTTAGAGGGGATTCGAGGTTTTCACATAGCATTTAAGTTAATTTAGTTTTTAAAGGGTATTAAAGTCAATTTCGAACTCTAATTTTCTTGTGTATGTATATTTATGAATCTGAATTTGTTTGGTTCATATGTATTAGAATTAAAAAGTTTCATATATAAATATAATATAAGTGATGTTAAGGTCTAATATAATATTTAGATTTCGTCGCTCAATAGGTTAAAACTTTTAAGTTGAAGCCTAATTTTCTAAGCCCTAGAGATTATGAGATTTAACCTGAGAATAAGTTCTAGTCTTGATGCTAAGGAAGCTGCTCTTTTAATCTGTTCCCATGTTCTCTCAGTGGATTATTAATTCAAACTTCTAAAGTGACTTGAGTAAACCCCAAGATTTGTTCAAAACTTCAAATGTATGTATGTGTTTATATTTATTGGAAAAGGAAGAAAAAGATTATTTTCCTTATTTACCGTTTTCTATTGCATAGAATGTGAAGTTCTATAGAGGCCTCACTAAACTTCTCGTGACTTCCTGATGTTCTTAAATTGAATAATAATTTAATTTGATATGTACACGTTAGTCTAAATGAATAATTTTTATTATAAACAAGCTAGGGCTAAAGCTCTAAATTATACTATTCATAAAGAAAAAGTACTCCCTCCGTAGGTTTATTTTATTTTCACAAATATTAAGAAAATCTAGTTAAAATAGTTATAATAGATAATAATTTTATTTATATTTTTTAATATAACTCTATATTAATATCAAATAACTCATTAGTCTATTAAAAATAAATCGCCATGAAATACTAAATTATTTTTGAAAAATAATTATTCTTACTATTTTATTTATTATTACAATAATAATTAAATTATGATATTTTATATTTTGATAACTAAGTAAATTAAATAACAGCATAATAGAAAATTAAGAAATTAAGTATAATTTTAAAAAAAATTATAATTTACAACAGACCAACTTAAAGTGAGTCTATATTTATGGGAAGGGGAAGAGTATGTTTCATCAATTAGTTTGTGCAAGAATTTGCTCCGCATTCTCTTAAGTTAATTCCTAATTAATCATAACATTACTCCACATTAATTTGGATTTTCGCAAATTTAAAGCTTGCTGATTCCAACTTTTCAAGTATTTGGTAAAGAATCAATTAAGCTTTCATCTCACGGCACAAATGGACCAGATCGCACAATTTCTATATTAGGATGGCAGCGGGGCGGGGTGGAGGTACCATTCCATCCATTTTATCCTTAGCAGAGAATCCTCATTCTAGTCTCTACCTTGTATACAATTATTATTTAGTCCTTATTTTAGTCCTTGCAGGGATACTCATTCCTTATTTTAAAATTTTATTTTGTTTTATCCTCTTTTAATTTTATATATTTTAGATAATGAAATGTAATATATAAAAATTTAAATTTTAAACTTTAATTAAATTCAAATTGATTTCAATATCTTTAAATTAAAATTTATTAGTATATATACATATAGAATTCATAAATAATAGCTGAAAAATAAAAATAAATAAAAGAAAATATTAATATATTCAGACATATAAAATATGCAGAGATGAATTAATTCAATTTAAAATCTTTCAAAGTTGTTATGATATAAAAGAATTATAAAGAGTGAGTGATAAAATTAAAAGCTCTAATATATATATATATATATATATATATATATATATATATATATATATATATATATATATATATATATATATATATATATATATATATATATATATCTGGTCTCCATGAAAATGAGAACGGGAATCTTCATGACGTAGGGAAAACATTCCCCATTCTCGTCTAGTCTGCTAACAAAAAAGTAATATTAATCGTCTCCATTCCATGAGAATAAAAATAAAAAATCTCTGCTCCATTCATAATAAATTCCTATAAAAAATAGAAATTCTCTACTCCATTGCCGTCTCTAATTTCTATAATTCTTTTTTCCACTAGTTGAGATAAGATCAATTCAATATACCGAAACTCAATTCTTCATTTTAACTGATTAATCAAATTATTTAAAATAAAACCATTAAAAAGCTTCTGGATGAATTGTTCAGTGAACTTTCACCATTTATCAACCGACTGAACTAAGCGCCATTTCCACGTGGCATGACACCTGTAGAACGATCACAACAATAGTAATCCTTCACAACTTTGTCTATTTCAGACAACTCATTACTATGCATGCAAATAATCACCACGTTGCACTCATTCAATTATCTTATATCCACGTTCCCACCTTACAATGTTCAAATTATTACCTATATGTATATATATATAAGACTGTTAATTTGCTAGTAAATTGACCACACAAACAAGAAAAGCTAAAAAATCAAGAATCATACACAGCGAATTTAATTTAGTTAAAGCTATGGCGTCGAGGCAAGAGAAGGTGGTGAGAGAGGAGGCAGAAACGCGGCAAGCGGCGAGTGATCTCAGCGAAGCTAATATAGGAAAAGATTATCATGAAGAAAGGGAAAAAATGCAAATGGATCAAGAAGAAAGGCCTGGTGTTATTGGGTCTGTGTTAAAGAAAGTTGCTGTTACTTATGAACATGCTAAAGAAGCCGTTGTAGGTAAGAGTCAAGAAACTGCAGAGAAAACTAAAGAAACTAAAGATTCAGCTGCAGAGAAAGCTGGGGAGTACAAAGATTATACTACTGAGAAAGCGAAAGAGACAACAGATTCTGCTGCAAGAAAAATGGAAGAAACTAAAAAATCTGCGGAAGAGAAAGCTAAAGAAAAGGCTGAGGAGACCAAGGAGAAGGCAGGGCAGACCAAGGAGTCGACGAAGGGGAAGTTGGGGGAGTACGCAGATAAGGCAAAAGAAACAAAGGAAGCAGCAAAGGAGAAAATGGGTGAATATAAGGATTATACTGCTGATAAAGCGAAAGAGACTAAAGATAAAGCTGCAGATAAGGCCAAGGAAACCAAGGATTATACTGCTGAGAAAGCTAGAGGGGCTGAAGAGAGGGCAAAAGAAACGGAAGATTATACTTCTGAGAAAGCTAAAGAAGGAAAAGATACTGCTGCTAGTAAGCTTAGTGAACTTACTGAATCTGCTAAAGGAGCTGCAAGAAAAGCTATGGATCTTTTTTCAAGTAAGAAAGAAGAAGCTAAAGAGAAAACAACAGAGACTAAAGCAATAACCAAGGTTTGATTTCCATGTTTAATCTCGTTCTTTGTTTGCCTTCTCATTCTCATTATTAGTACATTATAACGCCAATGAGTTTGGTCAGATTGGTACTGGAACGTCTTTGAGTCTTTTGAGGCTGTGATATTATGAATTCAAATTTGTTTAATGGGCAAAAAAAAAAAAAAAAAAAAACATTACACGAGATGTTGCAAGTGCTAGAATATCATTGTTCATATATAGAATGGAATGTTACATTAGGAAGTGCGTATTCTTTTTTCTTGAATGTTTAGGAGAAATTTAACGAAGCTGAAGAGGAAGCGAGGAGGAAAATGGAGGAGTTGAGAATGGAAGGCAAGGAGTACAAAGACAAGGCAGACCAAAAAGCTCAAGAACAAAGAGACATCGAAGCTGACAGGTAATTAAAGATCATCAAGAACCCAAATGTGAATTATTAACTCTTCTTTTCTCAATTATGTAACCCTTTCAACATTAGTTCTTATTTTTGGGTTTGGATTAATTAGGGAAACTGCAGCAAGGGACACTATTTTTGGCAACACGGGGCTGGGAAGCATCAAAGATTCTATTAAAGGAAAGCTCGCAATGCCACGAGATGTTGTGGACGAGACACGTGCTGCACGTGAGCATGGAGGCACTGGAAGAAAGGGTTTGGATAAAGGGGTGGCGAAAGAGGAGGTAGTAGCAGTTGAAGAAACACCACCGGGAGCCGTCGCATCCACTCTTAAAGCAGCCGATCAGATGAGTGGTCAAACTTTCAACGATGTTGGACGATTAGGTGATTAGGGCGTTATTCCGTTCAAGATCGTTGACCTTCCTGACAACAAGATCGCGTCCACCAATTTCACTGGTGGACTTTACTCCTTCAATAAAGTTCTTTTTTTGTGATTAAAAAAAAGTGAACTTGTTGGGATGTTGTTTGTTTATAACAAAACTTTTAGTTTTAATGGATCAAATTGGAAGTTTGGGCCGTATATGTGGATTATGTTTTGGAGTGCATATGGACTTTAGTTTCAACTAGATAGAATTTCATAATCGTGTGAGCCGGGTTCTAAGACTTTTTGATCTCAGGCCATGCTGCTACTCGCTCTGACATTCTCTTAGAACAATTGAATTCCCTTGGAACAACTTCTGAATTTAGTTTAGTTAATTATTTGAATTTAGTTAATGAGGTTGATGATATATGGACTAATATTTATAATAATTTATGTTGATCTATTGTGGATTTAATCTACTATATAGATATATCTGGACTGATTGGGATTAATGGTCATCATGTGTGTGTGTGTATATATATATATATATATATACACACACACGTGGTGACCTACAAGATTTCATTAGAATTCTTTCCTGGAGAGAAGTTCAGAACTCTATTGTATCATTTTCGTTTGTAGACTTGACTTGTAAATTGATGTCTTTTTCTCTCAGTGTCTATATAACTTATTTTGATTCCGAGATATGAATTTATGAATGGAGAATCAGAAACAATCATTCTATAATACTAGTTTCATCGGTTACTTACAGCATTTAGATTTTAGTGCTTAATGGATGGTCCAAAACCAGTTAATAGATGGAGTGTAAATTGAGAAAGTACATAAGTGATTTTCCCCCTGTCAACTAGAGTTGGAAGTTGGCTATACCTAGCGTTCCTCTAACAATTAGTCTAACCATCTAAGTCGTATCATACGTTTACTTCTTTAAATTGATATTTTGTTTGTATTGTATTTTCAATGTAAGTGGAAGTTGCTAACTAACTGATAGTTTCTTGCTTTTGACTTGGAGGATGTTTAATGCCTACCGTTTCTCTAGCTGCTGAACCATTCACTAAAGTCTTTGTTGCCCGCTATCTCTGAGAAAAATCATAATTGTGATAATATATCATAATATTATATTCATAAGATGGTTAATTATGGTAGAAAAATCATGGTATTATATTTTTGAAAATTTTAAAGATTAATGTTTGTAATGTATGGGTCACCAAACCAACCTTAGCAAATGGCCCCAAATGGCCCATATATATATATATATATATATATATATATATATATATATATGGGTTACCATACCAACGTTGGACAATTTATTGAATCGAGCCTTAGCATCATTAATAGCCTATTTATGTGGGGGATTGGAATGTAATATCATTTGTTCTTTTATTTTATATTATATACCTTTTGAGATATTTCATCATTTTGTTCAAATATCCATTTTTATCATTATATTTTTTGTTCCGTTTTAAATTGAGTTAAAATATTAACATAATTATTGGGTCTATTTTTACATTTTTCTTTTAAATAATCATAACATTCTTGGAAACATTAAATTCAACAAAGGTTTATTGAAACATCAAAATTATTGGTTGTGTGCAAAAATAGGGGGTGGAGAAGTTATATTACAGGACTCGACGGTTCTACTAATATTTGAATAGAAGGTGACCGGTCTCATGATAATTGGGCTGGATGTTTCTTCTAGTAGCCTTGATGATTCGGCCTTGCAAGATAAATAGCAAGATCAAGGGAGTCAAGTTTTGTCTCCGACAAAAATTTTCTTACGTTTAAATTGATTATAAGTTTTATGAATTATGATCGAAGAGAAATATTGATATGTGTCAATTTTACATACATTATTAAATATTTTAAGTAGAAATTTCATCCATTTAGATTTATTTAGGTTGTACATTGATTTTATTATATTTGTGATTTGAGGAAAATATCGAAGATTTTATAGATATTAACTTTACTTGATAGACAAAGAAGAGAGTGTGATGGGCGTGATAAGTGTGGAGGACGTTATAGTGGCATATTTTCTAGTGCGATTGTGACAAGTGCAGCCGTGAGGGGCTAGCAATTTCAATTCCGTCTTCTATTTTGAAATTCGAATTTTCTAACTTAACCGCAATAGGAAGTTGTAAACCCTTATAAATAATGAGAAAATTAAGTTTGAGAGAAAAAAACACAGAAGTCCTGAGCAATTTTGGAGGAGATTAAGCAAAGAAAATATAAGATTGAAAATTGAGAATGTGAGAAACCTCAAATCCAACCCAAAAGCTTAAGCTATTAGGTGGTGAGTCCAAACATTATATTAAACCTTGATATTTTTTGTTATTTTTCAATGTGGGATCTTTTTAACTCTAATACCCCCTTTTGACACGTGCTAGGCTCTTCACTAGCACGTGACACAATAAACTGAGGATCAAACAAAATCAGATTAACCAATGCACATGTGTCAGGTTCTACTGACACATGACTGCAGCTGTGACAGAAGAGCATAGATTAGGTGTAGAGCTGGCTCTGATACCATGTGAGAAACCTCAAATCCAACCCAAAAGTTTAAGCTATTAGGTGGTGAGGCCTAAACATTATATTAAGTCTTGATATCTTTTGTTATTTTTCAATGTGGGATCTTTTAACTCTAACACCCCCTCTTGATACGTGCTAGGCTCTTAACTAGCACGTGACATAATAAACTAAAGACCGAACAGAATCAGATTAACAAATGCACATGTGTCAGGCCCTACTGACACATGGCTGTAACTGTGACAAGATATGTATCTGGTACAGTAAGAGTAGATGTAGAAATAGTTCCAACATGACTGATGCCCATTTTATTTCCGTCAGCGGTGTGAACAGGGGCCAGAAAGTTATTTTGGGTTTTAGATTGAAAAATGTTTGGATCAGAGGTCATATGATTGCTACATGCAGAGTCAATTAACCATTGATTTTTACCTGAGTAGACAGACATGGCACTAGAAGAGAAGGCACTGGAAGACATAACCTTTTTTAATATGGATTCAAGGTCAGAGAGAGAGAAGGAGGCAGAGGAGTTGTCAGAGACAGCAGCATTGGCACTGAAGGACCTGGTGTCTGAGCTAATTTTGTACTTGGGAAGATTTTCTCTTGGTTTTTCTGGGCGAGTAAGACAGTTGCTTTTGACATGTCCTAGTTTGTGGCAGTATTTGCACTCAATAGTTAGACAGTTAGAGAATGAGTGACCAGGTCGATTGCAATTCTTACAGTGTTGTAGTGAATGAGTCGATGATGGCCTATGAGTAACTAGAGCTTGATCAAAGGAAGCCAGTTTGCTAATTTGCAAACGAGTTTCTTCGAAAATTAATTCCTTGACAGCCGTTTCTAGTGTTGGAAGAGGATCTCTATGCAACAGAGATACACAAACAAGTTCATATTCAGATTGAAGAGCCATGAGAAATTGGATCAGATGGAGTTGATCTACAGTAATTTTGGCTTGGGAGAGCTGATTCCATACAGGTTGTATTTGACTCAAGAAATCATTGACAGTTTGTCCAACTTTTTGCTTCATATTATTCAGAGTATTCCATAACTGATAATGATGAGTTAGACCAGAAATTGTATACCTGTTGCTAAGAAAATCCCAAATTTCTTTGGCAGTATCAAATTGATCAAATTGAATGTGAATACTTGGAACAGAAGTGTTACGAAACCAAGTAATAATATGATGATTTTTGCTTTCCCAATCATTAACACGATCATTGTACTTTATTTCAGTTTCATCTTGAAGATTAACAGGTTTGGGAGTTCCACATGTGACAATCCTCTAGTATTTGATTCCAACAAGATAGCTTTTCATACTACTTGCCCAAAGGTTATAATTAGTGCCATTTAAAATTGTTACAATAGGTTGAGTAGCATTAATTTTCTCCATAACTTTATTATAGAGAAAGAATTTCACAAATCTGACAGCAAAAATGAAATCACGAGGTCGAAAAACCTTAGGAACCAGTTCTTGATGTCTGAAGACTGGTACAGAAGTAATTGAACTGGCGAGTCAAAGTTAAAGTCAACTGGTTTGATTGAACCGAACTGGATGACATGTGGCGGATACTGATTGGTTGGTATCTTATGACAGGTGTTGACGTGGAACGCTGATGTGGCAGACACGTAAATGATGACATGTCACCTAATGACTGGACAAGTTTGCTGACGTGGCAGACATGTGGACGCCGACGTGTCGGATGATGTGGTGGACACGTGGATGATGACATGTCCCTGCTGACTGGACAACGGCTGATGACGTGTCGATGACGTGGATCCATGGGATGTTGACACGTGTTGGAGTGCTGATAGCTTAAGCTTTTAGGTTGGATTTGATGTTTCTCACATGATATCAGAGCCAACTCTACACCCAATCTGTGCTCTTCTGTCACAGTTACAGCCATGTGTCAGTAGAGCCTGACACATGTGCATTTGTTAATATGATTCTGTTCGATCCTTAGTTTGTTGTGTCACGTGCTAGTTAAGAGTCTAGCATGTGTCAAGAGGGGGTGTTAGAGTTAAAAGATCCCACATTAAAAAATAACAAAGGATATCAAGGCTTAATATAATGTTTGGGTCTCACTGTCTAATAGCTTAAGCTTTTAGGTTAGATTTGAGGTTTCTCACAGAGAAATTGAAGATTTAAAGATTTTTGCTCTTACTTTCTTCTTCCTTGTGTTATGATTTAAAATCTAGATCACATCATGACTTAAAATCTATAGGTAATTAGTTGATTGAGTATGAATAAGTATTAATCTCTAATAACTTTGTTACTATTGTTAATTCCTTTAATTAAATGTTGTCCTCCACATTATTAGTAAAATTAGAATTGATTTACTTAGTTTTACTTTTAATTAAAATTAAATTGAAATTTTAAACAAAAGAAAAACAATAAATAGATTAATAGATCATTAATTCTTGTGAAAATGATACTCAATTCATTTTATGTGGCCAGAATAATTTTAATTTGGAGAGTGATCCTACAAAGCTGACTACTACTTCAAACTGATGCATTTCAGTTCTTTTTTAGAAGATGCACCCAATAGAAATAATATGTTTAGTTATTTTTAATTGCATTAACATTATTATGATGGATTTTTCTTAAAAAGGCACTTGTTAGAATATCAATTACCCTATTATTATTAGGTTTAATTGTACAAGAAAAATTAGATATAAATTCACCTTCTATTCTAACACCACAAATCTAGCCATAAATCTAACCTATTACCTCTTCTTTTTATCTCATTATTTATCGCTCTTCACAAGAAAACAAGTCAAAAAATTAAAGACCTCTCTCCCTCCCTCCCTCATTTTTCTCTCATTTTCCAGAGAAGACCAGGCAACCAAACAGCAAATAAATTTGGAAAGAATCCAAAGAACTGGTAGGCCACACTTTTTTATTTGATTTGTTCTTCTTCTTATTATTATTACTATTAAATTCTTGCATGAAATTCATTTGTTTTCTTCAATTTATTATCACCATTTTTATTGTTTTCAATGACAATTATTGTAGCATGCATTGCATTTCATTAGATAATGGGATTATATATATATAATTGCTAATTTATATTTTAGATTTAACGCTATTGAAATAAAATTCATGCCAAGAAAGTCTTTTCCATTCTACAACTTTATTTTTTTATTCTTTTAATATATTGAACATTTTCCACGTCATAATATGTAGATTTTTTTTTTTTAAATCTTTTATTCTTGAGCTTGATACGTTTGAAGATAATTTCTAGGGTTTAAGCGTTCAATTTCTCTAGCCTTTCCTGAAAACTATATATATAGAGAGAGAGACACACACAATTCCAAAAACATCATAAGTATTTCTTGACCAAAACCTTTAACAATTCATCTTATTGGGAATTTAGGACCACATGCTTGAGCAATCCCATTAGGAATTTGGAACCATTTTCTATCAAATGGAAATTTTTTTTATACCAAATGGAAAATTTTGGGTTTTAAATTAATTTGGGCTATACACCACTTAATTTGATAATAGCACATAAAATAAAATAAAAAATTAAGATTGATTGAATGTTTAGTTTTGGATTTGTCAAAGTAAAATTTAAGTATTGCATATGTTAAGTCAAAGAAACAATCGGGTAGAGCATGATTTTTTAAAATTTTATATTAATAATTAGAGTATCGTGTAGATTATATAGATTAATATTTTTTTATAAAATTATTATAGTTTTATGAAGAAATATATTATGCTTTTAATTAACTCGTGTGTATATATATATATATATTGTTTAAAAAAAAATTAGCCATCGGTTTTATTTGTGGACTAGAATAAAAGATTTTAAAAAAATTGTCTTATTTTTATCTTTACTGTAGTGGTTGGAGCATGCTTTATTTTTTGTCCTAAATTTATACAAAATAAAAAATTTAGCTACAGTTTGTTACAATAAAAAATAGTTATAATTTTTAATTAAAAAAAACTTTTTTATATTTTAAATTTTATCAAATTGTACTTCACTCAAACTGGTAATCATTGAAAAGGAATTTATGTTAAATTGATATGAATTTGTGACTGTTGAAAGTGATTGAATTGTATTTTTTTTTATTAATTTTTAAAAGTAATGTTGAAATTTATTAAAATTATTTATTTTGAATCGTACAATCCACGTTTAAGTCAAATAAAACGGATGTTTTTAATCCAATGACATTAATTCACTTTTAACGAATTTGAATTACTTAAATTAGAATCGTATGAAAATTTACATAGGTTAATAATCCTTTATAAAGTCGTTATGATTTTATGGATAAATATATTTTATTTTTAATTCGTATGTATATATATTATTTAAAAAAAATTAAAATCATAAGAAGATTTGTATAAATTCCAACATGTTACATTATGAGGCAAAAATTTTTACCCACTTACCTTCACAAAGACTTTATTCTTTATTTTTTTTAAATAAAAAAATAAATATTTCATTCATATTGATAAAAATACATCTTAATTTTTGAATTAAAAATATAAAATTATATATCAAAAAATACTAAAATTCAAAATTAATTAGAATTTCTTATGATAATTTTCAATCGTGTTTATAGAATATATTGTCTAATAATCTCCGATCATATTGATAGAGTATTAGATTTAGCACATCAGCGAAAAACACGCTCTGCTTGTAAGTTATTTATAATCGTAAATCGACTTTTAATATCTTTCAGTAAGTCCAATTACTTGAAAATCAATAAAAAAAATTCAAATCTAAAACTTTCATGAAATAAGATATAGAAACTTCCATGAAAAAATACATAAAAAAAACTTTTATGAAAAAAAACTCATAAAATTTCAGAAAAAACGAAAAATAATATAACAAATCAAATTTATACATATAAAGATACAAATTAACATATCTGTATAAATCTTTATTTTATTTGATAAATAATCTAAATAAAAAAGATAATAGAACCACCGCCGATCAAAAGAGAATATCGGTAGTGGTTCAAGAAATAAAAATTTAAGAAGAAACTAAAAAGAAAAAAAATAGAAAAGACAGCTAGGTTTTTTTTTTTTTATTTTTAGGATCAATACTTTATTCTCTATTATTAATTGAATGTTTTGAAAGGTGTTATTTTTGTTTTTCTTAGGGAACGGATGGGCATTACATAGAAAATATTTAATTGATCATATATTTTTTAAATCTCAGTTAATTGAGTTATAAATAAGAGAAAGATGCTGATGCTTTCTTCCTTTTAATTATTTTTTAAGATTATGAAGCAAATTGTAGGATTCTGAATTTATTATTCATAGAAAATGTGGGAAAGCACATTTTGCATGATTGTATGCAATTTATTTTTACTTTATTTGACATGAAATTAATTATCTAATAATATCATCATCATGTTACTGATTTAATATTGTGTTTGCAATTATTATTTATTCCTTGTTTTAAAAATTTTATTTTATGAAGTAAGTTATTTCAAAAAAAAAATTTATTATATGAAGATAAATATTAATTTCTGTATATAAGAAACTTGATAATAAGATAATAGACTAAAGATAAATTCATTCAGCGCATGTCTAAATATAATTTAATGACAAATCTAATAATAAGTATATATATAATTTAGACAATAATTTCGATTCAATTTTTCCTCTTAATATAAAAAATAAATTCATATAAAATACAAGCCATATTTACAATTATTAAATATTAATTAAAAATTCAATCACTCACGCATGTAGCTCTGCCTTAGTTGGTGCACTACATATCCACCTGAAGACATATATATATATATATATATATATATATATATATATATATATATATTCTCAATATGTGGGTAGTCCGCCACAAGTACATGTGATTTTTTTTTTTTTCCTAACACTTAGCTTTTAGGCAGCTTGTGGGTAGTTGTATCATACAACGAAGCACTAGCATTATTAATATCTAATCATTTAACATAAAATATAAATGGAACAAATATTTTGACTCAATTTGAATTAAAATTTAGTTTTAATTCGTTATAAAATTTTAAAATACTTAAAAATAAAATAAATTTAAAAATTCCTAATCTTAAATTTTGAGTAATACAAAATTTTTAATATATCTTAATTAAAAAACTAAACAAATTCATAAATATCACAAAATCTCTTATTTAATAATTATAATTCACAATTACTCGTGGATATTCTAATTTTGATATCATGAACAATAATAGTGATATATGACTATTAAATTAAACGAAATCTATGGATTAGTTTAATTTGATTTCCTAAGACGTGTAAAAGAAAATGTATGAATAAAATTTGAAATTTTTTAAAATTTTATTTTTTCTTTTTTCTCTCAATATTTTAAAATTTTTATACTTAATTGAAATCAAATTTTAATTCAAAAGTGAATTTTATAATGTTTAATGGAATTTCATACTAGAGAAAAATATTTTTTAATTTATATTATATATCTAATAATTAAATATTAATGAATTTTATATTTAAGTGTATAATAAAACAAATTACAAAATATTTATAGAAATCATTTTTTTCAGATTACTCTAATTTAGGAAAACTAATTAATGCAATCAAAGGTTTAGGGTGTGTTCGTTAACGCGATTTAGAAATTAAAATTAAATTTTTTAACACTTAAATATTTTACATTATTTGATAACACTTAATTAAAAGTTTTCATTAAATTAAAAATTACTTATAAGTCAAAATTTTTTAATTTAAATTTTGTAATAAATACAATAAATTTTTAAATTTTTAAATATTTTTATAATTTAAAAATTATACCACTTATTTTATTCGATATTTAAAATTTAATATTTAAATTTTTAAAAATTATTACGTACATGTATTTCAATTTAAGCAATACGTTAAATTTAAATATCCTTATTCCAAAAATTAAAAAAAAAAAGTCCTTTTTGTGGTTCCCAAACCTTGAAAAGGAACACTGTAAATGTAATTAATTGCATAGAGCTGAGTTGACTACAACTGGTTACCTAGTATTATACAGTCTACGTATTGACCCACCTTTGATGAATTAGGTAGTAATTTATTTTCTAGTAAACCAATATTCTCTAGGGTTGAGGTTAGTCTGTGTAAAAGATTGACGTGTTAGTATTCCTTATTTTGTTGTTTCTAATTAAATTATGCAATTATTTGAATTTCCAAATTAGAAAATACAGAATGTCAAATCTCAAGAATCAAACTATCAATCACAATCATAGAAAATTCAACTATAAACTTAATTGCATTTGGACAAATTAAAGAAAGTTACCAACAAATTAGCATCTAAAAGTATAATTAACGGTCTCATTTATTTTGAATGATTTTAGAAATAAATTTTATTTTGAATGATTTGAGTAATAAATTTCATAAAATTTATATTCTGTAACTCAATTATTTATTTAATTTAAAATTTTAATTTATTTTTTATGAATTTATTAAATTCTGTCATACTTTCAAATATTTAAATTGAAAGATTTAAAAATCTACATGGAATACAAATTTTTAATTTCATAAATTTTAACTAAATTCATAAATTTAAAATCCATCTTACCAACGAGGCAACGTCATTAAGTGAAAATTACAATCAATTAACCTACATAATTTGAATCTTCGAAATTATTTATTTTGAAATTTCTTTGAATTTCAATACCATATATATATATATATATATATATATATATATATAAGATTTTATTAAAAGCTTAATTTTTTTATTTAATGGAACTCCGGTGAAATTTTAAAATCAAAATCTATAAATTTTAGAAACTGTTCTAATACTATTAAATTAAATGTGAAATAATAACAGAATTTGAAATGGTAGAAATAATTCACATATATATAAATAAATTATATGATAAACAATAAATAAAATATAAAATACTGTAAATTATATGATTAATAGTAAGTGAATAACTGTATTTTATTACGATATCTCATTTCAATTTTTATAATTATAATTAATTTTTTTATTATTTGAAATAACTATAATTAATTAGTTCGTCTTTATTCAATAATAGATAATAATCATTGATATTAACTTATTTATATTATTATTTCATTTTCAAATATTTTATAGCTGATAAATTAATTAATTTTGCATTTTTCTATTTGTGCTTAAAAAAATTGCCATTCTTTTTTTTTTTTTTTTAGAAACGTAATCAATTCAAATTGCAATTACTAGCTTAACCTTCTTGGAGGTTTCCTACTTCCATCAGTACTACCAAAATTCCTATCAAATCATAACGTGGTTTGCACAGTAATAGTCCGAGGATGAAGCAAAAATTCATATACCCTAGAACAATAAATTCAATTTGAAATTCTCTCATTTAATATTAAAAAAAGAAAAAAAGAAAATTTAATATATTATTTGAAATTCTCCCATTTAATATTAAAAAAAGAAAAAAAGAAAATTTAATATATTATTGCTTATTTTAAACTTTATCTTCTCAATTCCAATTATCAAATACAAATTATATGTACTATATCCATATATGAAATTTATATTTTCCTTCTAGTTCAAATTTTATCACTTAAAAAAAAAATTATTTTAATTTATCTATCATTTTAGAATTTCAAAAAAATATTTATTATTTTTTTCTAACTTTAACTTCTTGCATTAATTATTTTCATTTTTTACATCAAAATAAAAAAAAATATTTTAACCTTTTTACTTTAAAAATATGTTAATTTAAAAAAATATTTTTATTTATGTGCTGAAATTTTAAACGATTAATATTTTAAAACTAATGTAATATATTTTCATCAAAACGTATCATATTTTAAATATTTTAGAGAATTTCTTGTAATTGATTAAAAAGATGTCAGTCTATCCGAGATAGTTTTGTTGCATCTGTAAATATCCCATAATTTTTTAAGTTTATTAAATATTTTAATTCTCCTAATTCAATTCGACCATGTTAATAAAATCTTTTGCTTTAAGAATTTTTTTTACTAACTTCTATTAAAATTTCAAATAAATAAATAAATATATATATATATATAAAGTATTTACCCTTTTTTTTTTCCTTCATTACACTATGCATATTATGATTAAAAATATATAAATTAAAATTTATGAATATTTAGGTGGGTTTCAATTTAATTGAAATTTATTGATTGTTAGAAGAAAAAATTATGGAAATTTTTGACAAGAGAGGAGCAATTATTGGAGAATTTTTTGTTTATATGTAAAAAATGTAACAAATGGGATAAGCCACGTGTATTTTCTCTTGTTCTTCAGGATTTTCCGATTTGGCCACAGTAAATGCATGTGTGAGTTATAAAAACGACTACTTCCTTGTATTTCTATCTCTGTCTCTGTCTCTGTCTCTGTCTCTCTGGTTCTCTGTTTCTGTATTTTTGATTGCAAAAAAACGTTTCTTTACATTTGCAGAAAGAGAAAGATTGATAAAAGAGAAACCTTTGGTCGCCTTTGAGCTCTGTATACTTATATAAAGGCTCCGCCGCCGCCACTATGGCTCCGAGAAGGCTGCTCTTCTATTTGCTCTCTGGTCTTTCTCTGGCTATTGTCTCTGAAATCGTCTTCGCCGACCCACAGGCTCAGAACCCATCAAACTCCACTTTCTTCAAGTTACCATTCAGTTCTAACACTGAAAAAATTTGGCCGGTATGTGTTCTAGTCTCCGCTGGCCGCTCTCTTCTTTCTCTCTTTCTCATTTTATATGGTAAAAGATTTGGATTTTTTATGGGGTTTTGTTAATATTTTTTACCCTGTTTTGGTTTGAACAGAAATTGGAGTTTAATTGGAGACTAGTGTTGGCTACTGTGATTGGATTTCTGGGCTCTGCTTTTGGAACTGTAGGTGGCGTTGGTGGTGGAGGCATTTTTGTCCCTATGCTTACTTTGATTGTTGGATTTGATACAAAGTCTGCCGCTGCTCTTTCTAAATGTATAGTATATTATTTCCTAATCTCTTTTTCAATAAAGTTTAAAACTTTTTGTAGAGTAATTACTAATTTGTTAGTATTTAAAGGCTAGAAAGGCAATGGTGAAAAGGGATCTCAAAAAAGCATAGATTATGAATCTGAATCAACTTGGGCACCTTTAATTTTTCCCTACTTATACTTTTATTATTGGTTTATTGAGTTGTTTAATTTCTGCAGGTATGATAATGGGGGCATCAGCATCATCAGTTTGGTATAATCTGAGAGTTCTTCATCCAACAAGGGAAGTGCCCATCATAGATTATGATTTGGCACTTCTTTTCCAGCCAATGCTTATGCTTGGCATCACCATTGGTGTTTCCTTGAGTGTTGTCTTCCCCTACTGGCTAATTACTGTGCTTATCATCATTCTGTTTTTAGGTACAATCATTTTCTTATTTTCTTCTTTATTTTAAGCTATATGTATTATTTTTCTGATTTATTATTTTTACCAGGTACCTCTTCTAGATCTGTCTTTAAAGGAATTGAGATGTGGAAAGAAGAGACAATCTTAAAGGTAAAATTTCAAAATTTAATCAATTAAGAAATTAATATAGAAGCAAGCATTAAGCATTAATTATCTTGACTCTAACTTAAATCTTAAAAAATTGCAGAAAGAAATGGCTAAGCAACAAGAAACTGTGGTTAACTCTCGTGGGGAGCGTAAGATTCAAAGACTTCTGATCCTTATAAATAATTACTACTAATTATAAATTGGGATTTTGAATTGAACATTGTTTTGTTTTGTTGTGATTTTTTTTTTTTTTTGCTGGTATATATGCAGTTCTGATTGATACAGAGTATGAGCCATTGGTACCTAGGGAAGAGAGAACTGAATTTGTAAGTAGTAATTACTAATTACAGCTCCAAGCTTTGTTTTCAATTTACCATCTTTTTCTAATGTGCATACTAAACAAATTGCAATTTCTTTTGATCTTGTAGCAAACAATGTGTTTCAACCTTAGGTGGAAAAGACTTTTGCTGCTAGCACTTGTTTGGTTTTGTTTCCTCCTCCTCCAGATTCTCAAGGTTAGTCTAATTTCTTGGTCTCTCTCTACAATGATTGCATGCATCCATGTGCTTATTTTGTTTGTTTGGCAGAATGACGTGGCAGTTTGCAGTGCATGGTATTGGGTGATGTTTTGTTTGCAGGTATTAATAATATAATAATATAAAAAACAAGGTATTCTTTTGATTCCTATTGTTGGTATTTTTGTCTGGTATTCTGATTTTCTTTTTTTTCTATGAAATCTACTTTGCAGTTTCCTATAGCATTTGTAGTGTTTGGCTATGAATCAGTCCAACTATACAAAGAACACAAGAAAAGGATTAGCACAGGCAATACAGAATTAATTTGTGAGGCTTCTATTGAATGGACTACATTGCATATTACTTTTTGTGCACTGTGTGGGATCTTAGGAGGTACTGTTGGTGGCCTTCTTGGATCTGGTGGTGGGTTCATTCTAGGTCCATTACTGCTAGAGATTGGTGTCATCCCTCAGGTTTAGTTATTATTTTCAATTTCTCTCTTATTTGATTTGTTACATTAAATCATCCCATTACTTTATTTAGGTTTTTTTAAATACTCTGTCTGTTTTAAAATATTGGTCTTTGGATTAAAAAATTTATTAAATTATTAAATTATAAGGTAAAAAGACTAAAATATTATTTTTTTTATTTTGATATAGAGAAAGAAAATAAAATGAGGGTAAAATTGATAAAAAAAATTAATAAATGCCTTCTTGAAATTCTAAAACAATGAATATTTTGGAATAACAAATATCTCTAAAACAATAAATATTTTGGAACAGAAGAGTATATATAAAGGTTTTCAAAAAATCTCGGAGGTGACTGCCACCCCCCGCCCCCGCCTCGGGTACCTTTATTTATTTTTTGGTAACTAATACCACAAAAATCATAATTTGCTATAGGTTGCGAGTGCAACAGCAACGTTTGTAATGTTGTTTTCGTCATCCCTGTCTGTGGTGGAGTTCTATTTGCTTAAGAGATTCCCAATACCCTATGGTACCTTTCAAATTTATCTTTGATTTTTCTTTCCACTTTCACTTCAAAAATCTTGTGAATGGAAAATTGTTATTTGTGGTCCATCTTCCTCTATCTTTCTTGACAATTTATGTTTTTATTTGTAGCTTTGTACCTTATGACCGTGTCTGTTCTTGCTGGCTTCTGGGGACAGTTTTTTGTAAGGAAGCTAATAACTATACTCAGAAGAGCATCAATCATTGTATTCATCCTGTCTGGCGTTATCTTTGCCAGTGCTCTCACCATGGGTACAACCATTTTTCTATTATATTTTCATTTATACATCTATATGGTTCGCATTAAGGGTGCAGTCAAACTCAGCCAAGTCGATACAATTTACTTGACTTTGACTCGAACTCGATCAAGTTTTATTTTAAATGTTCGAGTTCGACTAAATGCAATACTCCTCGCATTGCAGAAGTTTTTTAATTCTGTTGCAAAATTAATTAAATTTTATTCATTTATTTTTCTTGTTTCTTGAAATCCTCTGCAGGAGTTGTAGGAATTGAGAACAGTATAACAATGATAAACAATGATGAATTTATGGGATTCTTAGGGTTCTGCAGCAGTCAATGATCGTTGGCAATGCTCGACTCTGTCAAGTAGGAAAATTGAAGAAGCTAAAGATAAAAGTTCTTATGATGTATAGTAAATTGGCTAGGGAAAGTTTGAAGATTTTGGTTTTAGGGTCAAAAAAAGGAAAAAGGAAAATGAGATTTGATTGCTGGCCAACACCTAGTTGACCAACGCAAAACAAAATTGTCTTTGATTCAATAAAAAGGGTATTGTGATTTGTTGTGTGTTAGTATTTGTTTGATTGTTAGCTACTGGCTGACAGCAAACAATTTTCGTAATATTGCTTGACATTTGTGTAGCTGTTTTGAGTGTTAGCTGCTGGAAGACACCACCAATTCTAATAAAGTTACTTATTATTGCTTCTCTAAATTATCAGCCATTGGATTCTTTCCCATTTATTGAATAATTATTATTTTTTTAATACGAGAGAATAAATCGAATATGAGTATATTACTCAAAATCATATGATATCTTAGTGTGCGATTAAAAATAAAAGTGTTAAGAACTTTCTTTATTTTTTTACTATAGGAAGGAGAATTGAACATAGATCTATCACTCAAATCATATACGATACCTTAGTGTATGATTAAAAAAAAAAGTGTTAAGAATTTTTCCTATATTATATTCTCTTTATATTTTCTATATTATTAAGATACACAGCATAATTTTAAAATTAATAAAAATTAAATGGACTAAACAAGTATTGAAGTGGTGCAACAACATTAGTGAAAGACCTATTCTAAAGGCCTCAAATCCACAATCAAGTTGTTAACTGTCCTCAAATATTGCAACTTCATTCGCTTGCAAATATCTATATTTATGTGTGTCAATTGTAATTCAAGATACATCAGTGAAATATTATTTATCTCCAACATTAATTAATAAAACAAGTAAATGAAATAATGAATGCTTATTGAAGGATTGGATCACCTTCAACATTATTACACATGGCATATGTTTGTTTGCTTTGAGCCTCACATCACAAGGAGAGGCTTCAGATGTAAGTATATAAAATAAAAATCTAAAAAATCTAATTTGGAATTAATTTATGAATCCAAAAATATATATATATATACATATCAATTCAAACACAACTTCTTCTAGGTACTTCCAACATTTTGTGGAAGAACTTGCACACCATGTGTCTGGACCATAATACCTCATTTTTATTTTATTTTATTTTTTATTTTTTGTGATATAGATGACGTAATAATCTTTACAACGTGATTTATAATAAGATTTTTATATATTTTTTGAATGTGCTCCAGTTTATTAACGAAAGATTCTTTTTATTTTGAATTAAAAAAAAAAAGTGTTAGAACAAACTTTCTTAGATTTTGAATCATATCCACAAAGGTTGACTGTTAGGAAATTCATCATCATCATCCAGCTAAAAGGTATATCCATAACAATTTTTTAATACTAAATAAAAGAATTAGTGGGTAGCCATGCCATAAATTAAGGAACTTTTAAGCAATGAGTGTACGAGTCTTGAAGGGTTAGTGTTTTAACTCTGGTAAAAGGAATATCGAAATTTTTAAGAGAGAGAGTGTTTCAAAAATTATTTTCTCACTATAACAGACTTTTTGATGATCATGTTAGTGAAAGACCAGAGTTTTTCACAAAAATTGTTTTTTAGCTCCATAACATGAGAAAGCTATACACTTAGTCTATCTACTAATTTCACATAACATCATTAGCTCAATTATTGACAATTCAGCTTTCACAGATTTGACTCTTCCAATGATTTCAATTAATGACGAGAATGACTCTATATATATATATATTAGGTGTTTTATTATTGCTTTGTTCGATTGGTATGTTGAATAAGAGTATCAGCCATAACATTGGACTTTTCTAATGATATTATTACAAGAGATATCTCATTTTGTCACAAACTAATGATGGATTAATTTAAAAAAAAAAATTATTATAAAAACACCCTTAAAATTTTACCGGTGCTAAAGTAGCTAAACATAGCCCTCACAATTAGTGAATTGGTAAAGAGAGTAATCAACAAACAATCAATTGTAAATCTACTTTGTTCAACTTTTGGCCCAGAAGAAAATCATTTCGTGATAGAAGGGATTCTAAAAGCAGGGAGAGGGCAATAATTGAAAATTAATCTAAGAAACCAGCCTACCTGACGCTGGCATGCCCCTCCAGAAAATAAGGCCATGTCAAATCTATCTAACCTTCAAAGAATAGAATAGGCCTCCATAGCCACCTGGTATACAAGAGTAAAGAAAGATCACAACAGACTACAAGGTTACGTATAAAATGCAACAATCTTAAATACAAAATATCAATGGAATATAACACTAGTCTTGGTTGCTGAAATTTAAAAAAAATGTGTAGAATTTAAGTAATGTATCTATAGTTCCAGTTTCGAGGATGTCATCCAGTACATGAAATCACATAAAATAAACAATCTTCACAAACATACAGTTTGTAGCAAAGATTTCACTGTCACCGATCATCCACAGATGGAAAGTGTGCACTCCAACAATCATCCCTAAGAATTCTCCTGTACTATTCTTTTTTGTTTAAGCTAATGCTCCACTCAAAACCCGCACAGGCATCAGAGCCACATGACATCCATTCCATTTGATGCTTGTCCACAAATTAATATGGAAATTAAATCATTCCCCAAAGTAATCATGCTTGCAAGAATGCCAAGTGCTGTAGCAGAAAACTGCACATTGATGATGGTAAGAAGGGCCGGAATGCCAGTCACATAGGGCAGAGTCCTACCTAGATGAACTAGTTGTGGCTGGCTACGAGAGTTTACTACTAGATGGGGAATCTTTAACTGCTTTGGAATCTGCATTGATTGCAATATTCCCCATTCCTATTTCCATTGCCTCCCTCTCATCCTTCTCCCTCTTCTTTTTTTCAGAGTTTTGACCTTCTGAGGCTTCATCTTGACGAGCTGGCACAGATGGCTCTAAGAGTCGAGGACCTGAACTGATCCACGGGTGAAGAAGGCACTGAGCAGCGGTTGGCCGCTTCTCAGGGACAAAATCAAGGATAGGGACCAAGAATTCAGTCATGTCATTTGCATCCTTCTCATTGAATTCATACTTCTCCATGAGAACCTTATTCAAGGGCCAAAAACGCAATCTACGTATGTGCCTCAAATCACCATATCTATTAAAGAAGTCCCGAGAATAGCGGCCACCTAATGCAATCTGAGAATCATTGCCAATATCTTGGAGTTAAATGTAAATATCTTTTGATGCCAACCAATTAAACAGTTGAAATGAACTGTATCTCACCTTGCGCGGCATCATACCAAGAAGCTCCATCATCAATGCTAAGTGGTCCTGAAACAGATAGAGAAAAGAATATAAGCTCGCAATTGTTAAGTATGATTGACCAGAACTTAAAAAAAAAAAAAGGGAAACTGTAGCCATATTTTCACAAATATAAAATCCATTCACCCCCTAGAAATAGAAATCACGACATACCATTGCATATGTTCCAGACTCACAAGCCCCCTCTCATATATAGCACCAAGAAAGTCATACAAATATAAAGCAGAAAGCAACATAACATTCATCCAAAAATTGATAAAATGGTTTTGAATGTCAATGCATCATAGACCCCAAAAAAAAAATTGTAGTCATAGTTTGGTATATGCAGGGAACTAGGACAAAAGCCCAATGACAGATTTAATAGCAGTAAAATCACTTTTGATCAACCTTCACAAATGAAATCCATACTATACCCAAAACGTACAGAGAGATGCCTAACCACATTGAACTAGTAGCTTGCTTTATAGAGATCTGAGAATGATAATTTTGTTTGGCAGAAGAAAACATATAGGGTAGAACAATAAACTCAGCTTACATGAAGTTCATTGGCATTAGAATTCTCCCTAAGAAATCAATTTTACTCTGGAGATAATTGCCAAACCCTTAAAGAGAGGGAGATCTTATCAATAAAGACAAATTTCATTCAAACAGTGCGAAAGATAGGCCCACACGTTATGCAAAAAGAGCATTAGTGATAACATTCTACACATTTCATTCCACCAAGAAAACTGCAAGGTGAAATAGTGTGGGCATATTATGCCTATCCCGAGTCCATAAAGCTTCCTCATAAGAGCTTTGGCCCATCATAAGTTCGTTTATCCTTCTTTCACATTATCTAAATATTCCCCTCACAACTCCATAAAGCTTCTAAATAATATCACTCACAGAAGTTTCTAACCCATCAAAAGTTTGTACATTGTATCCCCAAATAATCTTAAAAACCAAACATGGAAGCATCCTCCAGAACATTTTCTTCACCTTTGGAGTTGCTTTACTACATCACTACACCACCCTTTATCATCTCCTTCACTGGAAACCAAAGGATGAAATTAATCCCCAAAAAAAAAAAAAAATCAAAGCTTAAGAACTAAAGCCACATTGCAATAATGTATAAGAACTTAGAAGATGAAATTATCCAGTCTTTTTTGAAAATCCGCCTGCTGCCAACACTGAATTCTCTCTTTATCAATTGCATATAGTCAAAATAGAAGCAAGTGCAGCACGCCACAAAAGAATACCACCTCAATGAGGTACAGTCTTTCAAACCTCCTTCCAAACATAGTTTCCAACTCTCTTTGTGGGTTCCCTATTTGTTATTCATCTTTACCATTTCTCAATTAATGCAATGTTTACAACCATTGTTATATCAGTTTGGTACAAAAGCTAGAAACAAGGACTCCAAGTTCAGGTCTAATTTCCCAAGGAAAGATAGTTATCCATTAATGCCCTGTTTCAGAGCCAAAAATAGGATACTTATGAGAACATTGGCAAAACTGTTTAACAAAAAGAAAACAACAAAGATGTATAGCACTTAAATGTTGCTCCCAGTACATGCTTTTCTTTAACTAAGCAATCAAATCTACATGGTCAACCACAGAACTAACCGTTGATCATTTGTCATGCAAGAATAAGATCTCCCTCCAAATTAAGATGGTGCACATCAGGCTACTCTCCCAGATCATGGTGGCATGCATTCAAGTGCAGAAAACCATTGCTGGGACATACTAAAAACAAAAGAAAGGAAATAAGCCATTTTCCTTTCCCAATTCATAGGAGAAGATAAACAAAATACTCAGATTTTGTTCCCATAAGCTCTTTCTCATATGCATGATAAGCATGCAGGACATGAATATGTGATTCTAAAGACAAGCACAAGGAATCCCTATCTGCAGAAGTTGATATCAATTCATTAATGGAGATTTTGGTGACAGCCAGTGCTATATGATTCATATATCTACATGAAAAGTGTAAAAAAAGCCATGCTTAATTAGGTACCTTGTCCCTCCACTACTCGCACAATGTTGGAATAAACATGATAGAAGGGCAACGCTAGGGTGGAATGAAGTGCTTAAATTATGTTCAATATGGACAATCAAGCTCTACATCAAAGGGATTTTCCCTGGTAGTGACACGTTGGATCATAATACATCTATTCTTGACTAGCAAAACATTGTCACATTTTTTTTTTTTTGTTTTTACAAACTCAAGCTTAATCTGCAATTACGCAATGGATTGCAATCCCTGATGATTTCTTAATAAATATAGTTGGTGTATACTAACCCTTTCCACTAACATTGGCATCCCCATAATAATGTAGTTTACTAAGAAAAATTTTCAGAAGTCACTATTTGGAGGATTCACAAGTAGATTGAGGATGTAAATATATTGCTAGAATAAGCCTGAAGCCACAAGGAATTGGCCCTTCTATGCTCCTAAATTTAAAGAAAAAAAAACACTGCAGCAAGCAAACATTCAAATATTGTATACACTGCGGGTTTCCTAGTTATTCCTTCGGAAATATATATTTAAAGATTCTAAAGTATAAACAAATATAGTCTACATTTGATTCAAAGATCTGATACCATATATTAGCAGACTTCAAAATTTGTGGATATGTACTGACAAAAAGGGGTTGTGGCTAAGAGACAATAGCAAATATTAGGCATGCATGCTTGAAAAGATGAACAAGAAGCAGAAAACATCAAGTAACCATCATTAAAGAGTTCACCACTATCTTACCTCATCCCTATCAAAGTTGTCACCGCTGTGGGGATCAAAAAGCACATCACCAGTTGCAAGCTCAAAGCAAATGCAAGCAAAGGACCACAGGTCAGCTGATGTGGAGTACTTAGATCCAAGGATCACCTCTGGACAGCGGTACTGTCTTGTCTGAATGTCATTGGTAAACTGTTTGTATGTCCAACATGCATTACCAAAGTCTACCAATTTGCACATCAGGTCAACAGAGGCCAACAGCTTCTGCCTTGTAGAGCGGTTTCCCCTCTTATTACTCTGATTTTCTAGTTCAGCGCCTTTTGTTCCATCAGCATCAGATAGTCTTTTTGCATTGTCAGAACTAGTAGGTCGATCTTCAGAAGATCCCACATTTTTTTTAGCATTAGAAGATGAATCCTCTGCAGCAGATGTTTCAGGATCTGCATCAGCTTCAGCAGACACTTCCTTTTCCACACACCCCTGAGCTGCTCGCTTAGCCTTTCTTCGTATCTTTTTCTTTTGATTCCTAGTCAAATCTCCATTTAGTCTTGTGATTCCAGATTCCAACATAGTCTTGTCCTTATTATTTGGAAGAATAAGAGGAGCACCAGATTTTCTTGGATCCTTTGATGGGTCTATCATTGATAATAGCAGTATATTCTCTGGCTTCAGATCAGTGTGTATAATAGAAAGTTGTCTGTGCAAATAATCTAAACCCACTAAAATGTGGAAACATATCTCTTTAACCTTATGAATGGGCATTCCACGGTAATCACTATACTTGATAAGGGTCAAGAGATTATCCCCTAAGTACTCAAAAACCATACAAACATGCTGCCCATTTGGACCTGAATGCTTAAAATGATCCAAAAGCTTTACCACACATTTTTTATCGTCAGGGTCTCCTTCTGCAATCTGTTGCAAGATGGTTATCTCGTCCATGGCAGCTTCAGTATAGTGTTGAGCACTTTTTTGTACCTTCAAAGCTACATATCGCTGCATTTTTTAGCAGGTAAATTAAAAAATTATCATAAAAGATAAATTTTTTCCAGGCCTGCCTGAATAATCAGCAGGAAATTAGACCTCTGGGCTCAATTAGGCCTGTCTCACTAAATTTTTATCAATCTAATAGAGGTCTGAGAAAATTTTAAAAAATTAAGGTCTAGTTCTCTTCTTTATTTTCACATTTTCTGAGAACCCAAAAGTGCCACACTAAAACAGCAACACAATCAAACAGTATTAAATTCCCTAAGCTAAACATCGAAATTAAAGAACTTTATTGATGTAAATAACAGAAGATAACAATGTACACTATCAAGACAACATGGTATTAACAACAAGCTTGAAGAACTAATTGGTTATAATTGAATTTGAAAAAGAAAAACTCTACCGTGCTTCTACAAAATCAACATACTATCTCCATTAAATTGAACCAACATAAAACAGAAACATTCTCTTTATGATTTTCAGCATAAGCAAAACTAAATATACAATAGGTTAGGTGGAATATCATAATCTAACTCTTCTAGCAAAATTAAGAAAAATCAATTACATACTAGCAAGCAAAAGGGAAAATCATGAAACCAATGTGCACTGACATGCACTAAATTGAAATCAGAAAATCAAATAATATCTGATCTCGTTTTCTAAAACAAAAACATAACCACCAAATGCATAACAAAATAACGAATCACAAAATATGCAACAAGATCGACGTCCAAAGAAATAAAAAATAAATTTATTAAAAGCGTATTGCGTACAGATTTTTGGGTATCCCAAGCGAGCCAAACGGTGGAGAAATGACCCCAACCGAGTTTACTCTGGACAACATAACGACCGTTCTTGAAACCATCACAGATTCTCACAGCGTGGTAACCACCGCGACGATAATCCTCGGTTCCTTCATCCTCCGACGTGTAGTCACCGCTCTCGCTACTCCGATCCTCGTCTTCCACCAATTGCTGCTTCTCATCCATTCTCCGTTCCACAGTTACCGTCGATTTAGATTAGAGAGTACAAACGGTTGAATAGATTAGGGCTAAAGTGAAGAAAATGGTGGAAATGGATCTTTGTACAAATAATTTGTTCAGGGCTGAAAATTGTACCGGAAAAGATGAGAAATTTCTCGTCTTTTTCGTCTCTTTGGCTCTTGCCCCTTTGGTTTTTGAACTCTTTTTCTTTTTTTCCTCTTCTGCTTCTACGTTGAATCGGGTTCCGGATCCAGATCCGGTCCTGGATCTAGTTATAGCAGGAAGTTATCCGGATATAAATTGGTTAAATGAGGTGTCATCAATCATTTGTTTTTGGGAATGATGACGACTCAAGCGCTTTGCTTTCCCCATTTAATCATTATATGGTTTTTCTTTTTCACTTTTAAACGCTCCTCTGTTTTGTTTTCTTTTTTTAAAGGAAGAATATTCCGTGTATAAAATATTAATAATTAGCTAAAATAATTTTATGCGTCAATTAATATTAAATTCCATTCTTAAAGAAATTTAAGAACGGAACATTTAATAATTATTTCTTAAATGTCTATTCTAATAAATGAATTTGGTCAATAAGAAAATGAAGAAATTCTTTTACTAATCAGATTATTTAAAAATTTGATTGATTGACTCTTAAAGTAGATGACCTTAAAAAGTAGAGTTCAAATAAATTAAATTAATAAAATTGATATGAAATTAAAAAAAATTAAATTATATTAGTACTATTGATAAAATAGATATGAGGATCAGTGATAATGAAAGTCACTGAATCATTTTTTGACTATTTAATATTAAGTATTGTTATTTCAATTAAGGAATCCAATTTCCTTAGTCCCTTAAGAAAGTATATTCTCTCTCAAACTCCATAATTGAACATCCTTTTTTTTTTTTTAATGAAACTTTTATCAATAATTATTATCAAATAAGTCAAAATTTTTTATTTCCCAATCAATTTTACTTTACTTTCTTATTTTATTTACTCCATACCAAATAATGCCTAAAATGAAATGAAATATTTTAAAAATAAGACCATCTCTTCCCCAATAATTGTAAAGATAAAATCTTAATCTTTGCATAGATACATGTTTACAATATCTAATAACAATCCACCACTAATAAATTTTAACCAAACAACAATTATAGTATTATTTGTTTTTAATCATTTATCACCAACCATCTATTCTCAACAATGATGCAATTCCATCCAATTTATTCTTCCATTATAGTATATATTTGTATGTAATTTTGAAGCATTCATTAACATGGGAATTACAAGAAATTTGACACATTAATTATCTTTTAATGTTATGTGATATACTATGTAGCATGTCCAAACAAAGGGAGACATTGTTTGTCAATTGCCCTTGCCCTTCGTCTCTAGGACATGGCAGCTTCATTTGATTTGATACGTACCACTATAATTTTTTTTTTTTTTTCCCTTTCATGGGACATTTTCCACAGCCCACCACCCACCCCCCCACCCCCCCCCCCCCCCCCTCCCCAAATCTCTCATGGGACCTAATTCATTATAAAAGATGAAGGGTGGATTATTATAATAAATGACACATTTTTTTTCTCTTTGATTAATATTACAATAAATAAAACTATATATGAGTAGCTTTTCATATAAATTTCATTACATCAGATATCAAAATTTATATCATCACTTTGTTCAAAATAAAAAAAAAAACACAAAAAAGAAAATCCCATTGTTCATATCATATTTAGTCCTATTATATGTGATTAAGGGTAATTTTTTTTTACATATATCAAAATTCAAATAATAAGTTATTAAGTTATGCAATAGGTATAACTCTCTTGTTCCTATAAATTCATTCCATTCATCTCATAATTCAAACTTGAAATATATTGATGAAACTCTCAAATATTTACTTGTTGGAAAGCAAATTGAAGGGCATAAATATTCCTTCTTAGTTATTTTTAAGGTTTTTGTCAAAAAAAAAAAAAAAAAAGGATAAATAATTATTTAGTGCATAAAGTTTGACCTAATTATTAATTAGTTCATACATTTTGATAAACTAATTAGTCTATCGATTTTAATTTTGTAAGATTATTTAGTCATTTTGTTCAATTTTTATATTTTTTTGTGTTAAATTTATGAAAAATAACTAAAATACACTCGTATATATAATAAATATAAATTTTATTTTATTATTTAAAAATAAAAAATAAAAAAATCAAATTAATAAAATTAAATAATAATTATATAACATATAATAATCATTTAATTATATAATTGTTTAAATTTATTAATATAAATTTTTTATTTATTATCATATATCATAATTATATAATAATAAATAATTTTATTTTATGATGAATATAATTATCATATAATTATATAAACATTATTTACTTTTATTAATTTATATTTATATTTTAAATTAAAATTTATATTTAGTATATATATAAAGGTATTTTAATAATTTTTTATAAATTTAACAGAAAAAGTATAAAAATTAAACGAAAAGAATTAAATAATATAATAAAATTAAAATAAGAAACTAATTAATTAATTTTTAAAAAAATCTAAAATGAATAATTAATTAAGTCAAATCTTAAAAATTAAATAGTAATTTATCCTTATTTTTATTTTATAAAATACTCTCTCTATACATATACGAACACAATGTACTTTTTAGTTTTTACATTATTTTTTAATATTTAAATGATATAGGAAGAAAATATTTATTTATAGATTTATATGCGTAAAAAACGAAATATAAAAGCCAGAAAATAAAGATCTCATTGGGTCCAAGACAAGTAAGATAACACCGGGCCAGATAGGATCAAGCCTGCCATAATCGGAACGGGAAAGGATTATAACGTGAGCCGAACTAGCCCAACGGATAGTGGTCTTCATTGGGCTCAGTTACAAAATTATGGGCCCAGCATTCAAGTATCACTATTAAGAATGGCATTTTCGTATTTCTGTTGGAATTAAAGGGTAATTTATAGAGATCCATGCTATACATAGCGATTGCATCAAACATTTTACTTTTCTAGGGTTTCCACCACAACAGCAGCGGCAACAGCAGAAGCAGCAGCCATGGTTCTCAAGTACTGTTTCTCTCTTTCATTTGTGTATTTCCTTTTCTCCGTATAGTAGCTTACATAATTTGTATGAAATATTCATCAATTGCTAGATCTGATGGTTCATTGTTGGTACTTAATCAAGCTGTTTTGCAATATTGAATTGGGTGATAGTAGATGAAAATCAGGCTTAATTATTTGAATGGTTAGAAAAGTAGACTAATGCTAATCAGTATTATGAGTTGGATAATATATTTCTTATTGTGTTATTATTACCTTGTGGACATTTGTTTGATATTTTAAATATATGCTGAATAATTTTGTTTTGTTACATTAGAACGGAGCTCTGTCGTTTCAGTGGAGCCAAGATTTATCCTGGTAAAGGCATCAGATTTGTTCGTGCTGATTCTCAGGTTATTCCTGATGTGATCTTATTCCAATCAATTTATGTTTTGTTTCTTGCGTTGGCCATTCCTTTGACCATAAGAGTATAAGATTATCTTCTTCTTTTTTTATTTTTTTTTATTTTTTTTTTATTTTTTTATTTTTTATCAGGTGTTCTTGTTTGCAAATTCAAAATGCAAGAGGTACTTCCACAACCGGTTGAAGCCATCAAAGCTTACATGGACAGCCATGTACAGGAAACAACATAAGAAGGTAAAGTTAATAATTTTGATGTTGCTCGTGTTCTTTCTGTTCTCCTTTCTTTGAAAGGGATAAAACATTATTACTTTGCTCTGAGTGTTCCCTCTTCTTTGCACTTGTTTGGCAATAAGGATTTGGTGTTTACTCTAGCAAATGATCAAACAAGTAACTGAATTTTCTATGCATCAAATGGAGGTTAATGATACAGCCATATTATTATTCATGTAATATAATCACCATATTCCTCTCTCATTTCAAGATTATGGACAATCTGGGTCTTCACTTGAAATTTAGTCTACTTACACCTTGTTGTAGAATCTGATTGAGATTACTGCCATCTGTTCTGTTTATTGAATTTTTTATCTTGTGTTCCATGCTTATTAAACAATGCTTTTAAATTTGGTACAGGATATTGCTCAAGAGGCTGTAAAGAAGAGGAGACGTGCCACCAAGAAGCCTTACTCTAGGTCCATTGTGGGTGCCACTTTGGAGGTTATCCAGAAGAGAAGAACTGAGAAGCCAGAAGTTCGTGATGCTGCCAGGGAAGCTGCTCTCCGGTGTGTATTTCTCTCTTCTTTTTAATATTGGATAACTTTTGCTTTATGCTTGCATAATGTCTATTTGTGTACTGAAATGGCAAGCATGTTTTACAATGATATGCACTGCTCTCAGTTCTTCCAGTGGGCCTAGTAACATGCATATAAGATTGTTGGTGTTGCTTCATGGTTAAATAATTTCAATTTTTTTTTTTAATGTAGTATGTAGTTTGTTCTGATTTTTTTAATGACATTTGGTACTGACTATGGTATGATATATGCAGTGAAATTAAGGAAAGGATCAAGAAAACCAAAGATGAAAAGAAGGCGAAGAAGGCAGAAGTGATGGCCAAGTCACAGAAGGTACAAGGCAAAGGAAGTGCTCCCAAGCCTGGAGGAAAGGGTCCCAAACTTGGTGGTGGCGGTGGAAAGCGCTGAGCATCTACCTAATTATCTATATACTTTTTCAATTCATCAGCTAGTTAAGTCTATTATCTTTTCTTGCAAAGTGGAGTTAGTTTGTACTTTTGGCTTTGCAAACATTGGTTGGCCAAGATGTGTTTGTTTTGTCAAATTTTGTCTCTCATATTATGCACCTAAGTTTGAAGTTGAGCATTTCAGCAGTTTCTGGATCTAACATTTGTTCTCCTGTTTGGAGCTACTCCGAATCATGCCAAATATAGTACCTAGATTCTAGTTATTCATGAACATGGGTGGTGGTGGGCATCCAGATTCTAGTTCCAACTTGTTACGACCTTTGGTTTCAACTTACCTCGCTCATTGTTCTCATGTTTACCGATGAGCGAACTAGTAAAAAATTGGAGGGCATCATGGGATTATGATTTTCATACATATCTAAATCAAGATGAGGCAGAGTCGCAGACATATCACTATATAAATTCTCTCATCGTATTAAAGTTTTGAGCAATGGAGTTTTCTTTACAATTGAAAGAACTCTGAATTCATGCCTATAAAGGATTGTTTACCATTCAAGGTTTTAGGTATTTAGGTAAAGGATATAAATCATTGAGAATTGTGAATATTGTTGGAGAAAATGAGTAGTAAACTGCACATGCTTGTTTGTGGGTTGGGTTTGATCTGGATGATGTGTAATTTCTTTCACAAAATGGCTCATAAACAGATGTAGTAAATTTTTGGCAAAAAAATTAAAAAGACAGATGTAGTACATAATAATTGAAGTAAAAAGCTCATGTAAGTGAGAGTTAGGGAATGGTGAAAGCAATTACGAGGCTTGAAATTAAGTGTGAAATTATAAAAATTTAGTTTATATATTGTAAAAAAATTTTATTTTAAATGAAAATTTTGTTTAAATATATAAAAATTAGTTTAATTATATAATATTATCTTAATATAAATTATGATAAGAAATTTAACTTAAAAAAAAAAATTCTGATTCCATGGTCGGGTGGAAGATCATCTTTTACAGTACACGGCAGAAGGGATAGAAAGTGTAAATTGGATAATCGGAGTCATAGACAGCAGCCCATTAAGGGCTATTAGCAAAAGATTTATATACGTAGTCTAGTTAATGATTTATTAACGTGAGCAAATTGTCCTTCCATTTTCATGTATCATCCCAACACGACCTGCCGTTTCGCACATCATTCCTTTTGGATGCCAACTTACTTGTAACTTTATAAATGGATTTGTGAATGGATTTCCTACAGTAATCATGTTACAGTCCGATCCCATGCATTAAGTGGATATAATTATTATTCTTTTTTGGGATTTAGACTCAGTCCATAAGAAAAAGGACAGATTCTGCTGGATCTTAATCTAATAATATCTATCTTAACTCATTGAAATTAGAAAGTCCAATAGTAGGCTTTGTTGGGGTAACATATAGCGTGTCTGGCAGCAGTATGAACGTTTGATTAATATACTTTTTTGTCACAACCTAACTCCAGAACACGTGACCGATATTAAGACACGAAAAAATTTAAGGTTACCAGTATTTATAGTCAGCCTAAATAGTGACCACCAAAAAGAATAATACACAAATAGTTATAATTTTAAAATATTTCAAGTCATATTTCATGTCACTCTATTTGTCGACAGTATAGTCAACACTCATCATATCACAACAGAAATTTACCATAATAGTGTCATAATAATTTATAATAATAATGACAGAATCATTAAAACTGTGGGCAGAGAGTTTTACAATAATACAAATCAATATTACCAATAATACCATAATATAAGTCTCAATACTGTAATTGCAGAATTCTAACATATTATTACAATAACGATACATCATATGCGCTCTGTCGAAAAAGAAAACAGAGACTGACTTAACAAAGATTACAATTATAAACTTAACCTGTGATCTGAAAAATAATAAGGAGATAGAGGTGAGCGTCTCAACTCAATGAATGATACTACTAATATACATATCTGGTGAACAAAATATAACTATACATGTATGTTATGCAATTATGTCATCCAACAACCATTCATCACAAAAACACACGAGGATGGAATTCAGTCCACAGAAACCACACTAAAATCAAACTGAGAGAGCCCATCCTCATATAATGGCTCTCTTAATCCAATAACCTGTTTCTTATATCCAAGGGGCCCGGCCGTCACTGGTCTGTACCACGCAGCCCTGATCCGACTGATAGCGGCCTTGGTGATGAACAGGCCCAGCCAGTATCCACCAATCATAGCTCATCTTCTCAATCTCATCATAATCTCATCATAACCATATCATATCCAAAGCTCTAGGTGGTTTCTATGTCATTCTGTCTCCTTTCAACATACACAGAGAATATGCAGCACATAACCAAAACATCAAACACAACTAGCTATTAAGTTAAACGTGCGTATGCATACATTCCATGACATAGGCATCATTATTTAATTATGTTCATAATTATAATCAGTGTAATGCATGATTAACAGGAAATTATATTAGAAGTATTACTCATAGTATGGAAGAGCAGAACGGGAAATTCACGGACTATGGCTGGAGGCGGCCGAAGGCGCACGAAAACGATTTATACAGTGAAGTAGAACAAGATTATCAGAATATGAATATAATGATAAATAAATACTTATTCCCTATCTGGACCACCTAATCTTCTCCAAAAGATAAGAACTTTCTAGTGAGTCTCATACTTATTAATTACGAATCAAATAAACTGTATCAACTAAACTTCTCCCACTAACGTCTAATCCTTTAATCATACTCAACATGTAATAATATGCCACAACTCGCTATGAATCACGATAAAAGATGCTCACTGTAAAGGTTGTCGGAAAACGTGAACGGTAACCAATCGTCACCAACTCACTACCAACAGACTTGTCTCAAAGTGTAGAATCCGAAAATATAATTCGTTTCTTCTGGTTCGTCGGAATCTGTGTCAGTAGTCCGGTCGATCATCGGAGTTCGGTCAAATTCAATATCGTCCAAAATTACCAATTTATATACCAAAATAAAGCTTAGAGGAAGAGGAGTCCAATGGTACCAAAATCACTTTCAACGGATGATGGAACTGGCTGGAATTAAGCTCAAAAATTCTTGCCGGCAGACGGTGCGGCGGCGCGTGCGGCCGTTGGCGACAGCGGATGGCGGCGATCTTCGGGGGACAGCTTGATTAGCACCTCAAGAAGCTTCCTAGCCGGCACGTGTCGGCTTCCAATGACCGGACGGCGGTCGGATGCTAAGCAGCTTCTTCTTCTCTCTCTCTCTCTCTCTCTCTCTCGGCTTCCTCTCTCTCTGCAGACTTGGTCTGCCCACATTCTATATATATATATATATATATATATATATATATATATATATATATATATATATATATATATATATATACTAATAATAATAATAATAATAATAATTTACCAAATAATTTCACTAAAATAATTTACTAAATTTAAATTCAATACCACACTAATTAATTGGGAAAATCTGTTATAATATAATAAATATTTTCTGTCAACTTCACAATATTTCAAAATTATAAATTATAAAAATTCATGATATTACACTTTTAAATCAAATCGATTCCTACATGTATCAATTGAGTAAAGAAGATCAATCTAACAAACGAGCTTAAGTTATAATAGGCTCTTAGAGCTTGATATGGTACCTTTAATAGCAAACCTATCTAATTTAATTTGATTAATTAATATGATTACTTTTTCCAAATATTTATATAATGAGACGCATCAATCAAGCTTTTCATTAAGCAAAGTAATGAAATTTTAATTTCCAATTAAAGGAATCATAACTTAATTGTTATTCACATTACAACGTTTTCTTTAATTTACTCTTCATCATAATTCCTGCTTATTAATTCAAATGTTAATGTGTATAAATTTTTTTGAAGTTCTAGTCAATCGTTACTACTATCTCCATTTCAAAATATTAATCATTAAGATTTTAGTACATAGATTAAAAAAGTTATTCAATTGTCATAATTTTAAATCAAAAATATTAAAATATCATTTTTTATTTTGATGTAAATAAAAGTAATTAATATAAATATCTTTTTTTAAATCTTCAGTGTTGGAACCATATATAATTTATTGACTGAACTGTATATTCTCCAAGCCATTAATATTTAAGGTAGATTGTGTCAAGCCTCCAAAGTGACCAGTGTATTATGATAGCCTTCTCCAACTGGTTTATGAAAATCAATATAGATGGATCTGCACTTAATGTGTGTGGAGTAGGGAGAGTATTTAGAAATTCTCGTGGATTTGCTCACGGAGCTTTCTCATTTAACATAGGTATTTCTTTTGCTTGTGTGACAAAAATTTTTGCTATTTATAAAACATGGGAGAAAGGGTGGCACAACATTTAGTTGGAATGTGATTCCACATATGTAGTTAATTTGTTTAAACCCCATGATAGTAACGTCCCTTTGAAGTTATGCAAGATTGGTCTCAATGTTTGCATTAGCTTAACAACATAACTTATTTTCTTTCTCATATTTTTTGTGAAGGAAATCGCATTGTTGATAAGCTAGCTCATCATGGTACATTCGTCTCCACTTCATAATGGTGGACTACTACACTTGCTTTTTGTAATTTTTTCATCTATAAGGATTATAGTAGAAAAGAAAATTTTCGCTTTCATTAGCTATTAGTTATTTATCAAGATTTTAGTTGTATTGTGACTATTATATTTTATTTTCGTTTTAATAATATTTAATTGTCAGTTATATGATAAGAATGCTACGGATGTGTTAATCTAATTAAAATATCCTGTGCACATCATGATTTTTGACAAACAATCTTTTACTTAGTTGAAAAATAAATAGAGAGTAAAATTAGAAAAAAAAATACTTTATTAAAATTCTAAAATGATATATAAATTGAAACAAATTTTTTTTTAAAAAAAAAAGATAAATATTTTAAAATAGATAAAGTATTATTTATAAATTATAAGCAGCTTCGTTTATTTATTTTTTTTTCTAAATTTTTGAATATATCTAAATAAACATATTCTTTAATAATTAAAACATGCAAATTAAATCAAAATCATTTAATTTCGAAGTAATTAATATGATTGATTGATTAAATTTGCTTGTAACCTAAATAAGCAATGACAAAAGAAAATATTTGTTTAAAATCAAAACATAATTAATTATCATCGATGAATAGATTTTAATTTCTCTATTAATTATTAAAATTATTATATTTGTTAGATTCTAGCCTATACAACGACCCTCTCTCATCTAACATTAAAAATAGATTATTGACATTATTTCAATATAATACTACAAAACATCAATCCGTACAAAAATAAGGTAATTGCAGTACTTAATTATCATATGAATTCTTTTTGTTTCTCATGTTTCGCTTTCTACAGCTTTTATATATATATATATATATATATATATATATATATATATATATATATATATATATATATATATATGAGAAGAAAAGAGTTTTTAATACGATTTAGATTTGGTGATAAATAAGAATCTATAGCTAATCAAGTGAATTTTTTTTTTTTAAATTAGCAACGGAATATTTTATTGTCCGTCGCTAATCTATCGAATGAGCAAAAAAATAAAAAATCCGGGTGGGACGAGTTTAGCAACAAAAAATTCTGTCACTAAATGCAAAACAAGTGGGAAAATTGAAAATTTTGGGCAGAATTTTTTTTTTTATTTTTTGAGTTTGTGCTTCACTAAGTAGAAAATAAGCAGGAATGAAAAAATTTTGGAGAAAATTAAAGTGAATAATTTAGCTACTAATAATTAAATGTAGTGCCAATTTTTGGCAGTACATTTAGCAATTGTTTAGCTCTAAAATAATTGCCAAAGTATAATATTTTACCAATCACTTTAATATAATCATTAATCAATCGCTAATTATCTATTATAGAAATGTGGTATCTAAGTTTAATCGCTAATTTGCTACTTTTTAATAGTGTCTAAATATGCTCTGTTTATAAAATTATAAATAAAAACCAACTCTTGTTTTATATAAAAGACATGTATTTATAAAATAAAAATTAAAAAAAAAATACAAGTTCCTAAATTAGGTGAGATTGGGGGAAAAAAATTTGGTGAATAAGAAGAAAAAGGAAAAAAATTGAAAGCAAAAACAGCTAAAAGAATTAACAAAAGCAAAATGAAAATGAAGGATTAATCAAAGCCAAAATAATTGAAAACTCTCTGAAATTTTGTAAAATTTTTTAACAAAAGATAAATTTTATTTAAAATTTCACAACGTTAAATCCATTGAAACTAAAGATACTAATTTTAATTAACTAAAAATACAAAATAATTTATAAAATTCACTCAATACTAAATCCACTCAAACTCTGTCTCTTTTCGAACCTTCGAAAAATATTAAATTTTGCATAGTCTATTTTACGACATTTTTCATTGAAATAACTAAATCCTATTATTTTCTATTTCTAATTATTTGTTGATTTTTTTAAAATTGTAATATTTTTGTTAAAAGGTAAGATTTGTATTTAATTTAATTTATTTCTTTTTATTAATTTCACCTTATGCTAATAAATCAAATTTAATTTTTTTGAAATATTTTTTAATGATTTTGATGGCCTGTTGAGCTAAAAACTATTGGTGGCATAGAGACTTGAAAAAGAATAGCCAATAGTTCAATGAAGGTATTAGGTTTGCATTTTCAGTAATTCCTAAAATTAACAAAAAAATTTTATTAATTAGTTGCTAATAAAAAGAATAATAAAAACTACAAAAATAATTATTTTTCGTTTCATCATCTTCAGAATCATGAGACTATAATTTTGAAAAAAAAAAAAAAAAAGTGTATATTATAAGGTCTTCAAAATATATAATATATAATATATATTAGAAAAGCTTCAAATTATAATTATATGGTAATTAATAAAGATCAAGAGTAGAAGGCATGCATCTTCCTTAATTTACTAAAGCTAGATAATAATACTACAAGTACTAACATTGATCATCATCATATCTATTATATTATAAAAATTAGATGCTAGTCTAAACTGCTGATTCTAGGATAATTAAGTATAAACAACAACAGTAATGGCCTATTAATTAATTAAGGATAAGATGGAAGAACAGCCCAATAAGGTGATGATACTGGATTATATTCATCAACATTCAGAAGATAGTTGCACTCTGCATTTTGGTGCTGATGACGACTTGCTCCTCTTGGCTTTCCACCAGAGCTTCGAATTGCAGCAGACGTACTTTCCACCGTCTCTTCGCCGGAGATCTCTGTGTATCCCGTTGACACTTGCTTCCTGCAGGTGGCTTGTTCCCGGAGGATAGCTTTCAGTTTGGTAACCTGCGGTACAAACAACAATAATTCAAAACTGTTTAACAGACTCTTGCATTACAAGGCAGACACTCAGACTGTATTACCTCTTCTTGAAGCTTCTGTTTCTCTACAGAAACAACATCGTACTCTTGCTTAAGAGCATCATATAAACGTTCGAGTTGCTTAGCTTTCCATCTAGCACGTCTGTTCTGGAACCAAACAGCAATTTGCCTAGGTTGAAGCCCTAGTTCACGAGAAAGCTTCATCTTCCTATCAGGGTCTAACTTAATCTCCTCTTGAAAACTTCTTTCCAATGACTCTAATTGATCACTTGTCAATCTTTTCTTCTTCTCTTGACTACTTCCAAAGTTAATCTTGTCCATAGCTGGGACAACCAGCCCATGTGCTGTCTCTGCCATTGCTGGGTGCTTCACATCCATTCCTGAAAAAAAAAAATAATAAATAAAAAAAAACATAATAATAAGAAACATAAACTATATATATAAATATAAAATGGGTATATGATATACTATTAAATATCAGTCGTTTCATAATATATCTGCTGACTAATAGCATTGATTGTGACCATTACAATTTGGGAAAGATAGTGGGGAGTGGTGACTATAATTTGAAACCTAAATAAGGAGAAAAGAGAAATACCTGGAGTATAGTGGTCATAGTTATAGTTGTAGAGGAAGTTAAAAGAGTTATCAGGACGAGAAACAAAGGTTCTTAAGTTCGAATGCCAATCCATGATTTGATTGTGGACAAAGTAGTGTGTCTGTTTGTTTGTCTCTTGCAAGCAAAAATGAAACCAAAAAAGAAACAGAAAGAGTAATATATATATATATATGGGAAATGGGTAACAAGAAAGAAAAAGGACCACAAACAATACACAATAAAGAGAGAAATGGGTAGGGGCTGAGAGAGAGAGAGAGAGAGACTAAGGCGTGGGAGAAGAGAGAGTAATTGTTTTCTTGTTTGTTTGTTTGTGTCTCACTTCTGTAGCAAGAAATTGTCTATAAGGGTGCAAGAAATTGTATATAAAAAAAAAAATAATTAATTAAATTTATTGTATAGTATAGTAATACTATACTTCACTTTTGGGGTGCAACAAAGGTAAATTAAGATAGATATGTGTATAGAGAAAGAGAGAGAGCTGTCGGTCGAAGCAGTAGTAGTTGTTGTTGGTGTAGGGGAGAAGTCAGGACGACGCGTGGGAAAGGTAAGGGTATAATGTCAGTTTTGTAGAAGCACTTCTTCTTTACTTTGGACCATATCGATTGAGACCTTTGCTGAATTCCTCTCTCTTTCTCCAAGGATTTTTAAATATACATTCAGCTTCGAATTTTCCCATAGTATTTTTAATAATTTTAATTTATAACTCAACTGGATTCAGTTTTAATTTTAAAATTAATTAAAGCCGACTATATAAATTTTTTATTTTCACTTTTTAAAATTTTTTTTACTATATTTTCTGATAATTATACTTATATTATATACTCATCTCCTATGATATCATTGAGTAATTCTAAATTTAATATATATATATATATAGGTTATTAATATTCATTTCTTTTGTAATTTTTAACACATGAAATTTTCATATTATTCTAAGTATATTTTGTACTTAAGGAAAAAATCATATTTTAATTATTTAAATTTTATTTTCATTGAATATATATTTTTAATAATTTATAAGCTATATATTGTATATTTATCTATATGGATTTACACTGATTTACTCTATATTTTTTAAGATTTTTATTAGACGCTCACAGTCTCACTTATGAATTTAATTTAAATACTTAAATAGAAAGGTTTTAAATTATAATTATGATAATCTCTTGTCATCTATTCTTATAAACTTGTCATTAATTATATTAGCTCTTCCTTCGTGGGGAAGAGCTAGGTAGGACAAGTACGTAAGTAGGAAGAGGTGTAAGGTGTACCAGCCATTATCTCTCTACACTGTTAAGAAAAAGAAAAGTTTTCAAAAAATTAAAAATAAAAAAAACTGCCAAGTCTTAATTAATATATATATATATACCTTAACAAAAGACAAAAAGAAAGTGAAAAAGGAGAAAGAAAGAAGTAAAGGTGGAGAGAGTTATCCTATTTTTTTCACCCTCTCCTTAATTAAATTTGCAGCATCGTGTAGAAAAAGAAAGAAAGCTTTCTTTCTTTCTATACACTCTCTGGGTTTGGATTCTTGATCAATTGCCAGTGCCCAAAGTGGGGTCAAGTCTAACGAAATAGCGAGTGAGTCTATACTCTATATGCGTGAGTTGTTTCTATATGCGTGAGTTGTTTGATTAGCTGAAATAATAAAGTTTGAATAAAAATAAAATATTTATTTTAAAATTTATATTATTTGGTTAATTGAAATAAAAAGACTTAGAATAAAATTAGAATACTCTTGAATTTTTATTCTTGAGATGAATATAAAAATATATGAGAATAAAAAAGATAAGAATAAAAATTTAGAAAGCGAGAGTAAAATATTGTATAATAATTTTATTCTCATTTTTATATTTTATTTATTAAATACTATGCGAGATTTACATTTCAATTTTTATTCTCATTATCTCATTTCGATTGTGTTATTCTTAATATCATTTCTACATATTTGATAACTAAACATGTATGTAATTAATTAATTAATTTATAACATTTTTAAACTTTAACATTTAAGTGTTGCCTATATTAAATACATATAAGTCTATTCCATATTATAATAATATATAAAGTAAAAAAGAAAAAGAAAAATTAGTGTATGTACTATTTACATTAAAAAACAAAAATTATATTATTAAACATCTTTTTTAAATCATATTCTCACCTTATCAGTTGAGTTTATAAGATAAAAATTATATTTTCTGTGAACTAATCTAATTTTTAAATTTTAATGGGAATTAATTTAATTTTTCAATTTTGTGAATTTGCTAATAAAAGAAAATTCAAATTACTAATTCAGTTAATTAAACTCAGTTAAATAGTTCAATTAACTTCATAGGATATATAAACACAAAAACACACAATTTTTAAAATAATTTTTTTTTCCTATTCATAAAGTAGAAATTAATATGGAGGGGATAACGGCAGTGAAGAGAAGATCAGAAGAAGAAAGGCCTAAAAGAGAAAGAAAAAGAGATGAGACAGACAAATGACAGAAGTCACTGCTCTTTCTCTCTCATTTCCCTTCATCTTTGAAATTGAAATTTGTTCTTTCTTTTGCATTAATTAAAGTTGATCTCTCTCTGAATTGTTGATAACAACACCTCATAATTAATGATAATTACTAATTAATTAATTAATTAATACTATATAGCTTGTAGGAATGATAATTTTGCCTCCTCCATTCCATATATTGCCATATAATTTTAATTAATGGCTAAGGACTAATCTATATATATATATATATATATATATATATATATATATATATATATATATATATATATATATATATATATATATATATATATATATATATATATATTTGCGAACTAATTTTTAATTCGGTAATAATACATATCTGAATTTATATAAAATCTCAAATTCAAGTCACTTTCTTTTTTATAAATAAAATAAAAATAATAATTGTTAAATAGGCTTGGATAAAATTCATTCACAAAAACTAACTCTAAGAACGAGAGTGTTAAATTCACATTATATATATTATAACGAGTCACTAAATTTCCGACTAGCACATGTCACAATTAAATATTAAGCCAATAATAATAATAATAATAATAATAATAATAATAAATGCCTAAATTTTGTGGTAGTAAAAATGTTGAAAAATACAGTGGAGAGACATTAATATTCTAATTATTTGCATGTGTATATTCTTTGAGACATCTTGATTTACTTCAAAGGGAAAAAGTAGTAGAAACTTTCCATGGATTGAAGAAACAATTGCCTTCCTTTATGAAGTTATGAGAGTTGGAAATGGAATAACTACTTTTGGGAAGGAACAAAAAGCACCCCCCCAAAATCTACCATATTAATTTGATTATTTTTCATATATAATCAATAATAACGTAAATTAATGTAATTTAAATATATTATACAGTAAAAAATAAATAAATAATAAGTTATATCAAAATATTATATACTTGCTTTTATTTTGTTAATGACAATTACGTGATTTAGGATTATTTTATGATAAATTTAATATTATTTTTTAAAAAAGGAAAGATAAAATTGATTGGTTTGTATGAAGTCATAGTAAATAAACAGTTTTAACAAATTCCAGGATTAAGCTATATCCTTGGGATAAACATTTACCCTGTTGTCTGCCATATTCGTACAGAGGTCAATAGTGTTTATTGAATGCAAAAATCAATGGAAGACAGGTGAAGTAAGAGAAGGGTTGGTTTATTAATCTGAAAAATCTGAAATAAAAGTAAGATTCTTTTTGTTCAATTTCAGATATTCAATATATTCAGACCTTACTATTAATTTTCCTTTCAATCTTTTAAGACATTTTTATTGATATATATCCTCTTTTATTATAATTCAGAATTTAATGAGTTTTGTAATGTTTTGATAGGTGTCTTACTTTAATTATCAGTTCACCATTGGACTAGCTTCAGCTACTCTTAGCTGCTACTTCAACTGTTATTGGTATCACACCATCTCCACCGCAAATGATGATTGTGATGACGATGATGATGATGGAGACGTTACCAAGAAGACAATTTTGATGAACTGAACATGGCATTTTAAACCCACAAGCAAAAAAAAACCTAACTTCTCATATAGCTTTGCAAATCATTTTTAAGTTTAATTAGGCTCTTAACTGATTGGAATTTTCATAATTCTTAGAAAATCTAATTACCATTAAATTAAAATCGATCCATTTTATGTTTTTAATAAGTATCTCGAAACAAAGAAATGATATTAATGAATTTTTCTTAATTCAAAGTGTGGTATGAAATGTTTAGACCTCAATTAGAAGAGTAGAGTTGCAAGATCAGTTGAAAAGTGTAAGGCTATGGCCTATGTTATAAATCGGAGTGTTGTTAGACCTAGATTAGCCCGCTTAGTTTAATCGGTTTAATAAAAAATTAGAAAAAAAATTAATCTGATATGATAATCTGATCATTTTTTATAATTTTTTTATAAAAGTTAAAAAATTTTTATTTTTATGCAGATTATAAGTATTGAAATATAACTTTAAATATAAAGAAAAGACAATTTCAAAACATCAACAATTTGATCTAGATAATATATTTTAATCACCATAAAAAATAAAAAATTAATAATATTATTCTTCCAGTAAATATATATTAATATTAATTTAATTATTTTCAGTTCAATCTTAATTTAATTCGGATCGACTATTTTTTGAGCCTTAACTCCCTATCTTTACAGATTTTAAGACCCAGCCAGATTTGCCATAAATCCTACTATTCCATAGAGATCAAAAGAAATATTAGAGTGGACCTATCTTATACATAAATGGTTTTTATTATAGAATCCCACTCTTTTCAACAACTTGACGATTACCCAAAGAAAATAAAACAAAGACATTGACTTTCTATAATCCTTGGAAGATACTATTAAAAATATTATATAGTACATGACTCTTGTCATTTTCAAACATGCATTCTAATTTGCCTTTGTTTCAAGAGTTTAAATATGTTTTTTTTTTCCCTCTTGCCGTTAATAGTTTTTAACAAGAAAACAAGTCAAAATTCAAGTAAATATTACCTCGAGTATGTTTCGTATTAAAATCAAAAACTATTTTTTTGAAAATTAATTAAATCTTGAAGTTTTTATAATTTTCAATTACATTAAAAAGAATCTTACTTTTACTATAATATAAAATAGTCAAAGATTAATAAAAATATTTCAATGTACAAAAAAAAAATATTGTGGATCGTAAAATTTTCCAGTATATAATCAATTGAAAGACTCAGCTTTTTTTTTTTTTTTTTCTGTTTCCTAAGGTCTCTCCAGAAGCGAAGATTTCCTCCAAACTAATTTTTTATATTCATAAAGTTTGAACCCGAGATCTTATTTAAATGATACAATGCCCTTCCTGCTAAATTAACTGGTGATTGGTAAGGCTCAGCTTTTTGGTATATACAATATAAGCTATAATTTTTTTTTTCTTCCTTTTTCAGCATTGATTTCTCGCAACTGGTTAGAGAAACTAAAAAGGATTCTACCCAAAAAAAAAAAAAAGAACATTAACAAAGCCAAAGCCAACAGGTAAAGATTTCACTGCCTAAAAGGACGGATGAGAGGAAGTGAGGACATGAAGGGCAGACCTAAAAAAGAAGGGTATAGGGTCATAGAAGATAGAATATGTCAAGTAATCAGTGGTCCTTGAGCTTTTGATACTTTAAATTAAAGAACTTCTGGGAGAAACTCAGCACAACAAAGACGTAGACAAGGGGCTGTCCTACTAAAAATTCAGACTTCAATTTTTTTTCACTAGTGGTCCAAAATTAGAAGGGTTAGGAACTGCTAAAAAAAAATTAGAATTTTTTTTTTTAGGACTAATTTTGCAGGGAGTAATTAAATAAGGAGACTCCTACACGCCAATTTAACTCATGAACAGAGCCATTTCACCAAAGTTTCCTGCATACTATAATTGTACATGGGCGGCGCCGAGATGTGGTGGACCAATCTCTTTATAGTAATAGAAGAAGAACCATCAACCAAAGCCATTGATTTCAATACAAAACCGAACCCTAAAACACTAACAACATAGAGATTATGTAATGTGATCTCATACTATTAACCAAATAGTTACCAAAACAGTTTTCGACTTTGGATGAAACAACCTAGTTTTCTGATTGTTATGAGTAATTAGAAATATTTAACGTTTGAACTTTCAACTGTTATGTTGAAATATCTGATCAATACATTTTTTATGTAAAATTTCAAAATTTATTAGTTAACGGTTAAAATTATGGCCAAAATATTAAAAGTTCAAAGTTTTAATCATTGAAAATTAACATTTTGATCCTTTAATCGCTATTTACTAATCATTAATGTGTAATTGTTAATCACTAATCTCCAATACTGCACACTGAAACAGTCTAGTTTTTTTATTGTTATGGGTAATTAGAAATATTTAACGTTTGAACTCTTAACTGTTGCGTTGAAATATCTGATCAATACATTTTTTATGTAAAATTTCAAAATTTATTAGTTAACGGTTAAAATTATGGCCAAAATATTAAAAGTTCAAAGTTTTAATCATTTAAAATTAATATTTTGATCCTTTAAACGCTATCTGCTAATCATTAATGTGTAATTGTTAATCACTAATTTCCAATACTGCACACTAAACCATAACCTAGCGGTAAGCACGTATTCTCTTAAATAATAAATTAATAATTAATTCTCTTCTCTTAAAAAAAAAAAAAAAAAAAAAAAAAAAAAAAAAAAAAAAGAAAGAAGCGCACCAACACTTAACAATTATCAAAACCCTAAACTAGAAGTAGACAATTCAAAAGTGATATATTAACTCTTAATCACTCATCTAAAATCGACCCTAAAAGGAATTTCTGTGTTAAATTTAGAAAGTTAACCAAATAGACACTTGGGGATTTCAAATGCACGGGCAAAGAAACAACACATTTCCTGCAACGGAATTGCTTAAGCAAATCAGATTCCAAAATAATGAGAATGTATGTAGAACTGTGGATAAGTTGTGGGCCAGATATATAGCTACACCAATCAAACCTTCCAATAACTATACATCTATCCAGGGCAAAGCAAAACCATGCGGATAAGAAACACTGCAAAAATAACCATCTAACAAAGAGGATAAACAGTTCTTTCAATAACAAAAAGTTTATTATGGTTATTAAGAACAGTTGCTTGGTGCTTTAAAAAGGAGAGGGAGAGAGAAACTAATCATGTAATTTTATAATAAAACAAAGTTACTGCTCCTGTCACAAAAACCCAATGACAATAGTTGCTTAATCAAAATCTGTTTTTTTCCAAGAAAAAGGAATCACTATTACCATATCATACTGGAACTTGAACAGCATAACAACTTGACCATATAATAAAGAATTTAAGAAACCAAAACTCCCTACCTGTGGTCCATACTCCATGCCGGTTTTAGTACCAAATAATGTGGCAACAAACAAGGTTCATAAACTCAGCTAGAGAGAGACAAAGACGATTTGGTAAGATGAATAGTTCATAAAGTCAAATTTATAGCTAGAGGATGCAACTCAAATTCAAGCTGTCAGCAACTTAGAGCTGAACCACAAAATGTTGTTTGTTCCATTTTCAGAACAAGACGCAGACTACCCTAGTGATAGGATTGACCAACACAGCAGAAAACCATTACAAGGGCAATCAGTGACTAGTACCTTACCATTTTTCTAACTCTTCTGTCGTTCTGGTTGGGAAGGCAAGCAACAGCAAAGTTAGAACTAAAAGCTAATATCTAATCAGACAAACAAGTCAATTATAAACAGATAATGGAACTCTGCGAAACAGAAAACAGATCCAGAAAGATCCCCAAGTTTACTTACCAAAAAAGCAAGGCAGGGGACAGGATTAATGATATACAAGGAAATTACAAGTAATTAGACGAAGGCAGAGCTGATCAGTGCTTTCAAGCTTCTTAAATATCTCTATGCAAAGCAAACAAAAAACCTTGCATAGGTTCAAAACCAGCCGACTAAATGTTTCCTTTAAGCAATTGTTATTAATATTCCTACATATTAACTATATATAGAAAGCTAATTGTGGATATTTGTGTGGAATACAAGAATCATGTCTAATAGCGTGCAACAATCTAAACATTCTCAATCATGGGTTAGAAAATATTGAACAACATAATGCAGTATAAATACACACCTTAATCACAGTAAAATTCCACCAAGTATAGAGAACCAAACAGTAAATCTAATAAACTAGAGGCACAGTAGTTAACTTGGGTCCATTGAATTATTTTGCACATCACCACACTATAAACAAAGTTTCCTATCCTCGAAAAAAAGACAATTTGAATGCTACATTTTACAAAAATAGTAATAAAAAAAATCATTATCACTGTTCCAATTGATAGTGGGAAAAGGAAAAAGAAATCATGTCATGCAGAGGGGTAGGGAGGGGGAGAGAGAGAGTGCAGTCTTGCAAGCACTGAAGTTTTGCTGAAGTCAAACATATAAAAGAACGTGCGATGATCGCATCTTTGATTAAGCTACAAGAAGAATTGTACCTTGATTGCATCAAACTAACTAATGAAATGCTAAACAGAAAGCCAGTAAGACTGGAGACAAATCAAAGCAATTTCTGTTAATCCTATCTGCAAAGGTGTAGAATGAAACAAAACTGGATCAAATACAGCAGCAAGATTACATTACCATAGAGGACACATACCTACTTCAAAAACAAAATATGATGACATCCTCAAAATACGTGAAATACCTACAGAAGTATAAGCTGTATGATAAAACCCAGCTAGAAACATCTGGGATGATAAACAATACTAAACAACATCGCCTTCATATTTCTGGCTACTTCAAACCCCTCTTCTTTTACGTTCTCTGAGATCACTCGGGATAATAAAAACTGAATCTACACAAAGCCCACCTTTGGAATGTGTGCAATCAATCTGTTTCATGGAAAATTGGACCTCAGTGGCAGGTACTGAGTCGGTGACAACAAATTCGCCTACCTTGTACTCTATCCAGCATCCACGTTTATGGTTGCCATTTATTTCATCTTGTTCAGTCTCATCTAAACAGCATTCAGATGATGCTTGCTGACCATCAGAAGTAGACAACTCAAATCGTACTGGCTTTATATCCCAACCATGGGTGTGCTCAAAATTGCACACACGCCGTCCCAACCTTTTGGCAAATCTCCCAAGGTGAAGCCTGAAGTACAGTGTATAGATATCAGCAGGAAAAGGAAACTTTACAACCCCATCTACTTCAAACCACCATATTTGCTGCAAATAGGCCACGACATGGAATCTGCAAATTGCGAAACAACACAGAACATTCACTGTCAAAATATGTAAGAGCACCATCTTCGTGAAAGAAGGTGAAAAAAAAAAAAATTTGCCATACGACTTGAGAATAGACAAGAAAGTTGTTAAGGAAAGCAATTCAAGTTAATCTATATAGGAAGCATTAAACAGATAGTGAATAGCCAATAAATTAATGTGGCACAAACAGTGTTAAATTCCAACAAGAAATAGTCAGATATGCATATCAAAATCCCCAAACACAATTTGCTCAATTTGAAGTTTCTTTTGCAGTAAAATTTTATTCTCCAATCCCACTAACTCAATAAAATTTGATTGGAGTTTTTTGCTCTTATTATTACTATTTTGTGGTGGTATGATTACAAAGAAACCCACACATTGTGAGATTGTGACTTTGCAAGTGATTATGAAAAACTAGTGGACAGGAGGTTTCTGGAGATTTTTTTTTCAATGGATATTAGAAAATCACTGGATTTGAATTCTTCAGGTTCAGGGCCTTTACTATTTAGCATGGGAACTTGATCCATTTGGGTTTGGATCAACAGACGAGTGTTTGAGAACTATTTGTTCTCCCTGCTAACCTGATTGCTGCAATAGTTCATAGAACAAGAGTTGTCAGACTTTGAGCTCTTCTTGTTGCATAATTAAGGCCATGCATGTTCCAAACAAACAAGAAAGGTTGGTTGGTCTCCATAACTTGGGATGTGCTTTTCAATTCAGTAGTGTACAATGGTTGGAGCAGAGCTGTAAGGAGTCTATATTATCCTTCAGAAAGATTGAGAATGGGGCTCAAACAGATTTACTATAGATAATTTCCATGGTTGTTGTTGAGCTCTTCACTGCCCGTGTGCTTAGATTATTCCTAATGTGCTATATACAAAAAAGCGTCAACATCCTACCATCACACATCAATTTCAACAACAAGACATTTAAGCAAGAAAACACTGACATTTCAAAATTTTCAATAACATATGCATGGGAAAGAAGACATTCACAACAAAGATTGTGTATCTCAATACAAGCTAACATCACTTCGACAAATAAGTGACCACTTGACCAAATTCTGAATTAAATTTACAGATAGACCAGATTTGCCAATATCTTTAAGAAAAGCTAACAAATACACTAACCAAAAAATTCATCAAGAGCAGAGTTGCATGTTTAAGCGCTAATATCAAGGGTATTACCAAATGTGTCACTAAATCTAAAACTGCCCCTCCCAGCCAATAGAATGAGCAAAATCAGACTATGAACCAAGAGATTGGGAAAAGTTCAAACGGAATGTAGGCTAAAATAATGAAGATGGATGAGAAAAACTGGATTATTAAAAAAAAAAAAAAAAGTACTAGAAATAGAATTCTACCAGCACCAAGTGTCTTTCTTGTTTCTATACTAGCATTTAGTAATAACAAACAAAGAAGTGTTCAAAAACAGCAGTTTCTAGACATGTTAAGAACTAAATGGGCTGTTACATGCTAACCACTTGGTTTTTAAGTATTTTAGACTGAGAATATGCAACTGCCTAAAAACTACATAAATAAAAACACTTACAGCTTGTTTGGAACAAATGAAGTCCACAAAATTTTATGGAACTCATTTCGAATTCCACAGTTTTAAAAAAGTTTTGTGTTTGGAAAATTAAAAAATGTTGATTTTAATTCTACAAATTCAATTCCACGGAATTGAACATAACTAAACCAAATTCCATCAAAATGGATGGAATTTCTAAATGAATTCAACAAAACTAACAAAACAATATTAAAAACAAAAATACTATTCTTCCTCTTTTATTCATGCTCTTTTCTCCCTCCTCTCTCTCTCTCTCTCTCTCTCTCTCTTCCTCCTCTTTTCTCTTCCTCATCTCCCTCTCTCTCTCTTTTTATCACACACTCTCTCTCCTCTTACTACTCTCTTAACATTTTTCTATCTTTACTTCTTTTTTTTTTTACTTGTTTTTCCTTCAAACTGATTTTTTCATTATATTTATAAATTAAATATTAATTATAATTATAAAATATAATTATTTTTCAGTTATTTTATTTTTTTAATTATATTTATTATATTAAGAGCATTTTAAGAAATAAGGAAAAAAATAACTTAATCATAGATTTGTTCCAAATACAAAAATATAAAAATTTAAGTTGTGTATTTCCAAACATGAGAATTTATTTATAAATGAATTCTACCTGGAATTCATTTAGAAATGAATTCTACATTTGTAATTCATTTTATCCAAATGAACTCTTAACAAATATGCTAACTGCAATTATTAAAAATCATTAATATATACAAATGGCTAGCATCTTCTTTTTTCTATAAATGAGCTGGTGGTGTTTAACCAAATAAGAGCTCACATGAATTGCAATAAACTCAAGGTTTTAAAGGAAGAATAAAAAACCCCACTAGATGTTAGGGTGGTTAAAAAAAAAAAAAAAAAAAAAAAAAGGGGAAAATTAATAGTCTCCAGCGACCAACCCAGCCAGGGACCCCTCTTTATCTCTCAAGTTACTAAATATGCTTCGTTTGTTTCCTTGGTCTATATGTTACCCATTTAAGCCACCACTAAGAATTGGTTGTGTCAGACCAATAGAGGTGTAAATTGAAATCGTTTTACCAAAACAGGAAATATGATATCAGGCAGCCTATAAATCCATCACGGACTATACTTACATAAGTAACACAAAAGACAATATGTAATAACCTGATAACCATCCATTACTCCCATCATTTCTAGCCCCTTTCCAACCAACAATTCGTCCTATTTACATTTTCCCTATTTCCCCCTCTTTTTTATCTTAAAGAATACACTTACAAAAGTTCTTTCTATTGTATCTATAACATGCATTGCATCTGCTATTATTCAAATTCTAAGCATCGTGATTCATAAAGTTTCACCAGTAAAACCAAAAATGTTAGCCTTCCACAATTTGTAAGTTCACAAGAAACCTGTAAATTCAAATATTCCCAAACTTAACATAACTAAATATTCCCAAACTTAACATAACTAACAGCTTCTAATTGTGGAGGAATGGGTTTTTTAGTCAATTATAACAATTAAATGAAATCCAACTATAGTTCAAGATGTAAAACTGTCCCACCCTGGCTTGAAAAATTTGTTCATCAAATGAATTGAGACCAAAAGCCCATCATGATCTGAGCCTAAAGAATTATGAGATCTTAATTAAACAAAACCCAACTAAACTATATACACACTAACAATAAAGAGTACTTTAGTTGGCTTTATATCATGAATTTTTGCAAATTTTCACTTAAATCCTTACTGTTAGAAATGAAAATTTATATAAAGGAAATGACAAGCAAAATGTAGTGAGAGCAAGATAATGAGTCTAATTTCACCTATGGCCATCAAACTTTAATTTTTCAATAAAGTCGCTATTGCCAAGTTTTTGTGAAGATTTGGCCAAATTTTAAATGTGCCAGCTACAAAGCTCTAACAGCCTATCGTATCAGTAAAAGCCACGTTTAGAAGATTTTACTACATTGTCATTTATATATATATATATATATATATATACATAATCACATTTAACAAAGTCTCTCAAAATCTAGATTCCAGAAATAGTGATTTTAATGACATAAAATCAAAATCAAATGATATTAGTGATACAAATCAAAGTTCAGTAATCATTTTAAAATTTTAGCATGAGTTCCAATGTTCAATATCATGAATAAAATTGAGCCCTAAGACAATTATTACATGTAGGAACTCAAGAGAAGGCATTTTAGTCTTTTGCAAAGCCCTTCCATCTCAATCCTGGGATGGCCTTGGTGATGGATGATACTCAATTGTCTATCATTCTATGGATTACGTCTATCCGTTTGTTTTCCCATCCCTTTAACATCCAATGATCAAATATACTGATAACAAATCTTTTCATATTCACATTGTCCTCTTTGAACAAAACTAAATAGAACCGAAATCAATAGTTGCACCGAATCACCCTAAATATCATTAAAAGCTCCCTGCGCCTGTAACAATCACTTTTGAATTAGAATATTCAAGAACAAGAGTCAAGAACAATTAATCAACACTCAGTTGGCCAAACACAGCAAAAACAAAAATAAGTACACACTCAGGTAATTGAGCCAGAAATCCCAACGCAAAACCATAGCAACCATTAAGTCTCCTCCAGAATTTCTACAACGTCAACACCAAGTTTCTTTAATTAAATAAAACAAATTACGTCCTCTTCCAGAAGCATTCCAGAAATAAAACTATTTCAATCTGCACCATAGCATTCAATTCAGTGCGCAAAAGAACCAATTTATAGAAAGCAGAGGAACATATAATGAATGCCATTTATTGGTTATAAGCATCCAAACTAAATGCTGCCTCCAAACATAACTAGAAAACTTAAATCATTCTTTCTAAAATTATGTAACTTTCTAATTAAGCCACAGTAAATTAAATAACAATCATCATAATTCAATTAAAAACCAACCTAGATTCTTCAGTGGGAACCCAATTCCAATATCTCCGGTCGTCAATCCCCGTTATTGCCATCCCCTTGGCCGATATCGAAATACATACCCTTCCCGTCACTCTATCCAACCACAACTCCTGCCCAAAAACAAACATCAAAATCAAAAACAACCAAAACCCCAATTTTCCTAATACTACTCCTAAGAAAATATAAGGAAATGGAAGCCAGCTGACCTTATTGCCATCGTCAAAGGGAACCGGCCTTGACAGGAGAGCAAAGATATCCTTCTTGGATAAGTTCTGGTAACGTTCAGGAGGTAGCAAATCGAGCAGATCTTGGTAATTAGACGGCAACTTCTTCTCCCAAACGGAATCAGAAGACGCCGCACCTCGAAAAGCATGGTTTAATCGAGCCAGATTGCATATCTCCGGCGGCGTCAAGTAGGTAAACACGCACGCCACGCAGCTTTCCGGTATATCTCCTAATCCCGGACCCATGGCCGCGCCGTTGGCTCCTTCCGTCAAGTTAGATAGCGACGCACCCATGGCTCTTCCTTCTCTTTACTTAATATATTGTATTTTTCGTTATTTTACAAATTTTTGCGTGGGTGTGTGTATTGGCCTTATGTTTAGGTCATTTTAGCAGTGTTTGGTTGCCGAGAAAGTGGAGAAGTGGCGGAGTATATTTCGTGCCTTTCATTTTTTTTTATTTTCCAGGAAACTGAAGAAAAATCAGAGGCAAAAAAGAAAATTGCAGAGGTTAATGAGAAAGATGAATTTCGGTGGTGGGGTCCATAAACGAGGGAATTTGCTTGTCTGTTGGACATTCGCAGGCGTTGTCAGCGTGCAAAATAAAAACTATATTATTTATTTATTATATTTAAAAAAATAAAACTTGTGAATTTTAAAAAATAATAAAACTTATGTTCTCAATCCCCCAACTTGTAAAATAAAAAAATTAATTATTTGATTGATATACTATTCCAACTCATACTTTTGGTACACGAGTTTGTAAATTATATGATTAATTATAATTATAAGATTAGTTAAGCTATAAAATTAATTAGTTAAATCTTATTTGGTAAATAAATACTAATATTGTTATGACATCTTATAGTATTTGATTAATGTCTTTTCATATACATAAATATTCTAATTTTCATATTAGTATTGATTATATTTTTCTTATTGAAAAAGTTTTCTATTTCTTTCTTTTTTGTACTCTATATAAAAAGTCTAATACTATTGAATAGAAAATCTATAAAAACTATTTTTTTCTCTATATTCTTTGTTTTTGTTCTTCTTTATTATATTTATAACACGTTATCAACACAAATCGTTCTATAATATTATTCATAATTTTGGATAGCTTGCGGTTTGCTACAATTTATCTAAGGCGAAAAAATTTAAAAAAATAAGATTCAAAATTTATGGTAAATAATTTTTATGTAATTAATTACTATTATTATTAATATTTATGTATCAAATACATTTTTTTGTTTTTTAAGAAAATAACTTTTGAAGAGATTATACCAAATTGTATACAAATAGCAAAATTTTTTTTTGAAGAAAATACCAAATCGTTTTTATTTTTGTTTTTGGTTTTTTTTATTAGATAAATTGCCAATATTTTAAACAAATCGTTTATTGCTAATATTTCTTTCTTAAACAAATCGTTCACCAAATCATTTATTGCCAATATTGTTTACCAAATTGTTTATTGTGATAAAATTCATTACCAAATCATTTTTTTTTTAATTCTAGTTCCTAAAAAACTAGTATTATATTTTAAATTCTAGTTCCTGAAAAACTAATTAAATAAATAACTAAACTATGTGTTTTTAAAGAACTAGTATTATATTTTAAATTTTAGTTCTTGAAAAACTAGTATTATTTATAGTTCTTAAAAAACTAATTAAATAAATAACTAAGCTATAAGTTCCTGAAAAAATAATAATAATTACAGTTTCTGAAGAATTGATATTCTCTACAATTCTTGAAAAACTAATATTCTTTACAGTTCCTGAAAAACTAATATTCTATATAGTTCCTAAAAAACTAATCAAAATAAATAAATATAAATTCATTAAAGAATTATTTAATATTCCTGAAAAACTAAATATATTGTTTACAAGTCTTTAAAATACTGATTTTGTTATAATCTTATATTAGACAATGTTAATTGATGACTCTCGACATCACGAGTAAGAATTATTTATCATGGATACTAAATGCTGAAATTTTTAAATTAGTCTTAATTAATTATTTATCTTATAGGATTTTCATGCCGTATTGTCGTGATAGTACAATTTGTTAATGTGAAATTGAGAGTAACAAACCAATGTGGCATATTGCCCATTAATTTTGATTTTGTTGAATATGAAATTAAGCCTAATAAGATCTAGATTAATTGGTGTCACTCTTTCGAGTATTGAAAATTTAATGCTGCTAAAGATTTTTCATTTGTCCGATAACCGTTTGACAAGTTTAGTACTCTAGTTAATTTTTGTCGGGTGAACTTCTTGTTTGCCATATTTTATCTTCCTTTAACAATTTCAATGAGTTATAAATTACAACGGATATTTGAAATATTGAATTGGTTAATCTATTATATATATATACACTCTTGATGATTTTATTTTATTAAGTGAACAGTATTATATATATAACATATAAATAGAAAATTTGCTTTTTTTTTTTTTTTTTTTTTTGCATTTTTTTGAACATGATTGAGATGATTGCTTATGAATAATTTAGTTTATATATTATACAGTAGACTGTGCTTATACTAAAAGTACAGAATAGTTATAGTGTACACTCTATATTTTGAATACCTGAACCATTGTAATTTACTAATTTTTGACCAATTAATACATTTAGAGTTCCAAAAATTCCGTGAAATTAATAATTAGCTCAAGTTTACTTAAGAAAAGTCTTCACTTATACTCACGGTATTTATGTCTTAAATTCCTTAGTGAAATTATAAATATGCCATGATAAATATGTTGTATATATATATATTAGTTTCTTTGATTAGCAAGTATAATTTGCTTGTGTAATTACATATTATTTTTTTATTTTTAACTTGAATTCTAGTATAGAGATTATTATACCTTATAATTAATGGCTAATTTATCCGCAATTTGTCTTGATGCAAATATATTTTATAATAATTGCCTTATAAGTATAAATTTCATATTGTTTGTGTTTAATTTCAATATGAGATTTGAAATAATTGAAAATTTACTATTTCATTATAAACATGAGTTTATTGTAAATGGTTGGATTGATTTATAAATTATTAGAGTTTTTATATGAAATTAGTTCAAATTTCTTCATTTTTTTTCAAAAATCGATTGAGTTCTGGATTTTTAAGAAAATCAATTTAATATTATTATTTTATTTTCAACACAAATATTTTAATCATATTTATACTATATGTAAATGCGATTTAAAGGCTGAATATCTCATTATTGAATATTTTTGTATTATCTATAAGAGCTTTAAAGATAGATATGATCACTTAAAAGTTGTGGTCCTACCATATCGCTCAATATAACTGGTTAAACATATGTTTAAAAGATTTTAAATTTATTTAATAAAACAATTCAATAATGGTTATAATAACTTCACAGCTAAAATTGTGTGGTGATCAAATTATGGAATATGATATGTTAAAGAAAACATATACTACTCTTCATATATCTAACATGCTCTTGCAGCAGCAATATAAAAAGTGAAAGTTTATAAATATTGTTTGTCTTCTAGTGATTACAAAGAATAATTGCTAATGATAAATTATTAAATAATGCCTACTAGTATAACTGCATTTCCTGAAATGAATACTATAAATTATTTGATAGATCATGAAAATTCTGAAAAAATAATTAGTAATGAAAAATCATCAAACAATGCCCACTAGTACAACTACATTCCCTGAAGAGAATGTTATAAATCATTTGGTAGATCACGAGATTCTAAAAAAGGAACCACCCATGTAGATGACACAACTCAATTCAATATTAATGATTTTATGTAAACTCCCTGAAAGAATAATTTGCAAGGATTTTATAAGTTATGCATTATTGTTTTATCCCAAGTATACATACACAATATATTGCGTTGAACCTACAGTTCAAGCATTAAACTTATAATTCAATAACTAAATTTTAAGGGTTTGACATGAATGCCATTATGTATATCATACATACTCTCATTTGAAACTTGTATAAGGACATGAGTCGCAAATTTTTAGTTGTGCCATGAATATATTAATATCACTATCTCAATGTATGACAATGGGTCCACAAAAGAGACTAAGAATTTATTTTAATGAGGCATATTTCTTTACATTAGGGGAGAAAAAGCACCTGCAGTGCTAAAGAATGTCGAGAAATTTATTAGAAGGAAAACCCTTTAAATAATTTTGTTCCATGTATAAGTTAGAGTGAACCAAAAGCTCAGAAAATAACACAGTTGCAACAAATTGCAACTTAACTACCAAATGCATTTATAAATGCTAAAAGAATGACAAAGTCTCATATTACAACTGCTAATACCCTAGTAAGGATTGTGATTCCAATTGCAAATATAAAATCAACTAATCTCACTACACGCCAAAAGCGTGAATAGTAAATTGGAACTAAAAATAAAAATCTGCGAAAAAGAAAAGCAGCGTCACTAATAAAATCTTTTGAAGAGAAACTTTATGAAGAAAAAGATCTAAATCAAAGAGTTATAGCCAATTATGAGACATAGACTGAAACAATGAAATAATTAGATCATCCAAATATGATTTATGGAGTTGATGATCATATAAATAAAAACTATGATATCTCAATTATTTTTGTGATATAAGAGAAAGAGTTGATAGAAATTCAATTATCGTTGATGATGAATTTGTCTCAATAATAGCTCTTGATATTTCAAGAGAAAATCTGGATCCATAATTTATAAATATAACCAAATATTAGTATAAACATGATTGATCATCATGGAAAAAGGCAATTAAAGTATAGCTAGACTCATTCTATCATTAACTATGAGAAAACTAACTCTCTTATTATGGAAATGATCATGTTCCGTTATTTGATTAGTATGACAGTTAAAAAAAAGCTTGATATACGCCTTATGAAAGTGATATTTATATGAAAGTCCCAAAAGGACTAAAGATATCATAAATGAATGCACATTAAATATGTGACATATATTTCATCAAATTGCAAAAATCCATATATGGATTAAAGCAATATGGACATGTGATATAATTGTTTGAGTAAATTCTTATTGAAAGAAAAATATGTGAATAATACACTATGTCCATTTGTATTCATAAAAGACTATATAATGGTAGATGTTATTGCTGCAGTATATATTGATGATTTAAATATCAGTGTGACTCCTAAAGAACTCAAAGAAGTATGTACCTATTTGAAAAGTGAGTTTAAAATGAAAAATTTAATAAAATTTTGTATTGGCTTGTAGATCGATTATCAATGAGTCCTAATACACTAATCTACTTATATATAAAAGGTATTTAAGTAATTTTGCATGGATAAATCTTTTTTCTTAAACATATCAGCGGTGATCCTCTCATATAAAGTGAAAAGATACCCTTTTAGACCTATATAAGATAACAAAGAGCTATTTGGTCTTGAAGTACCATATATAAGTGTTATAGGGGCACTCATGTATATTGTAAATTACATCAGTCCTAAAATTGCATTTATAAGAAAAATTCTCAACTAGATATAGCTTTGCACCTACTAAGAGATCTTAGAGTGGTGTAAAAAGTTATTTTCAATGTACTATTAATATTATGATCATATTTTGATTAATTCATATTTGAAATTGGTCTATATGCGAATATTAGTTATTTGCTTGATCTTCATAATGGTAGATCTTAAACTGATTATATGTTCACTTATGGTAGTATTACAATTTTATAAAAAATTTTATGGTCTTAAAGTAGCTCACTAAAAATACTCCCATTATGTTTTGAAAATAATGCAATTAGCATTGCATAAACTAAAGGTGGGTATATCAAAGGTGATGAAGTAAACATATAAATTTCACCCAAATTCTTATATATATGAACTCTAGAAGAGATATCCACCAAATTCGCTCGAGTGACAACCTAAATAACTTATGTGCTAAGTCTTTATCTAATGTAGTATTTAAATGGCATTATTTCATTGATTAGTATACACTATGTTAAAATTTGTCTTCATCAGGGGGAGCGAATTAGTATATGATTGTACTCTTTTTTCTTAGTCAAGTTTTTATCCTGCAGGATTTTATTGGACAAAGATTTTAGTGAGGCAATCTGCACAATAATAAAATAGCGCATAAAATGTATTTTTTTCCTTAGTTATGTTTTTTTCCACTGGGTTTTCTAGCAAAGTTTTTAATGATGCATATTCGTGGCGCAAGTAATATTATAAGGGAATACTATAAATAAATTATTAGATATGGATATTACTTAAACATCATTAAGTATACGGTTTAACAATTTTGCAGATTTATTTATAAAGGCACTTCCTACAACTACATTTGAAAAGTCAGTCAACAAAATTAGCATGTGCCGACTAAGAGATCTTTGACAAAATCATGTCTTCATGAGTGGGAGATTTTAGTGCACTGTACTCTTTTTTCCTTAGCTTAAGTTTTGTCTCATTAGGTTTTTCTAGCAAGATTTTTAATGAGCCAGTGTTATGACATAAAACTTTACAAGAATAATGTACTTTTTTCCTTTACTAAGATTTTTTCCCATTGGATTTTTTCTTAGTAAGGTTTTGATGAGGCATATTATTTGTAAAAGACATGAAGGGGAAGTGTTATGATATATTATAGGATTTGATTGATGTCTTTCTTTATACATGAATATTCTAGTTTTCATATTAGTATTGATTGAATTTTCCTTATCGGAAAAGGTTTATTTTTCTTTCTCTTTTGTACTCTATATAAAGGGTCTAATACTATTGAATGAAAAATCTCGAAAAACTATTCTCTTTTCTATATTGTTTATTCTTGTTATTCTCCATTATATTTATAACAAATATGTAGAATTAGATAATCTTACTTTTATAATATCATGTTTAGTAGCATAAACTAATGAATAGAATAAATTAAGAAAATAATCCAATTACTTAAACACATTTTACCTTATAGATATAATCCTTATTGTTTCTTAATTTATTTATTCTTCTTTCAAATGATAAAAAAAAAAAGGCGTTGCTTTTTCTTCTTTTTCTTTTATCTTGCACTGAATTAATTGTATTCTCAAGTGCCAATCCTTTTCATATTGTTTGTGAATTCAATTATAAACACATGATATTTTCTACATTTGAATCATTGTTTATATTTAAAATTACCTTTCAAAAGACAATTTTCTTTTTCTTTTTTATAAATATCATATTTTGCTGAGATTAATAATCAAAACGTGTTATTTTTTTATTTATAAAGTTAAGGATAATGAGAAATAATTTAAAAAACAAAGGCAATTTTGAGACATCAAGTAAAAAACTGAGCTTATTTTATGGTTTAAAATTTCATAAACAATGGGATTAGTAATCCTACAAGAGAGGAATTACTAAACATAATGAGGGGAGTAGGTATTAGGAAATACTAATCCCATAGGTTAGCTAAGCATTTCGGATTATTAATCCCTATCTAATTAAATATACTAACCATTGTAATATTTACTGATTCTAAGGATTAGTTAATCAATCCTCCGTATTAAATGGGCTGAAAGAGTCTATGTTTTTTAAAAGAGAGAGAATATTCATTTTATAATATGAAAATTAAAGTTGAAATTATAAATTTATTTTTGGTAGATCAAAGTTTTTTAAAAGATAATAATAAATTAAAATTTAAAATTTTAAGACAAGCGGTTAACATTATTTGGTAATTAGATTCTAAATTTTAGGATATTGATAACTAGTTATTTGCATTTTGGTCAAATATTTGTTAGAAGTTCAAATAGTGCTGATTTTAAAGACTTTATTTTGGAGTTTTTTTCATAGTTGATAACTGTTTTTAAATTTAAATAATTTTTATAAAAATTATTACAAATAAATTATTTTTTCAAATTAATTTTATATACTTATAATAATTAAAATATATAAATAATATTTGTAAAAAATATTAACATATTCATGTTTAAAAAAATATGAATACATAAAAAATAGTTATTTATAATTTTTTAATTAACAATTCATTATTCTTGCAGTTTATATTACATATTAAAAAAAATAAGATATATAATAATATATTAAAAAAAATCATATTCTTAATCATCGTTTAAGATTCCAACAGCAACAATTAACAAAACTTTATTGAACGGTCATATTTTTCAGTTATCAACTACGAACTATCTACATTTCAGTTATCAACTAGCAACTATCTACAATTATCAATTATGAGAAACAACTAAACGAAAAAAAACTCTTAGCGATATTTTGTAAAATCGACAAAAAGAGTAAAGTTTCAAATACAACTACTAATAATTTAAAATTATAATAGTAAAATCAATCAAATAACTATTAACGATTCAAAATTTATAATTAACATACTAAAAGTTGAAATTTCTAATCATTTAAAACTATAATTAATACGTTATAAATTTTCTAACAATTAATATTTGATCCTTCAATTGCTGGCTATCAATTACTAATAGCTGATAGTTAACTATTAGGCGATAACAGTTAATCACAATTGTTGAATCAAACAAATCCTTAATTTCTTGCATTATAAAATGAAAATTGAATAGTTGAATTGTTAATTTATTTTTTTAATTGATATATAAAGAAAACAAGAGGGTGTGAGGTTGAAATTTTAACAGTTTTATTTTTAACCATTTTAAATATCTTAAAAAATATATAATTTAAACCTTATCTTCTCAATCATTAATTAATGAAAGGAGTACACATGTTAACTAAGGTAACATGGACAGGTCAAAGAATATGAGACATTAGACTGTTAATGTGGACTCGATAGTTAAATATCCACAAGCTAAGAATCACACATTCATATAAAAATGTTGACAGAATATTTGAATTCTATTTTCTGCTCCTTTTTGTCATTTTCTGCTCCGAAATTTTCAAAAAATATTTTCTTATTATACTTATATTATTATTATTATTATTATTATGTGGATATCGGGAAGAGGATACGTCACCCAATTTTTTTTTAAATGGACTAGAAATATTTTTGGATCAACTTACAAATTAAATAAAATTAAGTTTTTTAATGAGGTCAAAGTATATTTCATGTTTGATTTTACATATTTAAAAATTATGCGAATTTCAAATCCAACTCTGATTAATAAAAATAAATAATCTCCCTTGTTAATTAGATTAATATTTACTCTATATTTAGAAAATATTTTAGAGAAGAATAAAAATAACGAGAGAAAATAATTTTTGTTTTTTTTCTTAATTTCTCCTTCCTTTGATTGGATAATGACAAAGAGAAGGGAAAATAAATTTATCTTCCATTTCCATATTTATTTTCTCTCCAATTTGAAGAGAAAATAATGAGTGAAAAATAACATTTATTTTATTTTTCTCCTTTATTTTATTCTCTTTCTAAAACAAAAAAAAAAAAAAAGAGTTAGTTTTTCTTCTTATTTTTTTAGTTTTTCTTCTTATTTTTCATCCTTTTTTTAATCTTTTATTTTTCTTTCAATCCAAATAGTTACAGTTTATGTAAATTGTTTATTGTGTAGGTGTATGATAATGTACATTTAATTTAATTTAATTTTTTAATATATAATTTACAAATAAAGCAATATATAAAAAATGAATTAATTAATTAAAATATTAAAATTTGTTATTAGAAGAGACAGGGACAACAATAAATAAATTTAGATTTTAATATAACGAAGAGAGATAAAACTAGAAAAATAAATAATATAAAAAAATAGAGATGTGATATAAAATATAAAAAGAAATTTAGTGGATGTTAACCTAAAATTATTTATTTGACAAATGAAATTTAATTGATTTTTTTTGAAAAGTGTTTGAAACTTAGAACGCATATAGTACAGTGACATCACACGCCATTTAACAAAATTGTGGCAATTTTGTTATAGGCGGATTGTTAAATTGTGGATTTCAAAACTTTTTTAAGTTGTTTCAAAAACTTTAGTCATAGTCTTCTTTTTTTTTTTTTTTTTTTTTTGCCAAGTTTAATCATAGTCAAATTAATATAAAAAAATTATTATTATAATATAAAATTTCAAAAAATTATTTTTTTTAAGTGGAAAGTGACATATAGTTATTTATATTAAATATTTGATAATCATAAATTAATAATTTAAAAGTTGGCATATTTGAATTATAAATCAATATTCTAATTATAGAATTTCTTATACGAATAGAATTTGTTTTTCTAATTTTTCTGTTAGAAGTTGGCGTGTTATTTATGAATGTCACAAGTTGGTTGATTTTGATTGGATGACATATTGACAAAGCTCTATAGAAAATTGGATTTTCTTTTAGCATAATAAAATATTAAAAGGAAAAAATTATTATTTATAAAATTCAAATTTTAGCATCAATTTTTAATATGGAAATATTGCCCAAGTCAATGCATGAAATTCATTGTTGAGAGATGAAATTATTAAAGTTTTAATTAACTATTAGTATTATAAATTAAGATTTAGTTGAGCTAATTTATATGTGATATGTTATCAATTATAAATTTAAAGAGAAAATTTTAAATTAAATTTAATAATTTTATTTTTCATGCTTTTTCATTAGAATTTTATTAAATTTCAAATGAATATGAATAAGTATGAGTTGATATTATTTTTATAATATTATGTATGACACAAAATATATTTAAATTCATGAATATATACCCATTTCAAAGTTGAAGATTACATTTTAATTTCCTAAAGAAGAAGAGGAAAAAAAAAAAAAAAGAGGTGAAAAGGTTTCATTCAATTATTTTTATATGAAAAAAATAAATGGATTATAAACATTGTAGGTTATTTAATGAGAAAAATTTTCTTTTATGATTTTATTGTATCCACAAAAATTTCAATTACATATATGATAACTCAAATTCAAATTTTATTTGAAAAAAAATATTGTCACCAAAAAGGTACATATATGGAAATGACTAAGAGAAAACTCAACCATAAAAATTGATGTCAAAATCTTGCTTTGGGAGCACTATAGCTAGCCAACATAATGATGATAGCAAAATTGGAAGATATCTAATGAAAGTATATATAATTTATCAACCACATTTTTCACATAACAACTAGCAACAAATTTATTAATAATAGTGTGAATGTGTGTCAAAATCAAAGAACATATTGTGGGGACTTGGGAGAAATTTTCTTTTCATGGATGTCTAATGCAATTCAAGCATGCTTGAGTTGGTTTAAGTGTTATGGATTCCAAATTCCACTTAACCCATTTCCCAAATGAGGGAGACTTTGCAAAATTTCTATCTCATCCATAAATTCCACTCCACCATAAATGACAACCATGCTTTTATCTATCTCATCCTCTTCTCTCCACCATTTATTATGCTCTTTAAAATTTCTAGAATGTTAGTTTTTTTTCTAATGAAAATGGCTATTTATTTTTTTTTAGAAAAAAATATTTTATTAAATGTAAAGATAATATAAGTTAAATGTGTAAGATATTGTATAGTTACATAAATTTCTATTATGTTCTAAATCAAATAAGATTATTAAAATTGAAAAAATAGATTGAGTTGAAAGAGTATTTGACTCAGTTAATCGGCTGAAAAATTCTTATATGTAAAGGATTTCTATTAAATATCTTACTCGTTGAGAGTTTCTTTCAATTGTTTTACTCGTAGAGGATTTCTTATCTTATCCATAAATGATTTATTTCAAACAATCCAATTCATATCATAAATTACAAATGTCAACTGGACTTAATAAAAAATTGTTGTAGCCTAATTGCCACTTGAGGGGAACTATTAAGAATTTGATCCTGCATTAATTAATTACAAACATATTAAATGATTAATAAACTTTTTTTTTTACCAATTACAAATATTTTAAAGATGGTTCTCTCAAATTTATATTAAAAATTTAATATGATATCAGAGTTTAATCGATTATTGTACAACATCATATTCTATCATAATTCAAACTAAGATTTCAATTTCTTAACGGTGGAGAGTTTTTTTTTTAAATTTCTTACCCGTTAAGAGTTTATTTCAAATTTCTTATCCGTTGATGGTTTCTTTCAATTGTTTTATCCTTGGAGGGTTTCTTAATTTACCCGTGGAGGGTTCTTTTTAAATAACCTAGTTCATATCATAAATTGAAAATCTCAGCTAGACTTAATAAAAAATTATCTTCTCTCATATTGATTAATTATAAATATATTAAGTGATTAATATAAAAGTGGACCCCCCAACCTTAATAGATAATTTTTAATGTTGATTTTCTCAAATTTATATTAAAAATTTAATATGATATTAGAGCAGATTTGGCCCAATTTCTCAATTTCCTAACTTTTCGTATGGATTTCCAGTCTTAGCGGCTCAGTCCAATGTTGCTGCTATGTTTCAATATGATTTCAAGTTTCAGGAGGAGAATATCATTTTTAAGTAACAACTAAACGTCAAAGTCAATTTCCAATTGTACCTGAGAAGTAATGTTAGAAATTCCATATTACTAAAAAATAAAAAATGTAAAAAACTTATAAATGTTAAGGTCTAATAAATTAATTTGCTAGTGCTAGTCATTTTAATCTTAGTTGGACCCAAGCTCAATTCTATTAGTAAACTTTATACTTTACTCATTTACTTCGTCTATTCTTTATCAATTCAATTTCTAATAAATTTGAATCATCCAATTGCCAATGATATTTGGAAAATCTACAAAATTTCTTGTAACGTGACATCAAACAACAAAATATCATATTCCAGCTATAAAAATCTAAATTATAGTAGAAACACTACACGCTAATATCAATATCAACTAAAAAAGATAGAGACTAAGAGGTCAAAACCACCAAAAAATAAAAAAAGCAAACCTAAAGTTTATTAAAAAAAAAACACAAAAGAATACACTAAGTCTTAATATCTAAGGACAAAATAATAAACTAAAAAATGAGTAGATCTAAACAAATCAAAATTTTTAAAAAAATGAGGATATAAACCTAGATTCATTGCAAAAATGAGTAAATCTAAACTTTTATTGAAAGAAATAAGAAAAGGGGAAAAAACAAAAAAAGGGAGACTAATTTTTGATCAAAAATGGCATCGAAACAGTATATCATAATGAGAGAATGAGAGAGAAAAAACTAGCCATTAAAAAATAACTATTCAAATAATTGAGTTATATCATTTTAAATATTTAAATTTAATATTATATATATATATATATATAAATTCAAATTATTTTTTATTATATATGTACATGTCCAATTAGATATTGAAAAACATAATGTTAAAATTTTTTTAAACGTCTGCCAAAATTTAAATTCATAAATTATAATTCATTTATGATACAAAAATGAATAAACAATTACTAGTGTACCTAGCCAAATGATATAAGATAAAATTTGTGTTTTAATAGTCATATGTTTCAATGAACTTAAATATTTCTCCCACTTTGTTGAAAATGACAAAAAAAATTCAACATTTAAAGAGATTTTATTTGTACGTTAAGATATAATTTAATAGTAAGTATATATACAATTTAGATAATAAATTTAAATTTGGAACTTCTTTTCATGTTCAAAAAAATTTCCATTTAAGAGAACATTATGAATAAATATTTTTTCATGATATGATATCAATTAGTTTGAAAAAAGAAAAGAATTGTAGCATGTGGAAGTATTCAACAAACATATATATATTTTTTAAAGAGATATTGGACAAATATATTAAATGAGAGGGCCTAGTTTGGACAATAGTGTAGGCATGCATTTATCTATGGTAGCTATATGAGCTGTTGGTTGGTTTTTAGTGAAGGTTGGTTGAGTAGTTGCTTTAGAGTTTAGACCATGATAAAGAAAGAAATATAATAGAATAAAATAATTATAAATGGTATAATTATATATGATAAAATAAAAATAATTATATAATATTTTAATATTATTTATGATATAAAATGAAGATAATTATTATTTATTTATTTTTTATTATATAATATATTTAAATTTATTGGTTGATGCTTATAAGTAGTTTTTTTTTTCTATCTCTCTATTATAGGCTAATTTTATTGATAGTGCCTGAATTATTAACCGAGTAATAGTATGATTTTTGAATTTTAATTTGTAACAGTAGACCCCATGAACTTTAATTTCAATAACATCATAATCTCTAAACTTTAATTTGTAACAGTAAATCCCCTGAACTTTAATTTCAGTAACACTATGATCCCTAAACTTTAAGTTTAATAATAGAAAATCTCCTTACGTCATTTCCTATTAAATACCAAAATGAAATACTGATATACAATTCCACGTGTAAAATTAAAAAGAAAAAAAAAACTAGTTCATTAAATGCATGTGTAGAATGCTATGTCAGCAAATTTTAGTAATTAATTTTCAACGTTAAAATAAATTTTCATTGAGATTTAACTCATTTCTTTCTATTTCTTATCGAGCTGAACTTTTATGACAAGCTAAATCGTTTTTCAAAACTTTCTTAAATCTTGCAACTAGCCAAATTTATTGATTTTTCAAGTTTAATGACTTAACTTTTTTCTTTTTCTTTTTTTTATCTTTTGATTTTACACATAATATGCAATGTCAGTATTCTATTAAGATATTTAATAGGAAATAACGTAAAGAGATTTTCTGTTACTAAAATTAAAGTTTATAGGATTTGCTGTTAAAATTAAAGTTCAGAGACTATTGCATTATTAAAATTGAAATTCAGGAAGTTTATTATTACAAATTAAAGTTTAGAGATTATAATGTTACTCAGTCAGTAATTCGGTAACTGTCAATGAAAATTAGCCATTGTTTATCTAGTTTTTTAAGTTACTCACTAGAATAATTACAATCTAGAAGTCGATCCAAGGCAAGTATTTAGATCTATTATGACATAGCTATGAGACGCTCAACGGACCTTTATGGATCTTGAATTAATGCAAAAATAATTTTTTATACAATCTAGTGTATTCTTATCTTAATTAAAATGAAAAGTTTCTAGCACGACTTACTTTAAAACAATTGATACAGTTTTATTTTTGAACTCAATTAGCGGTACTCCTATAGTCCACTTCTTTACCATACTACCAGCAAAAGGGAAATTGTAAAAACTACCACTAAAGCAGCCCAAACGAGACTTACTATATTCATGTAAATTATGTCCTCTATCTTGGGTCAATTTTTTTTATACACTTAGGATTGTCCAAATAATAAAAAATCAAAATTAATTACATATTCAAATAAAATTTCATAATATATATATACTATAAATAATAAATTCAAATTTAAATTTTGAGAAAAAAAAAAAACCTTGAAATTTGTTTAACTTTGGGTCTTTGGCAGCACAATGCCCAGGCAAAGCCCATATATATATATATATATATATGGATGGTCTTTGGATTTTCCCACAAACCATGTCCAATTGGCCCATTGTACATTTTCACATTTCTTAACACTGACAATTATAGGCTCAAAGCCCATAAGAGCCAAGTCTACCAATTCAAAAAATTATCAAAAGGCTTTTAAGAATGATAGTGTAACCATCAGTGGCCGCTCAACTAATAGTTAGTAATTAAATATTTTTAATTAATTATAAATCAAATTTAAAAAATTTAAATTTTGACATTTTATTTATCTTTTAAAATTTCTAATATGTAAGAAAAGAATTTAAAGTATAGATTTTGACTTGAGCTGCACTGAATTCTGATTTTGAGTATTTATAAGTCAAATTTATCTCTTATTGGTGAGAATTTCTTTTTTTATATGGTGCAATTTTTATTTTTTTTAAGGTATATTTTATTTTTCAGTATTGGGAAAAATAATTGAATTTAATTTTTTTGCTCAATTTAAATAGCAAATATAATTCTTAGGAGAATATTTTAATTTACTAAATAAGAAATTAGTTAGTTAAATAATCCTTTTTTTTATTAATTATTATTTTTCAAGTTCAATTTAGTATGTCATATAACTATTAATATTTATAAGTAATAACTTAAACTCTGTCCATCTCTTTTTGTTTTTCTTTTTTCTTTTTGATTAGTTAAAGTTCATTTCTCCTTTTTATTTAAATTTTTTATTCAATAAATATAATTTTTTTATATATTAATTTGTATTTTTCTCAGATGCATTAATTATTATTCGTGTTGTTTTTATGTCTATTTATTTATTTATTTGATGATATTTTTTTATGAAAGTATCTGTTGTTCTATAAAAAAAAAAAAAAAACCTATTTACAATCTTTAAAACTATTTTTTTAGTTTTAGATTTATTATTATTATTCGAATAATCCTGTTTATTTAAACACGTAAAAATCAATTTATAATTCTATAGCTAATAAATAGAATATATTTTCTATTGAGTTGTATATTTTAATACTCTATTAATATGATTAGATAATATTTAAATAAAATTAATCCATTTATTTGCTTTTGTAATTTTCAATATCTGTTTTTATATTTTTATTTTCATATTAAAATATTTTTTATATATAAATGAAGATTTATTATATATATATAAAGATTAGTTAAGGTGGTCTAATCAAATTTGCTTTATTATATTTATTTCCTTAGATTTTGAAGATCATTTTAGTTGTAGGATCCACTTTTGGTCTATCTAAGACTACAACACAACTGTAAACCATTGACTTAGGAATTTGAGTCAAGTCCAATGCTCTAAAAGCACTTTCCATTTTTATTTTTTTTATTAAAAAAATTATATTTTATATAATAATATGTAATAGACTAATGTTAAATATAATTAAGACAATATATAAAATGCCCTTTTTTTTTTATCTCCTAATAAAAAAAAAAGCTTAAATTTTTTCAAAAAATAATAATTACACCCCAAATTTTTAAAATAAATTATTTAATCCAAATTGCAAAAATTATTGCAATTACACCTACTTTTGTTAAATTAAGTGACGAGTGATAAAAGAATAATTAATAAGTATGAAAATTTATTAATAATTAATAAGTATGAAAACTTATTTTTCTTTTTAATTTTAATTAAAATAAATATAATTATAAATGAATTTTATAATTAGACAAAAGATATATTTTGAAAGATTTAAATATAATTATATTTTTTCAAAAATTATCATTTGATATTTCCTTTTCCTTTTGATAATATAATATACATTATTCAACATATTTTTAATTAGCATAATGACTCAACGAACTAATTAAAATAAAAAAGATTATGTTAAACTAGAAAAATGATATAAGAATTAATATGGTATTTATATTTTTTCACTTATATAATGGTTAAAATAAATAAATGTTTATTTTTAAAATTGTTATAATTTTAAAATATGTATGAATTTTTTTATGTCTTTGTGTTTGTTTATATATTTAAAAAATTTATATATTTAAAAAAATAAATAAGAAAAAAATAAAGTAATAGAATTTTTTTTAAAAAGAAAAAAATAAAACAAAATAAGAAAATATATAATAAGTAAAATGGGCACGTGGGTTTTTGAAGTCCTCTCCTCCGTTTTGAAATCCTGTGGGTTTTGGGTTTTTTTAAAGTACACAAAAGCAAAACCATGGGCAGCTTTCTGTCGAATGCCAAAGCAAAACCCCCAAAATGCTGAAAACTGGCTGCTGTGCTCTCTGTATATACTCTCTCTCTATCTCTTCTTTAACGCTCATTCTAATGGCACCACTCCCTATACCATTACCTACCCTCTTTTTCTCTTTCCCTTTCTCTCTGTCTTCATTATATATCTGTAAAGCTTGAATAACCACCAAAGTTTTTTTGTTTTTGTTTTTTTTTTTTTAAACTTCTTTTACTGAGTATTGAAGAAAGGAGTTACTTTTCAGGCCCCTGTTGATGGTACGTTTCGAGTTCAATCTATCAGTTCTTGGTGTTTTGGGCAATCATCTTTTCTGGCTTTTGTTCTAAAATTCAGCTCATTTACTGGGTTCATTTCATTTACATTTCTATTGCTATAAAAATAGAAACTTTTTAGTGTATGTATATGAGTATATGTCCATTAAAGTACTAAGCTTCAGATAATTATGCATTGCTTGAATTGGGTCTTTTAGAGTGTTTTGCCCCATAATCTTTAATCCAATAGGGAATTTGAAGAACAGTTGTTTTGATGCCTTTTCTTTTTTCAATTTTTTGGTTGTTATTAGGAAATAAGAAAAGCTTTTAGTTTGATGGAACACAATGGTTTACCTGGTGGGATATTTTCAGGGATGGGATCAGGAATGCTAGGACTAGAAATGCCACTACACCAACAACAGAATCAACAAAACGCACAAAATCCCAGCCACTTACACCATCCACAAATAGTTGCTTATGCCCACCATGAGTCTGATCCTCACCCGCAATCACAACTATCTGTGAAACAGACCTATCCGTATGCCTCTGCAAAACCAAAGCCACAATCACCCCTTAGTGATGAAGATGAGCCTGGTCTTGCTGGAGATGATAGCACCAGTGATGGGAAAAGGAAGGTGTCTCCATGGCAAAGAATGAAGTGGACCGATAGCATGGTAAGGCTTCTTATAATGGCTGTCTTTTACATTGGTGATGAAGCTGGATCCGAGGTAAATGATCCCACAGGCAAGAAAAAGGCTGGTGGGTTATCGCAGAAGAAAGGGAAATGGAAATCAGTTTCAAGGGCAATGATGGAGAAAGGATATTTTGTTTCCCCACAGCAATGTGAGGATAAATTCAATGACTTGAATAAGAGGTATAAGAGGGTTAATGATATACTTGGTAAAGGAACTGCTTGCAAAGTTGTGGAGAATCAAAGCTTGCTTGAAACAATGGATTTGTCACCAAAAATGAAGGAAGAAGTGAAAAAATTGCTGAATTCTAAGCACTTGTTTTTCAGAGAAATGTGTGCATATCATAATAGTTGTGGTCATGGCTCAAATGGGGTTGCTTCTGGTACTAATCACTCGACAGAAGTAGCTGATCAATCTCATGCTCAACATCCACAAGCATCTCTTGCTCAGCAACAAAGGTGTTCACATTCCTCTGAAAATCCCCAATTTACAACCAATTCAAGGAGTGAAACAGGGGGGTCGAAAATGGGAAAAAGGGTAAGAAATGAAGATGACGATGAAGAGGATGAAGATGAGAGTGACGAGGATGAAGATGATTATGATGAGGATGAGGATGAAGCAATAGAAGACCATTCACGGGGTCAAACTGGGCATGGACATGAGGATGAAGATGACCACGAGGAGAAACTTCCCAGAAAAAGGCCAAGAACAGGAGCGTTCTCTTTATCATCATCCTTGATGCAGCAATTGAGTAGTGAATTGGTGAGTGTCATCCAAGATGGAGCAAAGAGTCCATGGGAAAAGAAGCACTGGATGAAACTGAGATTAATGCAATTAGAAGAGCAACAAGTGAGCTACCAATGCCAAGCATTTGAACTAGAAAAGCAAAGGTTAAAGTGGGTGAAATTTAGCAGCAAGAAAGAGAGGGAAATGGAAAGAGCAAAACTAGAGAACGAAAGGAGAAGACTTGAAAGTGAGAGAATGGTAATTCTCATACGACAGAAAGAGCTTGAGTTGCTTGATCTTCATCATCAACATCATCAACAGCAACAACTTTCTTCGAATAAGAGAAGTGACCCATCTTCCATTACAGGATGAATTGTAATATAGAGATGAAAATGGTTTATTGTTGTTTGTTCTTAGCTTAATAGGTGAAAAATTGTAGTTGTTTTTCTTCTATGACAAGAAGTAGGTAATATTTCTATATATTCACTACTCTTTTTCAATCATGGCAAGTTACATTATATCCTTCTACTGTGAAATTGGTTGGAACCATCTACCAAATCCCAATCAGTTGCTTATTGCCAATGAAAAAAAAAATTGTGGAATTGGGGATGTACAAAACAATTAATTTTATATTTCCCAAATCCCAATCAGAAATTCAGAATTGGGGATGTACAAACAATTATTTTGTTTTATATTGGGAGAAAAAGAGGAAATTTTTTTATATAGAAAAAAAAGGAATTGACATTAAGGGATGTACAAAGTACAAATTTGTTTTATCTTTAAAAAAAAAAATGGAAATGAAAAATAATCAATCGTCTGATTAGAAGTCAGACGCGTTATCCATTAGGCCACAGGCGCCACTTTCATTAACGTATATCTTAATATTTTATTTCTTTTTTATTTTGTAAGAACGCTGACAAAACAAAGTCAACCAAAATCTATAAATATACCTTCCATGTCCAATAAATAAGAGTAATTAAATATATTTTTAATATTAAAAATATATTTATTTATATTACGTTGTAGCATATCAAATATATACCTCTATTGAGAAATTTAATTTCCCTTTTAATTTTTTCCCTCTTAATTCCTTTCAATACTTGTTTTCTTGATAAAAATTGACATTAGGTTGGAAACAAATACCCGTTATTTTCTTTATTTGCAAACAAATTTTCATCAATATAATTTGTAAATTTAGCATTTCATCGTCGTTCGAAATTTTAAAATTCAAGAATATTCATTTTTCAGATTATTGAAAAGTCTGATCATACACTCCCAGCATCCATGCATTTATAATTTTTTTTTTTTTTTTGGTATCAACTTACATAAAATATATTGAATGCAAATTAATAAATAAATTCATTCATATAGAATCAACCTGAGCATGCGAAGACACTCAACTTACTGCTTTTAGTTCGACAATGTAAAGAAATATTTAAAAAAAAAAAAACCCTTCCTGCTTCAAATCAAAGCATGGCATGCGTTTTTAGATGACAAATTTATCAGCCAAGAAGCCAACAAACTCAAAAACTTCTGGCTGCGAATGGAATTCATGGATATACTTTCCATGGCATTCATAGTTGGGAAAAATAATTGCCAGTACACGTTCTTAATACATTCCAAAACAAGAGCTTAGTCCCAAAAACCTAGAGACAGAGACCTCACAGGTTACAGTAGAATCCACCACCTACCATCAAAGGTGTCGAAAACATGTCCCAAAATGGCTAGAAGAAAATGACTTTAATCTTCAAGCTCAATAATTTTAACGACAGATGCATCCCCTACTTTCTGGCAAACAACTACTCTGTCGTGTGACTTAATAACTCCGGAGGCCTTTCCATGATCAAGAGCAACCTTTAAGACGGACTCATTTGTTGCATTTGTAGATTCCGCCTGCAAAGCCAATATTAGGATAACCATTATTCATAATTCTATTTAATTGTTGACAACACATAGAAGAAAGAGCTAGAAATCAGTTTCAAAACTGCAGGATATCGAAGCAAGAGAAATTCAGGATCAACGTTTCAGTTCATTTATGAGGTAACCAAGGTTACAACTTGGTATTGACTTAAATTTTGAGTACTGAAACTATGTTGTGGAGTTCAGCAGTCACCTGTTCTAGTTGCAACTTTGGCTAAGTTTTAAGCAAAGACTAGAAGCAAATGCCACAAACAACTCATGTATAGCAATCATCACTTTCAATAGGAGAAAAGAACTGTTACACCATGGACATGGGAGTAGGATTCCGAAAGATAACAGAACCAGATACAATCACTAAAAAAAGTCCAGCCTAGCTCTTTATACTTTCTTTAACACTGATGATCAAATGCAACCACCATTATGGCCCAAGCCATGCCATAATTTATTTTACTGAGAACAAAAGGCCACCTAAATAGTGTAAATGTCATCATGATCAACAGTTCAAACATGGAAGGATAACAGAAAGACAGAAGTGCTTCTATTCAAACAAAGGACATCAACAAAGTTACCATGAAATGATTTCTTTTTATAGATAAAAAAAAAAAAAAAAAGGAACTTACAGGATGTCGTGGATCAGCAAGCATAGGGAAGAGACCTCTGACAATGAGTGATTGCCTTGCCTGAAGATCAATATGTAGATAAAAAAGTTCCATTAGCTTGTAGTACAAGAGGGTGGTATGAATAGAAGGGTCATAAAATTCTGTAGTTATTAGAGAGATCAATAGTAAACAGGTAGGCATGATAAACAACTCTCAATGATAAAAGTATGATATTGTCAGTCAAACAATAATCCTTGTTTTAAAATCCTAAAAATATTTCACTAATTTCATGGAGAGAATGCAGCAATTTGGATGGATGTCATCTCGTTATGTCACTAGATGAATCTCAATTGCACTAGAGTTGAATAAGGTTAATCACTTTCCATCATAAGCATAAATACCAATAAATAAAGTAATAAACACAGGACTTCAATTCAGTAACCATAAAAAAATTACAGTCAAGAGCATACTTCAAAGGCCCCACTGAAGCTCCATCTCAGTTGGTTTGTCTTAAGCCGGGGAATGACAACAGACAGAACTGGCATTGTTGGCCTATACTTGGCAATCAATCTGGCACACGTATTTACAAGTTTTGTAGACATTAGATGTGAAAGTTGCATAAGATACAAACTACCAAGATAATCATAGTAATAACGACAACAATTATTATAGCTTGTAACTATAACAGAGCTGATGTCAGCTAAGCCTGCTTGCAGACAAAAGGATAAAGAAGATATAAGCAGAAGTCTACCTGGCAGCCCTTCCTGATGAAGTGAAGCAAATAATAACAGATGCTTTCACCTTAATAGCTGCTCGTACCTGGACAAAAATTATTTAAGCTCAGAAGAAAATCAACTTAAAAAAAATATTGAATTGATTCAACATAAACCAGAGCCAGGAAATACAATCTGACAGTAATTAATAAAGAAAATTATCAAAAAAACAACAATACCGCAGAGGAAGCAATAGATTCCAAGTGGGTCATTGGCTCTCCAACATATTTGACAGTTTTCTTGAAATACAAGTCTTGATTAAAAACCTTTTCTGACTGCAAGAAATATCATAAAAGATCAAAAACTTATTTGGAAGACATGTAAATTATCCAAGAAAAAAATTAAAGGTCACTTGTCATTTTAATTGCAGCTCAGAATGCAATTGCCTTGAGTGTCTAAGCCACCATGCAGAGAAGTGACATATGATCTTTCTTCCTCAAAACAAATATTGGGAAGAACAATGTGCATCGGCAGTCCAACACTCAAACCTAGAGGACTGAAAGAAGCACCTGTAAAACACCATGATAATGATAGAGGATATGGCTTTCTTCTTCTTCTTCTTCTTCTTCTTCTTCTTTTTTCCTTTTTCCAGATGATAATAGCAGGAAACACAATGCCACACAGCCAAATCTAATTTATAAGATATTTCAACACATTATGATGACCAATTCCAAACAAGATCTATCCTGATGATACATTCCACGCATTACCTAGTCCCCATGTAGTACATACATCAAGATTGTCCAAGAAATGCAAAGGGAACACAGAAGTAATTGATCTCCATGGAAGTCCATAACTGGTTTCCAAATTCACAATGTATGTACTTACACAAGTATGAATATGCCTTTCATTTCATGATATTCAACATTCACACACAAACTGGAATTTTTAATCACCGAAGAGAGAGAAAGAGAAAAAAACAAGGAAAGAAACAAAGATTTACCTCTGCACAAATTTTACCAACAGTAGAAATTGTTTCAACAGGATACAGCCCACGTAGAGTCTCAGCACCAAGAAGAATTGCATCACTTCCTGCCCAGTTAGAAAATGAGAAAAAATATAATGGGCAGATTTTATGTGGTACACTATAGACAAATACAAATGAGAATAATGCAAAGAATTATTCTTAAAAAACACAAAGCAGTAGCCAATAAGAGAACGTAATGGAACAAGCACATAAAAAATATCTATTCAAGTAATTAAATATTGCACAATCAGCAATTCAGAAAGTACAAAACTTGGTCATTTAATCATAAAAGAAACAAGTGTTGCATTGTAAATACTAACGCACCATCCAACACAGCATTGGCAACATCAGTTGCTTCTGCACGAGTTGGTCTCAGGTTGTCAGTCATGCTGTCCACAACACGCGTAACTACTGCCGGCTTGCCAGCCATGTTACACTTGTAAAGGGCAGCTTTCTGAAACAAGAACACCTGCAAATGCAAGAGATTAGTTAGTTAGAGTTCAGTACATTACTACATGGAGAGGAGTTCAATAATCATTACTTTATGCATAAGCAGAATGAAGCATCTGCATGTCTATGCATCACATAGTCACTAGATAAGATGCACGTCAAATTTATTTCATAAACAGTTGCTTTTGTAAGGATATCAAAACTAACCTTCTCAGGGGGAAGATCTATGCCTAAATTACCACGGGAAAGGATAATGCCATCAGCTTCTTGCAAGATTTCATCAAAATGGGTTAATCCCTGAAAAAATTATTTTATAAATCAACACAAAAAATTCCCTAGTTGAATGTATCTTACAAAAGAGCATAAGCTGAGTAATAAAGGAATAACATATTCAACTGACCTCTACATTTTCAATCTTAGCAAAAATTTGAGTCTGATAGAGGTCACCAAGCTTAGAGAGGTACTCTCGGGCCTGAATTGCAGGTCATAGAAGATTCATTGAAGCTAGACAAGCAATTTAATTAAATAACAGAGGAAGATCACAGAATCCAGAAACTAGCATGCCATAGAACCACATTGGTTCATGAACAGAACTGACCTGGCGGACATCTTCCGCATGTCGGGTATAAGACAATGAGAGGAAGTCAATTTTGTTTTGAACTCCCCAGGTACTAATAACCTGAAATTGAAAATTCACAAACAATAAAAGAAAGCACCAACATAAGGACCTAAAACATGTGGCACACATCAATTGTAAAACTGAACAAGACCTCCTTATCTTTATCGGAAAGGGTAGGCAGGTCAATACGAATTTGAGAGGCGTGCAGGGTGAACAATGACCCAGCTAAAGTTGCAGAGTTCTTTATCACACAAACCACATCATCGCCCTTGACCTCAGAAACCTGCTCAGTTCCAGTAAGAACACCACAATCATGCATGAGTTTTAATTTGGTTGCCAGTCATACTACTCAACACAACTCAACTAAGCCTTCATCCCAAAGTAATTTAGCATACACGTGCATGTGCACATATGACTAGGTTAATGTAAATTCACTTTTCACCAAACCAGAACGAAGGTTTCACATTCAACTTTAAACCTAAAAGAGCTTTTCCTTTTTCTTATTAAAATATTAGAACAAAGATTAAGCCAAGCAAAAATCCAACTTCACCTAACCATTCCACCACCAAAGTCAAAGCACAGTGGTCAAAAACTATATAAAACAATTAATAATTAACTCAATAGGCATCCCATCCTCTTGCAAACAGAACATGGATGAAGAAGAAGAAACTGAAACAAAAATGATCTATTTAGTGACTTTAGTCCCCTAAATTCTTTTCGTTACCTCCAGCCAAACGGATGTAGTTTCACTTCCAGTAAATAGGTATTGACCAACAAAAATGGTGTCTCCTGGCTTCACCGCCTGCAAAGACCAAATAATGTTTAGTTATCTTGGATGATTGCAGTAACGATAATAGCTTAGTTATTGTGGATAATTCATAAAAATATAATTCCTTCGATTTAAGACAAGCTCAAAACTCCACTTCCATGAAAATTGAAAACATGGCAAAGAATTTCCACAATTTCAAGTTAAGATTATTAAAATTTATTGTTCAGAGCTCACCAACTAATATCTAAAACTTGATTTTAGTCTTCATTTTAGTGTCCTTGGCAATCTAGTGTAGACCACTTCTACATAATTTTTTGAAACTCAAAACATAGGTCCGACACTTAACAGCTTCTTTTGACAAAAAATCCAAGAAGCATGCCAAATACTGACTCTCTCCAACCTAAAAAAAAACTTTACAAAAAAACCACAGTTTTGAAAGAATAAGAAGAAGAAGAAGAAGAAAGAATTACAGAGCATCCCAAAGAACCTCACACAAGAAAAGCACGTAAGAGTCTCAAGGGCTACAGGACTACAAATACATTGTCTCTTACCAACAAGCCCCTCAACGTGTTGGAAGGTACTTCTTATTGAAAAATTATGGAATTGATCAAGTAGAAGACCACCTGAATGTCTAATACAATTTATTTAAAACATATCAACAACTCAAAATTGGGATACATTGAACTTTTAGTAACTATCACTTATTCATTCGTCCAAACAAGAACAAAATTTGAATTAGGCAAATAGTTTTCCAACAAATGGGTAAATGCAATTATTAGTTCATGGAAATTGCGGAACCTTTGCTAGCCCATCAAAATTAATGGGCAAAATTTCTGATGAGGCTTCTTTTTCTTGATTTGGTGTTAGAACAACAACACCATCTGCCAGCAATGAAATAGATTTCTCGCTTCTGTTAAGAACCTGCAACTCAGGGCCCACTGTATCCAGCATAACCTGAAGAAGACAAATAATATTCAAATTCACTCAATCCGTTCTCATTTATCGTTCATTACATTCTTCAAGTGAAGACAGAAAAAAGACTAAAAAACATACAGCACAAAGCTTTTTAGTGCTTTTAACAGCAGCCTTCAAGTTCTCAAGTGTTTCCTGGTGATACTCCGGGCCACCCCATGAAAAATCGAACCGAGCCACTGCACATCAACACACACACAAAAAGAAATACATCAATTACTCTAATATATTTTCATAACTCAAATAAAAAATATTGAAATTGAAGCTCACCGGACATTCCAGCCTTAAGGCAACCAGAAATAACCTCAACCGATCGAGACTTAGGGCCTAGAGTTCCCACAATCTTCGTCATCGCCGGAAAAAAATTCTGCAAAATTAACAAAAATCAAAACCGAAATTTCTTTTTCAAAAACGAAGTTACAGATCTAGAATAAAAAACAAAACCAAAATCAAAAACCGATTGAAAATAAATAATAATAACAACAACAATACTCACAGCTTTTGACGGCTCCAAAATTGAAGCCATTCTTATCGGCTCTTCGAGAAGCAAGTGACTCGAATGCATTTTCACCGATTAACAATACAAAAATCGAACGAAAAAGAACAAAACAAAACTGAGATTTTCTCACAGAGAACAGACGGAAAGAACTCTATTCGACTTAGCGTTTGCGTTTGGTGTTTTGATTTGTTTATAGTTATTATTATTATTATGACCTTAGAATATGCTCTAGCGTTATGCTTCGTATAGGCGTGGTGAAGACCCGAAAACCTGGGTTCCACTATAAGCAGGTTTTCGCTTTTCATTCAAACTTTTCTAGGTCTCTTATTATAACACGTGTCAAGAAAATGTAGCGTCAGATTGAGTTCAGCAACTATTTCGGGCCAACGAACGGTGAACATACATGGACTTTCATGTACAGGTTACGTACAGGAATATTGTACCAGAAAGCTGTCTTCGAGAAGGGAAAGTGAATTCCCATGTCGAAAATATGCACGTGAAAGGCGGGAGTTGTTTTAATTGGAGTATGTGAGAGCGTGGATGTAACACGAATGAGATGAGATTGGGGATGAAGAGGAAACTGTTTAGTTAGAGAGAGTTAAACCTTACACGTGCTTAGTTGCGTAGGTGACATTTCAGGGAGCTTGTGCACGTTGGAATGCCAAAGTGGAAAGTAAGGCCCGCACAACGGAAAAGAAATGAGGAGAATGGTTTTCTATTTTTCTAAAACAAAAATTCGATGGGCTGTGTCGTTGGGTTTGAATGGTACGGCCGTTGGGAGTGCCAATGGTTGAGGACAAATGGTAACCTAATCTGACTTTTCGACTTTTTGGGTGTTTCGGTGAGAAGGTCAACTAAGTATAAAAAATGGCTATAGGATTGGGTGTATTGGGCTCTCTAGAACTGCATTGGGCCATTTAATTTAGACTATGGAAATTTTCAAAAATAATCTAAAAAAGGCAAAAAATATTATTTATACCGTCCTCATGAAAATATTTTAAAAATATCATTTAAATTTCAAAAATTAATATTTTTACAAAGTTATCTGTTTGCATATTTTTTGAATTTGTTCACTAAAAAAACACTTAGAAAATGATAAAAAATAAAAATATATTAATTTATATTACTTTACCAACAACTTTATATATAAATTACAAATTTGTAAAAGATAAAAAAATATAATAATAGTAAATGGTATACGTATACCAAAATTCAGTATACATTAAGTATATATATATATATTGCAAATTTGAAAAAAATTAAAAAGATAAACTCAGTAAATGGTATACGTATACCAAAATTTGGTATTTATTAAGTATATGTTTAGTATTTGCAACTACTTTAATACATACATATTGCAAATTTGAAAAATTAAAAAGATAAACAGTAAATAGTATATGTACACCATAAATTGGCCTACGATTAGTATATGTTTGGTATCCGCAACTATTTTATATATACACAAATTGCATATTTGAAAAATTAAAAAGATAAACTAATAGTAAATAATATATGTATACCAAAATTTGGTATATGTTTGCTATTTGCAACTACTTTGAATATATACATATTGCTTAAAAAGATAAACTAACAGTAAATGGTATACGTATACTAGAATTTGGTATATATTAAGTATCTGCAACTACTTTAATGTATACATATTGCAATTTTGAAAAAATTAAAAAGATAAACTAATAGTAAATGGTATACGTATACCAAAATTTAGTGTACGTTAAGTATATATTTGGTATTTATAACTACTTTATATATATACATATTGCAAATTAGGAAAGTAAAAAAGACAAACTACTTATAATTAGTATACATATAAATGGTATATGTATACTAGAATTTGGTATACATTAAGTATCTGCAACTATTTTAATGTTTACATATTGCAATTTTGAAAAAATTAAAAAGATAAACTAATAGTAAATGGTATACGTATACCAAAATTTAGTGTACGTTAAGTATATATTTGGTATTTATAACTACTTTATATATATACATATTGCAAATTAGGAAAGTAAAAAAGACAAATTAACATTAAATGGTATATATAATTTTGAATGATATTCATCTATTATAAATGTAAAATACATTTGACATATACTAAATATATTGAATAATTTTCTCCAAATTAGAGGAATATTGACCAAATAACTATTGCTTTTGGCTTTCTTTTGGTTCAGTGGTTACAATTAATTATTAACATCTAGTTAATGATGCATAATTAAAGAGTGAAACACAAATTATTAATTTCAACTCTCAATTTTTCAATTTTAGTTTTGAATAATTAACTATTAAATTTTGAAACGTTATTTTAAAATTAATGTTCTCGAACACCATATATTAATAGTTGGAAATTCAATCATTTCAAGGTTGATTCATCCAAATTGATCCATTATCATCACTAGTGAATCAAATATTTAATGTATGATAGAATATTTATCTTATAATTCATCAGTTAGATTAAAAATTCAAATTCGTGATAGGGAGACAAGGTAATTGTTGTTACTGATTCAAAAACTAAAGTTTTAAATAAAGCACAATAAGCTAATTTGGACTTGTACAGATTTAAATATAATACAAAACTTTAGTTGCTTGGGACCCATAAGATCTAAATATAGTATAAAACTTTTATTGATTGTGACCCATACCTCACATCATGCAGGTCACTATTTTATGGGTAGCAATATTTTACTCGTTGGCCAAAGCTAGGGCTATAATACCAGGCATAGCAAGTTGTTGGAAAAGGAAAGAGAGGCTATAAAAGAAATACCAAGAGCCTAAAAATGTTCTAAAAAAAATGGATTGTGAAAATGAAAATTTCTCCAAAAAAACCGTGCTACATGTAATTTCCTCTTTAGACTATGGTTGCTCCAACTATTGCAATTAAGGGTTTGCAAATCAACCATATGAGTAGCTACCAGTTGATACTTAATAAAACCACTTTGAATTACTTTTTTTTTTTCTTTTTTATCAAACAACTTTGAGTTATTTTAGAAAACTTTTTCTCTCTCTCTGGATGACTCTTTCCTCCTTTTGCTAGGGTCTTAGTTGGGAATAACTTTTGGTGGCGCTAATCATCGTGGGTCAGCTAGAGGGGATACTCAGGATAATATTTTCATTAGGAGCCAAAGATATTATATAATAGAATAATAATTTAAACCATGCTCAAGAAAATAATGTATCAAAACTTTTTAATACAACTATAATTCATAAACTATGTAGAGAACTGAAAAAATATAAATATAAAATATAAATCTTCGAATTCTTCATTATTTAAGATTCATCGAGTATAAATCATTTATAATCTTGTCCATTGTAAATTTTTCAGTAAATTTAAAACCCCACCCCATCACTCCAAGAAATAGCATAATAGGCACATTGTATTATTAGAATGAGTTTTGTTGTGTGGTGTTTTACATCTAACAAATCCAAATTATCTTTATTCGTATGCATTTGCAAATAAACCCAATAACTCATTAGTTTTGAGTGGCTCTATCTTACAATTTTTTTTAGCTTTTATAATTAGGGGGAACAAATATTAAAACACAGTCGAATTTGGAAGGCCACATATTACAAATATCTATGGATATATATATAACGGGATAGAAGTTCGGTGGGGCCAAGGATCCCCCTTGCCCCCTTCCCTCCGCCCTTAAGGATACTTTTTTTTTTTTTTTTATGTTTTATTATTCTTCTTTGTTTAGATATTATAATAATTTGGCTAGCACTTTGGATCATTTTTGTTTTCTGTATACATCGAGCTTGTTTCTTTTGTTATTTTGTTTTCAATATGTTATGGTGGCAATTCATCTGCCATGGTGGAACTCAGCTATGTCTACTACTCTCATTATCTTTATCTTTTATGGATTCTATTTATGGATGGATGGTGGTGAATAGGAAAAGCCATCTTTGCCACCGGAGTTTGAGTTTTTTGCATCAATGATCTTCATACCTTATTGAGTTTCTTTCCAATGGGCAAAGAATTTCCTTCGCTCTGACTAGGGCAGCTCCAACTATGGAATATTGATCCATGCAAATCTTGGCCAGTCTATAGATTTTTGGATATAACATGGGCTTGGTTTTGGTTCCAACAGTACAATATCTTTTAATTTGGTTCATCCGCAACCCAATTTTTCTTAATGTTCCTCTCCTTCTTATGGTCACTAGTGATAATGCAAATTGGATGAGTAGAGAGTTTTGGAAATGAAAGAGTAATAGTGGGGATTAAATGAGAATTTTACAATTATTATAGGCCATTAGACTGTGTTCTCACTAGACACAGATTTTGGTGTTTGTGCTTTCTTAGGTTTGAAACCATTGTTAAAACTTTTATATTGAATAAGTATGTTATGAATAATAGGACAATTTCTGTGTTTTTTAGTTAGGTTTTCCTGAGCATTGTGCCTATGATTTATATCGGTTTCGGCATTAAACCCTTTAGTGAGATTTATTTACTTCCTCTGTAAAAAAAAAAAAAAAAAAAAAAAAAAAAAAAATTATATTCAACAATTGAATGATGAATTGCTATTTGAAAATGTTGAAATTGAAGTATACTATATCATATGCTTAAAAAAAAGGTTTATGATATCATCTTAGAAGTTTTGGTCTATATAATTAGGTGAAATATAACAAAATGAAATATCCTAAGGCTCGTTAGATTTAGAATTTGTAAAACTCGAACTAATTTGATATGTGCTTATTCCTACTATATGTGTGTATTATTGTGCGCTATATTTACATTTTCTTAGCTACTCATAAGATGATTTTGCAGGGAGGGTAGATTTAAAAAAAAAAAAAAAAAAGAAATCTACTATATATACATGCATTATAACTAAAATGACAGAAACTTACAAAATAAAAATTACATTTAAGAAAATCTTATTAAATGTCTAAGCACTTTAAAGTAGTATTTGATAATATGATTCAATATTTAAAATTAATTTTTTCAATATTCAATCGTTTTTAAATTATTTAATAACAATTGTTTTAAAAAAATTATAGTAAAGTACTGTTTAGTCAATCAAATTTGTCTTAAATAATAACTTCATCTCTGCAATTTAAAAAAGTTATTATTTAATTCATGAAATTTGGCTCTACTACACTAAATAATTATTCTGTCTATTCCTTTTACATTTTTCCATTAAAAAAATTAAAACAAAAAAGAGAACTAAGAAAATAATTTTATAATACCCAAAATACCCCTTTATTGTCAATTAACAACCTGAACAAACCAAGCAAAACTCAGAATTGGACTTGCTTCAACACTTTGAAGACGCATATTATATTCCTTTAAAATTATGTTCCTCTCTTAGATATTAAGTGTATTTTCCCATGGCATGAATGTCTCATCCAAATCTTTAATTATATCCAAAGCTTGCAAAATTGATGGAATACAACCACCATAATTCACTCATTTCGTCGAACACTTGGTATGCACAACATAATTATTTCCCTTACGTTTTTATTCCAGAGTTGATTTGAAATAATAAACAATGTTTTATTTCAATTTTTAGTACAACTTTCAACAGAACTCAATTTTTATTTATTCTCTTTTGTTTTTTAACCCAAATTCAAGCTTCTTCCCCTTTCTAGAGTTGTTAGAAGCTTTTAAATTTCCCATTTTCTTTCTATTTCTTTTATTGATCTCTTAAACTCTCATAATACTCTCCTAATAGTTCTCTGATATATATATATTTGGTAATAAGTTTCAAATAAGGATATAAAATGAACACCAAATCAAAGCCGATAAAGAGAGAGATCTGAATATGGATTTTTCCAGTTTTGGGATGGGTGACTTTGGATTCTTTTATTTATTTTTATTTGGTAAATTTTATTGGGTTTTAAGCCTTAACATTACCTTCATTGATTCATTCACTGCAACACACAAACACGGACTTTTTTTGTTGAAGAGTGGAGAGAGAGAGAGGTGAAGAAAAGAGAGAGAATTTATTTGTTTAAATAACAAATAGTTGAGTGAGAGAAATTGGAGATAGTTTTATACGTGGGTGGATGGAAAATTTAAGTCATTGATGGATATTTTAGTCTTTTAATTGATTTTTATTAGAAAAAATAATAAAATAATTATTTAGTAGAACGAAATAAAATTTTATAAATCAAATAGTTTATTTTTCAAACTGTAAAAATAAAATTATCATTTAAGATAAGTTTTAAAAATTATATAATACTTTATCTAAAAAAATTAATTAAATTAAAAAACATTTAAAAGGGTAAGTTAATATTTTAATTTAAAATTTATGTTAAATATATTAAGTAATTATATTTTTAAAATATTTTATAATTTGAAAATTATATCCTTATTTAATAATATTTGATCTAAGTTGAATAACATAAAAAAGTTAATAAATCAAAATAATGCTAAAACGATCAAATTAATTAAAATAATCAAAATTAACTAAAATAGTCAACAAAAAGTTCAATTCAAAACATACAAAAAGCATATATTTCAAAAAAAAAAACGAAAATTATATTAATTCTGTTTGATTCAATTATTTAAAATTTTTAATTATAAAATTAAACTCTAAGCTGAAATTGAAAAATATTAACGGTTGGATCAATTTTTTTAATGTTTAGATCGCATAGGACCCACATCTAATTAGATAGGTAGGTAGGTTATTGTTACAGTGAGATGAGGGCGGCCACACCATAACCCATCTCCTATCCCAAATAAAACCCACCATGCAGATCAGATGCAACGATGGATCTTCTTACCAAAACAAACATGTCCGAAGAGGAGACGACCCACTCTCACCAGGGTCCCAACCACGTGGCACGTCACTTTCTCCCCCATTACTTAACGGGTCCGTCACAGTCCGTCACGGCCTATCTCACCCCATCTCACGATTCTTGGGTTCCGTTAAACAACAACACATCTTCTCACTTACCACCAACGTACTTCCCGTCTTCCCTAACGTCGTCGTTCTACAACCCCTTAACCATCCTAACTGTAACGTCCTTTCCATGGCTTCCTGTGACGACGATTTCTCTCTCCTCGGTGACGATAACCACCACCAAGCAAACCCTACCAACCACCACCATCATCACCCCCACCACATCCTCCACCATCCCTATGCGCCTCACCGATTCCCAGCTAAATCAGCTCCGATCCATGGTCCAACTCAACCGATATTACCTCCCTCCGTTGCCGGATCCGGCACCGGAGCCAAAAATCTCGTAGGAGGCGTTGAAGAAGCAGAAGAACAAGTAGTAGAAGAAGAAGAAGACAACGACACCGATTCAGCTTTCCCTGAGGTGAATCCTTTTAGTGATAATTCGAATCCTTTCAATAATGAAACAAGTTTACGGACGGATAAGAGAAGAGAAGGAGAAGATCACAGCGATGGAGGCAACAGCAATCCTTACAGTTACAAAAAGGCAAGGCCTTCCAGTAACGCAGGGAATTCTAGTGGAGAGTATAGGAAGGATCGAGAAGAGTGGAGCGATGCAGCGATTGAATGCTTGCTCGACGCTTATACAGAGAAGTTTACGCAGCTGAATAGAGGAAATCTAAGGGGGAGGGATTGGGAAGACGTGGCGGCGATAGTCAGTGAGAGATGCCAGAAGCAGATCAAGACTGTGGAACAGTGCAAGAACAAAGTGGATAATCTGAAGAAGAGGTATAAATTGGAGAGGCATAGAATGAGTAATGGTGGTATCTCAGCTAGTCATTGGCCTTGGTTTAAGAAAATGGAGGAAATTGTTGGCAATTCGCTGCCTATGAAGGTTACTTCTGATGAATATAAAGGCGGTGCCACCTCTTCTGGGTCTGCAGTTAGGCAATCCAAGAGGTAGATTTTTCAGATTAATTGATTCTTTAGCTATAGTATTACTGTTTATTAAAGTAGTTTTTTTTTTTTTTCATGAGAATCTCTATTTGAATATTTAAGGTAGTTCTATTGGCTGGAGATGGTTGAATGTTGCACTTGTTTGATGGATGGGGTGAGAAAATGCGTTAGCTTGCAAGAAAGCAACTCATTTCGTTGCAATTCTTTGGTATTCATAATAAAATTTAGTGTTTTAGTTATCTTTTTAGTGTTGCCTTTAATTTATTCAAATTATGTGCAGTTTTGGTGATAGCTATAATCTGTTTATTTAGTTAATATGGTAATGAAAAGGTGCTAGTTAGTTTGGTGGTGAAGAGAGTTAAGGGATGATAAGATGTTGAACTTCAGGAAATGCTTTAGCATAATAATGTACTGACCTTTATAGCTTATTATAGGAGTGAGGACTTGATCAAATGCGCTTGTATTGTCATGTTCTTAATATCACCTATTATGCACCTAAATAACTGCCCATTACAGCGTAGTGATTTGCATTTGAAATATATTTGCATCTATACTTGATGTATAATTTGTTAGGAGCTGTACCGTCAAAACATGTAATGCATTTATACTTTTGCATGAGTTAATATTTGTGTGGTTGAAATACATTGGTCAAAACTATAGAAACTAAGAGCACTAGCTAGGCATGTCCACTGGTGCTGTTGTAATTTCACGATCTATTATTTTTACATTTTTTTGGCAGATATGCAACAACAGCAGCAACAGCAGCAGCAAGTGCTGTAGGTCAGACAAATAACATTAAGTCCAAATCAATGTGTAGTACCAGATGGCGGAGAGTAGTCTTGAAAATCAGTGGTGTTGCTCTTGCCGGAACTGGTCCTAACAATGTTGACCCAAAGGTTAATTGTGGACCTATATATATATATATATATATATATATATATATATATATATATATATATATATATATATATATATATATATATATATATATATATATATATATATATAAACTTGATACTGATTCCCTCTCTTTTTCAAGCAAGTGTAATATATAGTTGGTTTCATCTTCCTTCTTCGTCCCTTCTTTAACTGAAGCTGATCAATATACTTCGATGTTAGGTGATGATGCTGATTGCAAGAGAAGTTGCAATTGCTTGCCGCCTTGGTGTAGAGGTATCTGTGTCCAAATGATTGTCCATTGCATTTGTGCTTGTTGCCCTATATCTGAATTTGACAAGTAACCCTTATGTGATTTTCTAGGTTGCAATTGTCGTTGGAGGTCGTAATTTCTTTTGTGGAGATACATGGGTAACTGCAACAGGTTCAGATAGACGTACTGCATACCAAATAGGGTAATTTTTTTATTGCTAGCTTGTTACATGCAATTCTTGGCCATTTCATATTATAATGTCTTCCATAGTTACGAAATTTGGGAGAGGAAACAGAGGAGGAGAAAATGGGAGAATATTTTCACATTTTCTTGTTTGTGAAGGAGGTGAAAATGGAGGGAAGAGAAAAATGGGCTGAGAATTTTGTCCCTTGAGTCCCCTTTTAACCCAATTTAGGGTGCAAGTAATTCCATTTGCTAATTTGTCCTTGTGATGGATTCTTTCATTGAAGAAAGTTAAGGATGTTATGGTAATTTGAATCAATTAAAAATTTTCTTATTTCTCTCCTTTCATTTTTCTGTTCCCTTCCCAAACAAGAGGAGAAATTTACATATCTAAAGTGAGTGTGTGAGATGAGCTTGTGAGATTTTTTTTTTTTGGGTAATCCTTCTAACTGCTGCAAATTATTATGTTTTCTTTAGCTGTTTTTTTCCAAGTCTCCTTGTTACCATAATCTACTGTGTGATAAACTACCTGACATCATTTTCTTGAATTTGGTAATATTGTACCTTATATGCATTTTTCTATTGATTTTTCCCTTGAACCAGACTTTAATTTATAATGGGAGGAAACCTGTGCATTCTCTTTTAGATTTTACGTTGGGCACAACTGATATGCATTTAGTTTCCTGATTCTGAATTCTCATACATAAATATGGTGTAACCAATTTTCAGTTTTTATATTCAATGCCCAGGTTCAAATTCTGAATTCTCAGAAATGAATAATGTGCAGCTGAAGTTTGGATTTTATGTTTGAATTATGTATTCCCAATTCTCAATCTCGGGCTTTCTTTCTTAAGTGGACATTATTTCCTAGTAACTGTTGGAAGATTGTTATACAACCCTGTCAGTAGTGAATCTTGTTATATGAAAATTTTGTCTTCTCCTCTTTCAGGGATTATTATTGATGTAATTTCTTTCATTGCTTTATGTTGATCATGTTGCCACTTGCCACTGGGTATATGAATTTATCATTTTGAAATTTGTGGTTATTGGCTAAAGAATGTATTAATGATTCTCAAAATTTGTAGTTTATCATGATCTGACATCAACTTTGCAACCTGTATCAGTATGATGGCAAGTGTGATGAATTCTATATTGCTCCAGTCAGCATTAGAGAAGGCAGGAGTTCAAACGCGTGTGCAGACTGCATTTGCAATGCAGGAGTTTGCTGAACCATACAGTAGGCAACGGGCAATTCGACATCTTGAGAAAGGCAGAGTTGTGATATTTGGTGGCATCGGTGCTGGCACTGGAAATCCACTCTTTTCAACGGATACTGCTGCAGCTCTTCAAGCTTCAGAGAGTATGCTTTCAGCTGTCTACCCTATATTACTTTTCTTGCATATTGTTTCTAATTCACTGGTCATGTACTTATTATGGAGATAATTTTGAATTTCACTTAACACTTCCTTCTCCTTCAGTTCATGCTGAGGCAGTCCTGAAAGGTACTAATGTGGACGGTGTTTATGACTGCCATTCTCGAGATAACAATGTTACTTTTGAGCATATTTGCTTTAGGGACTTGGCTTCTAGAGGTGCCACATCGATGGACATGATGGCACTGACCTTTTGTGAAGAGAATGGCATTCCAGGTTGGTATACTTGTTCCGCCTTTTCTGTTATTCTCTTATCTAGTTTTTGTGGTTTGCATTTTGCAACAGGGGATTGTTTTTCTTGCACTCTTGCCAGTGTCTGCTGTGCTGGCTCATTTTTATGTTCAAAATCTCTTTATAATAGTGTCATAGACTCATAGTATTGGTGCGGTGTTGAATTCTGTATTATCCTGATAATTTCATTTTGTACAGTTGTGGTGTTCAACCTTCTTGAGCCTGGAAACATCTCAAAGGCATTGTGTGGAGAGCAAGTTGGCACACTGATTGATCAAACTGGATCCATTAACTAATATCTACTAACTTGTTGAAGCCTTACCAGGTATTATATTTCAAAATACCGTATCTAATTCTTGCTTAGATTCTTAGGCACCTAATCCTTGTTGCTGGGATACTCGTTCTCATGACTAAAATGGCTTTCTCATGACATATACTCGGAGGAGGCTGGCAGATCTTCTTAGTTGCCAAGTGCTGTCCTTTTATTTTAGACTTGATTGATTGATTGATTGATGAAGTTGCATTCTCTCGGTGCCAAACTCATGTATTGTTTGTAAATTGTATTGACTCATTGAAAGTGTTCGATGGTGAGAAATGAAGGTGGATTAGCAGTTTAATGCAGTGTAGAGTAGTGTGTCATTACGCTCTGTATGATAATCTTATAGCAACATGTAATTGGAGATTCCTATAATTATTAAAATTAATCTCTTTCCTCAATCGATGAATCATGGCATGCAATATCATCAATTTTGTGATTTGACATATGTGTAGTATCTGGCTCTCGAGTGCTTTCTTCAAGTTTTCACTGAACATGTTTATTTCCCCCAATAAGAATTATTTTTTCATTTCAGTTGGTTCGAGCCTTCACATAGCCAATGAAATCAGTTACTGCCATTGAAAGAATTGATGTCATGTAAAGCAGTTCCTGATTACAGTGACCGATAACCTGATTTTTGCGTTGAAAACGAAAAAAGAAAAAAAAAAAAGAGAAATAATTTGCAGGCTTAGGGATTGATCTCAGAAAAGCTATTATCATACTTAGAAGTGAAACCACTTGAAAATTTCATCAATTTTCCTACTTAGAAGTGAAAGCCACTTGGAAATTTCATCAATTTCTAACTTCCAGTTTCGTGAAAATTGCCAATTCTGTATCACTGCCAGTTTTTTACGTCCAGAATTGTCAATTCTGGTATTTGCAATGCCGGTTTTGCTCCTTCATAACCGTTTGCTGGGTTTGTTTTATTAGAGAGTCGAGAATGAAAGAGATGTTGCAGCATCGATACCTCTTCTGATCTATAGCGAGGAGAGAATATGAAAACCACTTTATGAGGAGCTAAAGTTGCTGAGAATACTACAAAATTTTCTTCTCTGAACAAGCTGAATAACTAATTCAAAATGCAAAAACTACAATACATAAAGGAAATATTAGAAATTAAGATCTATCCTGTTGACTGGCGTAAGAGATTATCAGATCTTCACACCTGCAACGAGAGATGCAAGGCATTAAACTTACAAAGATCTTACAACATAAAGACAATACATCCATGGGGGGGTATTGGAGGGGAGTAGTAGCAACGACATAATGCAAATGAGGAAGAAGGGATGGAGCAACCAAATCATCACAGGCAAGTTATAGACAGTGAAACTTCAATACCCAGCCAGACCATCTTCGGTGGTGGCGAGGGAAGGTGAGAGCGAATTACGAGATTCATCATAGTCCTCTCCGAGTGGCGACTGCTCCACCCTAATGTCCTCTATCATTTTCACCACTTCTACCATTGTAGGCCTCTTTTCAGGCTGTGGAACCACACAAGCCAATCCTACATGAAGCATTGACACAAGTTCCTCTTCAATATTTTTATACCTCAAAAGTTCTTGATCAAACACTTCTGCTGTCCATTCTTCCTTGACAACTGATCTCACCCACTTAGGAAGATCCACTGCTGGTTCCTCTTCTTCGATTCGTGGATGCGTCGGTGAAGGATACTGTGAAGGAGCTCTTCCAGTAAGAACTTCCAGTAACAAGACCCCGAAACTGTAAACATCAGCCTTTTGTGATAGTCTCTTAATTTCTGCCTGCTCTGGTGCTCTGTATCCTCCCATTCTTGCTATAGCATGAACAGGATTCAAAAGAAGGGACAAGCCAAAATCAGAAATGCAAGCAACACCATTCTTGTCTAGAAGCACATTAGAAGATTTCACGTTCCCATGAGGGATTTTCGATGCACCATACTCTTCATGGATCTTAGCCAATCCTCGAGCTGCTCCTAAAACCAAGCTGATCCTTGTAGTCCAATCCAGAGGAATCCTCCCGGGACCCCGATTTCCTAAATCACATGAACATATATAATAATTAATCAGTACTATGAGATTACGATTTCAAACTTAACTAAGCAATATAAAAAATAAAAAAGAATACTAACCATGAAGAAGTGAATATAGACTTCCATTAGGAAGATAATCATAAACAAGAAGCTTCTCTTCTTTGGCATAATAATAAGCTCTAAATCTCACAATATTTGGATGCTTAAGCTTCCCAATAACATCCATATATTGTTCAAACTCTTTTCTAGCACAAGGATTGGCATCCTTTAACCTCTTCACAGCCACTGTACATCCATCGTCGAGCACCGCTTTATAAACAGTCCCTAAGCTTCCTTTCCCAAGCATTTCCGCCGAAGCACGCAACAAATCTTCAAGCTCAAATGGCTGTCTCCGATCAAAGAAAACAAGTCTGCTTCTATCAGTTCCATTAGTCCCATCACTATCTCCACCCCCATTTGCATACACTCTCTTTTCGCTCCCATAACTACTTCCACTCTTTCTTCTTTTTCCACTCTCACTCCCCACTTTGGAGCTTCCATTTCTGTCTCTACCACAATAGTATGCAACTAAAAATGAAATCACCACCAAAGTCGCTACACAATTAGCTATCACAATTGCCACTATAGCTCCAGGAGTTAACCCTTTATGCGACTCAGATTTGTTTTTTGTTAGAAGCGGCGTTTGTGGCATTGAGCTTGGATTCGACGGTACCGTTTGAGCTGACATGTCCGCCGGTACATTTCCCGTAAAAGAACACGCCGGTAATGGACTTGATCCGCATATTCCTTCATTGCCGGAAAAGCTCCGGTCATTGAATTTCTTCAAAAGATTTTCTGGTAACCGTCCGTACAGTTCGTTATTGGATAAATTGAGTTCTTTTAGATAAGGAAGTGATTTAGAGAGATCGGGAATTTTGCCGGAGAGTTCGTTGTTTTGTAATCGGAGAGTCAATAGCTTGGTTAAATTGGTCAAACCATCGGGAATCTCACCGCGTATGTTGTTATCTGATAAGTCTAAACGGAGTAGCCGCTTGAGAGAGGAAATCTCAGGCGGAATCTCACCGGCAAAGTCATTGCCGGCGAGATAAATAAGCTTGAGATTTGTACAATTTGTGAGAGGCAAAACGGTGCCGTTCAAACGGTTATCATGGAGGTCGAGAACACGAAGCTGATCAAGAAGAGAAAGGGAAGAAATAGGTCCACGGAGTGAAAGAGAAGGAAGAGAAAGAGAAACAACACGGCCAGCAGCAGAGCACTTGACACCAACCCAAGGGGCAGCGCCACCGGAACGACCAGCACAGGCATCACCGCCGGTCCAGTTGGAAAGGAGGTTGCCGTGAGTGTCAGTCTGAAGGCGGAAGAGAGTGAGGGCATTGGTGTCATTTGGAGGAGAGGAAAGAGAAAGAGGAAGAAAAAAAGAGAGTGCGAAAGAGAAGAGGAGAGAAAATTTTCCCTTCATTCTCCGGAGGTTGGGCGGGAAGAGAAATAGCAAAGAGACTCCTTTTAAAAATATACAAAGAATAGAAAAGTTAAATATATATAAGTTTTGAGTTCTTTTTTTTTTTTTTCTTTCTTTCTTCTATTTTGTCTTTCCTCTTCCAAGTCCTCAGAGGGAAAGAGAGAAACTAATGCTATAGGAGTTTAAATATTAAGAGAATTTTTGAATTTATTTATCTATTTTAATATATTATTATTTTTAATTAATATTAATGCGATGTCTAAAATCAATTTTTACACATTATAGTAAGTTTATTTTTTCATTGTACCCGAACATAAAAATTCATAAACAAGAAATTTTTATTTATAATATGATTTCAAGAATCAAATCTAAATCAATAAGAAAGTGGGTAAATTTTCTTATTAATCAGTCTAATTTTTTACTTATTATTAATATTATTATTTAAAGTTGATGATTGGAAATGATTAAAGGAAAACAGGTGGGGAGATTTAATTATTATATGTTTAACAAAGTTATATGATTAAAGGTGATATTATAGATGGTTGGTTCAATGATTGTTGTTTTCCACTCCTACCATATGGAATGAGTGAATTTCAGTAACTTTTTTTTTTTTTTTTAAACTTTTTCAATTTTTTTTTAATTTTTTATGTTATTTTTTTTTAAATATTTTTCCTGTGCTTATGGGTGATTAATATTATTGGTTGTGGAAGAGCTTCTTAATTAATAATTGCATGCTTTTACCCTTTTCAGCTTTTTCTTAGCCCAATTGTTTCAGCCTTGTTTTTGTCATTTGTGTAGGTAACAAATCCCTTCTTTCTCTTTTTTTTTTTTTTTAAAGGTTTGAATTAATAATTCATAGATGGAATATTTACTTTTTTTTTTATGGAAAATAACTTTAATAAATAATCAAGATTTGATATTTTCATAAAAATTAATGAACTTTATATTAGCTTTCATTTGTGTGCTTAATCCAAGAAAATTAAAAACTTCATGTTTTTAATTATGTGTATTATATTTAAATTGATTTTTTAAAATTAAAAACAAATTTTAAAATTAACAAATGAACAAACTAATAAAACTATACATTCAAAATGAATTTTAAATTTAGCAGTTAACATTTTAAATATAAGAATTCATTCATAATTGATTTATTTTAAAATTTATTTGTAAATCAAACGAATTATGAGTTCTAAATTAATATATTTATTTCAAATACTATATAAAATAATCCTTTCATTTCTAAATCTATTAAATTGATGAAATTCATATATAATAATAGATTAGTTATCTTATTAATAAATTAATGAAAAAATAACCATAAAAACAAGTAAATTTTATTAGTGGTGTTGTGTACATATATTCTTGTACATGGATGAATGTCCAAGAAAAATACAATGAGTTTGTACTCCATTTTTAACAGTCTTACAGCTGCTAGACAAAATCTTTAATTGATTTTGGAGCATTATCATTAAAAGTGTATGTTGGTACTTTCTGCCCTTTGCCATGGACCGCTGTTTTTCTGTTTCTCAAGTCTTGGAGGCATTCTAATTTGAATTGGCTGGCTAAAATTATATTTCTTATATTCATCTAAGGATAATGCAAAAGTCAAATTTTTATACCTACCTACACCATCTATCATACAAAGAAATTGCAATTAAGTAGCATTAAGGGTTCATTGATTAAATAATAATTGTTGATTTTTTTTTACTATTAATGGAAGAATAATTGAAAAATCAAACATTTTTCTTTTTGAAAATCGAGAAAAGTGAATCGATTTTAGATTTATTATTCAGATAAATAAGCAATTACTACTAGATTATACCTCGATGTGAAAAATAAAACATTAACATTAAAAAAAACTCAAATTTTTTTAATATTTTAACTATGATTTTAAACATATAGTAATTAAATTTTAAAATATTAGTTGTTTAAAATGTTACTAGATCTGTTTATGAGTCAATCCTCGAGTTTTAGTTTGTGAAAAAAAATCATGAGTTAAATAAATGAAAAATTTTAATATTTTTCAAATTCAGATTCAGTATATCACGTTAAGAATTTAGGAATTTAATTTAGTTTTTAAATGGCTTAAGTTGACAAATTACATTTGACTATTTTGACCACATTTTCCTATACGAGACAGACAGAGAGAAGCAGGAATTGTAGGAACTTTAACCATGGTGTATATTAAAAGGAATAGTGCTTTACAGATAAACAGTTCCTTTGATTCAGAGGAAAAAAAAAATTCAACAAGTAAATGTGGTCATAGCCCAAGACATGTTGATTAAAGTTTATCATATAGTTTGTCATATTGCTGCTTTTCTTATAAATTCAAATCCCACTCAATGGCTTTTCTTCTGTCTACAGCTATACCCTTCTTTCTTATCTCTGTCTATATTCAACCTTCATCTCAACTTACACTGTATGATATTTCCACAATATTTTAGTCATGCAACTTATTTAGCCCAATAGTAAAATAAATAATTAAGCTTTCTAATATCACGCTCAGGGATAGAACTAGACTTCAAAGTTTCAGGGGCTAAAATTAATTTTGGAAATATTTTGGTGGGCTAATGCAATATATTTTTAAAAAAAATTAAAAATATATAAGTAAAAAATTTAATTTTGGGAAGCTTGCGGGGGCTATGCACCTCCCAAGCCATCACTTGATTCTGCTCCTGATTACGTTATATATATTTAATAGATTGTAATGTAAAATATTATAATAAAAATATATTTAATTATATTTTATTATATTTTATTAAATATTATTCTTATATAATTTATAAATTTTTAATTTAAACTATTAATACACCTTTTCTTTTTTTTTTTTTTGGTTACTTATAGAAAATAAATGTTATTTTCTATTTTTTATTTTCTATTTTCAGTTATCTATTTAGAATAATAATTTCTTTCATTTTGGTATTGTGGATTTAAAATCCCAAACCTTTACCATTATTGGCATGGATATTGAAGTTATTATTGAGGTATAGCCATGAGCAGTGAATGATCTAGCATTGCATGCATACTATTGAAATAACTTTTTCCAACATTTAAATTATCACAATCAATAATATCAACATTTTAATAAATCATTATGTTTTGTCTATTAAAAAAATCAATAATGTGTACACGTGTCTTATGGCAGCAGGTAAGAAATCCATGCATTTGACTAATTGACTCTTTAAGTTATCTTCTGTGCAAGTCCCGCCTCTCAATAGGCAACTTCACGAATCTTCTTTGACAACTAAAAAACACTTACTTTAACAAAGATATGTTAAAGTTGATGCACCCGTATACTCGCTCGTTCAGCGAATAAGTGTTAGAATGTATTTGTTTGAAAAATTAATTGGTTTGCATTACATTTAATACCTATCCACTTCTAAATTTATTACTTATATATTTTATTATTATTTAATATGAGATTTTTTTTTCGATATACTTATCAAATACAACTGAGGTAATTGATATTTATTCATAAATAGATCAACTGACATCTATTTTTTAATTTCAATTTAGACTGATATTATTATTAATCTAACAATGAGGTTTGAAAGGCCTGAAAGAAAATATTATTCTAGGTAGCATGATATTTGTTGGTATCTGATCACATAATCCAATATGTTTGGACATGAAATTCTAATACTATATTAAAGTTTATAAATCCATACACTTGTGGGTTTTTTTTTATAATATGTTTGTGGACTTAAAAGTGGACAGCGTTAAAATCTACTTACACAAACCTAATTGATTTGTGTTAAATCTAACACTTAATTGCTTATGAATCTTTTATATATATTTTGTTATTATTTAATGTGAGATTTTTTTAAACAGAAAATCTTAGGCTAGTGGGAGATAAGGATGACAATTTAGCCTGCTCAATTGGGTATCCGTCCCGCCTCGTCTTTAATAGAGCGAGTATATATTATTAAATGGGGCGAGGAGGGTTTAAAAATTAAAATCCGAATCGGATACAGGGATGGGTAATATTATAATCTGTCCCGAACCAGCTCCGATTATATATATATATATATATATATATATATATATATATATATATATATATATATATATATATATATATATATATATATATATATATATATATATATATATTAATTTTTTAATTATTATATATACATTTGATATATCATTTTTAATTTATAACTTATTTTTTATGTAAAAGATAAATTATATTGTATATAAATATATAGAAAATATGTATAAATTAATATGTATCTATATGAAAAATTAATATTAAATAATTTTTAAAGAAAAATAAAAATGAGTATACTCGCGGGTACTCATTCCATTTTATTACCCTTTCAGTCCTGTAATAAAATAGATGGTAGGATGGATATATATAAATATTGGTAGAGTAGGTATGAGTAATGAAAAATCCGTCCCATATCGACTTCGCTGCCAATTCCTAGTGGGAGAGGGTATTATTGGGTGATTCAAACCTTAATCAATATTAAATTTTTTTTTTCAAATCAATTTAAGAATGCAATCTCACATTCAGTTTGTATATTTAAAAATGATCTATTAGGTATTGTCTTTAAAAATTAAATTCTCATTAATAAAAAGAGAAACAAAATCTCTTAACAACCGTTCTAATTGTTAAGATTTATATATTTGGTTTGGCTCCTGCTGGTCCCATTATCATTGTAAAAAAAAAAAAAAAAAGTTTACAACTTTGAGTCACAAGGAAGCAAAGTTGCTATGCCCAATCATGAATCTTCAGGCAAAATTGTCATGCTAACTAGTAACATTTACTTAAAATAATTCAATTTTTTTTCATCCCATTAACCATCTGAATTGTTGATGCATGGGCATAAATGTAATAAGATTGGGTGAATTATTAGTAAATTTCTTTAACATTCATTTAATTTTCATAATTGATGGCTGTTTTTATTATAAATTGGACTATAGTTGCTAAAATTTGAAATTTGTTTACACTTAGTTTCTTAATTGTTATATAATAAATAAATGCATTTTAGTCACTCAAAAATCTTATAGTTTTTCTAATGGGATGTAATTACTAATTTTGAAATGGCACGCTCAAGATTTATAGAAATTTGTTTTAATTTAATTTTAATTTATGTAGTGTTGGGCAAAAGATCTATTAACTCTTTTTCAAAAGGTGAATTCTTAAGAAGTAAATAAAAGGGAAAATAACATTTTCAAAGAGTAAAATTTAAAATGATTCAATGAAATTTTTTTTCTTGCACTAATTATACAACCTTATTCATACGTTCAATAAATGAGAGATGAAATATTTTAATCGATATAATTTTTTTGTCTGCTTTTTACTTAATAAAAAATACTAATACTCTTTTTAATTTTATGTGTTCTAATATTATTGGATTAGTATATATATATCAAGTGTAGACAAGAGTTATTCTGATGGAATTAGTATACCTAAATATAGATATAAATACATTTGCGACCTTATAACAGGGTCATTCACGAATCTTTCTTCCCTATGATTAACATTATCCGATTAGGTTTGGTGCAGTGAGGAATGGCACATGGTGGGGAATGAAGTGGAATAGTACATTTTCCAATCCAGAGACTAATGTTGTCGCTCAAAGTGAAGGAAATGCCACAGCTTTTTAGGTTAAATGAAAATTTGACTTCTTTGCTTCTTTTAATACTAAACATGCAAAAGAAAAAGAAAAAGAAAAAGAAAAAGGAAAAAGTAAAAGAGCAAAAGAGAGGAGAAATTGGTGGCAGGATTGATGTTCTAAATTTCTCTCATCCAACTTTCAACTCCTCCCTCTCTCTCCCTCATTTGGTTTTGGTCTGCAATTGAACAAGACGCATATATAATTACATAATGAGTCTGTTTGAGATTATTGTTAACGATTAAAAAATATTTTTAGAATTTTTTTATATTTTATTAATTAATTTTTATAATCTTTTGTAAATTGTTTTTTTAAATCTCTTTTGAGAACAATATTAATTTACTTTGCTTCAAAGCAATTTTAAAAAAATATAAAAAATTTCGTTGAAAAATATTTTTTCAAATGCAATCCCAAATGGCCTGTATATGGGAAAAAAAAAAAAGAAAAGAAAAAGAAAATTTTTTTTGCTTAATGCTTCTTGTTTTACCTCTTTAGAGTTGAGGCAATGAAACATTGGAAATGAAGCAAAGTTGAGGAATGTTAAGAAGTTTCTTAAGAGAATAATAATAATAATAATAAAAATTGAACATAGAAGTAGAACATGAATTTGGGGATTTGTGTCCTCTCCTCTTTGGCTTGACCCACTAAAGTTATTAGAGTTATAATTTCTCTTATTTTTATTAAAAAATATATATATATTTATCAATTTAATTTTCAATATTATTAAATAAAAATATTTTGTTCAATTTGTTAAACGAATATGAAAATTAAAATTAATCAATTCATTTATTTTTTTTGAAATGATTAAATCTTTTAAAAAAATTCGAAAATATTTTAATACTCTCTTGTATTAAATATTTTATCCCAAAATTCACATGTTTTCATAGTTTGTGCCGTATGTTGGAGAGAATCTCTCCAGTCTTTCACAACGTTATATTGTGGTTTGGGCTGGGTTTATGTAATTGCAACGTATGGACTAGTCAGAGTATCTACCAATCATACAATTCAACTGCAGTTGAGAATAAGTTATTTACCCAAAAAAAAAAAAAAAAGAAGAGAAAATAGGTTGGATTTTAGTCCTAATTTGATCGATCAAAATTCCTCATTTCCGCGCATTTGGTATTATTTTCTTTTTATGTATTTATTTTTATTGCTTGTTTGGTAATTGAATACAGCAAATCGAGTTGTAATAAGATGTAATATAATCAAATGAATTTTTAATATAAATTTACATTAGAAATTCATATGATTACATTATATTATATCTTATTACAGTCTGCCAAATGCACCTTTAATATATAATAACAGAAACCAAAAATCAGAAATAGAAATAATACCTAACATCCTCAACCCAAGGTTACCAAGAGATTAGAAAAACAAAACCTTGAGAGTTGAGATTTCTGTAAGTCCTTGTTCTTTGTGGAGAATTAAACTGAAAGAGTAACATGCTTGAAGCCTTAAACAATTGACAAAAGACTGAATCCTTGTTTTCGAAGGCATATGAATTTTCCTCAAAAACATCCAACAACTCCACGTTAAGTACCACTGAGAAATAGAGAGAACAAACCAAGCAGCGCTGGCGTAAATTGCCAATGTCTATTTCATACATTATTATGTACATTTTCTGGTTTAGATAATAACATACCATGTTTTAAAAAATAATTATGCACAAATCTAGCCCATATCAAGTCTTAACTAGTGCAAAGTATGATGGGTTGCTTTCAGGCAGGTAGCTCATTTATAACCTAAGTCCGAACTGTTCATAAACTGACAGAGAAAACAAAAGCAGGCAGATATAACGACCTACATGTTTACGAATTCAGTAAAAAGCAAGTACAGGAAAACTAAATCGCTAGTGCAAGGACCCAGTATCCTTTAATAACCATTCTCAATTTGACTACAGCAGTTGAGAAATTCAGCTAACTTGCCTATGCCATTGATAATGTCTAATGATATTGTAAGCAAGGAAGTAATCACCCCCAAGAGATACACCTGATTAATAGTGTCATACCTAGCTTTCCTGCAAATGTTAAATTCAGAAATTTTAGTTATATTCTAGACATCTAACAGAAAATGCAATGGAATATTGACAACTATAATGAAGGTGAACTTATCACAAATTTTAGCATCTTACTTTTGGCTTCTCTAACCCTTTCAGTTTTAATCTGATTGCTTTCACAAGGAGAAAGGACGGCAAAACCATGTGCCTTCTCTCTCATGAAAAATTTAATGATCTCTTCAAGAAGGTCCTCTTGATAAAGGGCCCTACTTAGCCAACAGATCAGAACTTACAATGCTATGCCCATTTACTATCAGCAATAAGACTTACAAGTTCGATTTATAACAAGAATGTCATTTTATGAGGGTATAAATGGTCAGATTGCTTTTGAAACTGCTTTCCGAGAAAACACCATTATTTTTCTCTGAATAGCATAATCCAAGTAAACATCCCAAAAATATCTTATAAGTAATTTTTAATTGCTTTTCAATCAACAAATTTGTAGGGTGCTTTACTGCTTTTCTCAGTAGTAGCTGCAACAAAAATGCCAGAGAGACCCTTAGTCTAATACAAACCGGATAATAATTCTCAAGCATGTCAGAAATGTGAATGCCTACCATTCTCATTTGCCTATTAAGCAATGAATGATATTTACAAGTATGTAATATTCCTAGAAGTATATGCACCTCCTCATGATAGCAACATTATCATACAATATATTCTCATAAATAATTTCAGTGAATGAAACCCCCTAACATGGTCATAATTCTGGCACCGGTGTACCAAGATTTCCGTTTTAGAGAAGTTCATACAAACATGTGAGTAAACAGGGAACTTAGGCATGCCACCAAAGTATCTTGTTCTATTGTCCATTTTATTTTTCAAGGACAAACTATAACTAACAACATGAAAGACCAAGAGACATGATATATGAATAATTTGGCAGAACATTGTCCAGGTATGTTTCAAAACATTTAACAGAAATGATCAAAGTCATGGTCATTATCTGAAAGAGATGAAACTTGCAATACCATGTGGGTGACCACAATGTGTAAAATCACTAATCCTAGAAAACTTAACTGGGGAGGATCTCAGCTCCTAATTCATAAATACACATCATTCTTAAGCCTTCAACACCCGAATCCTTGAGAATACTGCTTGAAGAATCACTTCATGGCTCATCCTACAGAGCATTATAGAAGTGAAATCTGCAACAGAGTGAAGCTGAAAAGAATCACTAACATGTGGAGAAAGTTGGCTGAAGGAGCTAAGAAGAAATTGCCCCGTGATGTCCCTCCTGGTCACTTAGCTGTCATGGTAGGGGAAGCTGGAAAAAGGTTTGTCATGAGAGCAGATTACTTGAACCACCCAATTTTCAGGCAGCTGCTAGACCAAGCATACGAAGAGTATGCTCATAACAACATTGGTCCACTGGCCATACCATGCAATGAGTTTCTGTTTCAAGATATAATTCATTCACTTAGGGGTGATGCAGATGCGAGCCAGTCCTCTAGCCTGTATAAGGATTCAACTCCACTTCTACAAGGATTTGCAAGAGGATCTACATGCTAGAGCTACTGAAAGGATAGTTGTGGAAGAAGCAACAACAGGAGCTGCTATTGTCTTTCTCTTAAAAGGGCATATCAACTTAGCCATAGGCAGAGAGTAAAGAGGCAATTTAATTTTCATGATTGTATGCCATATGCACACATGACTATTTGTAACTTCAGAGCTGCCATATGCACACATGACTATTTGTAACTTTGTTGCTACTTTTTTGCGAAAAGCTTTCATTCTGGTAGCAAATGCAAACCTCATGTTCTTAATGACTTGCTCTATGTGATCCTTTATCACTTCGCCATGAAGATTTTCTTATTACATGAAAAGTTAGCAAGTTCCAGATATTGGTAATGATGCCACTGGACAGAGCTTGAAATGCTTGTTTTGCAGCCATGCGCCGTGCTTCTAGAAGTTTGGCATCACTAAAGAGTTGCATAATAGTTTCTTCAAGCTCCAAGGTACTGGACACCTGCTTAAGCAGTAGAATAAAGGATTTAAACACTCAGTCCGGTCTATTTTCATGTAGAAATTGGGAGTTTACGGGTTAAGCATTTCAATTGGTTCCTGAGACTCAATTAGTTCCTCCAACCAGACCAAAAAAGGAGGGGAAAAAAAAAAGGAAGAGAAAGAGAGAGCATTTGTGGAACTATTATTTATGATGAAGCTAAAACTCTTTTCTCCTGTCTTCCCCTCCATCCCCCATTGAATTTATAAAATACATGCTATGCTACAATAAATAATTAACTGAAATTCTACCCAATAACAGATCTATTGACACAAGGGAAAAAGTAGCATAATTTTAAACTGCTTATTTTTTTCATCTTTTGGTTTTGAGTTCATAATACAACCAAATAACTTGAAACAGATAAAAAGTACTCGGATGTTTTATCCATCTATTTTTCATACTCTCGAGCACAAATATCACTTCGTATTTGGGACAGTCTATAATTTTGGCAAAGAGATTGAAAAGGAGTCTATTTCCAATTAATACGTTTCATTTGAAAGGCAAGAATAAACACAAATGAAGGAATTCTTCACACCTGAATGACTGATAAAGGATTTAGTCGTTGCATTTCATTTACCATGTGTGAGAAATGCCCAACATGATGGCCTGAAAATATTGAAACAGTAAGCTCCTAATAACATAATGTTATGAAGCAAACACGACCTAAAGAGTAAACATTCACCAGTCAAAACTGCACAGCCAGCTGCTGCAGCTTCTGATATATTATGGCCAGCTAAACCAGGGAAGAAGGAACCTCCAATTACAGCTACTGGAGATAAACTGTACAAATGTCTCAGTTCACCTAAATGGGTTAAGAAAAGATATGACCACCTGCAAAAGTAAAAGAGAATGTGGAGAACAAGAAAAAAAAAAAAAAGGAAGTTTCAGACCTAAAGTATCCACCACATAAATTTGTGTTCCTGGCATAATCCTTTGATGTTGAGACCTCAAAGATACATTGTGCCCTTCTCTTTGAAATTCCTGCAATTAGTTTAAGGCAAATGTAAAGCAGTGAGTTGATGAAGTTATACATCAGGGAATTGCAATATATTCTTGACCATAAATAGGATTAGTTGTTTTGTTTCCTTGCAATTAGCAAATTCATCCAGTGATTCATTGATTCATTAATTGCAGATATATAAAGTCAATACTGCGCAAAAATCCAAACTAGATTGCCCTGAAGTAGTTTATTGTGCAAAATTGCAAAATGCTATCCACAGTGCTTTCTCTAACAAGGATTTCTCGTTTTCTCTTTCACAATATTTTTCCTGGCAAATTGCAAATCTCAAATTATGCCACAAGCATATGCTGAATTTGTCACCAAGGATGGATCCTGATCACAAGTCATTCATTTATTCATTTACCTGAGTTCCTTCCACATTAAACCATTCCTATGGTACCAAAGACCTACAAGTTCTAATAGGCAATCATCGCAATTCCAGAATATTTGGCTTTGAGGCATGAAAGGTTGACCAACAACAACAACAATCTCAACTTCGTAGCCTGGTTTACACATGCTACCTTTCGGTCATTCCCATCCCATGGTTATTGAAAAAGTAAGCAATGTCATGATACGCCGAGGAAAAAAAAAAAAAAAAGAGTCATGAATAGACAAAACACTTAATACTCATGTGAATAGTATCAAACACAAAACTAAAATAATTATAGCAATGGAAAAAAATTACATCCTAGATTACAAAACATACTTGAGCAATCTCTTCTCCGTGTTGTGGATAACGAGGTACAATTACAGTGACCAGATCAGCGTACACGTTTATAAGTGCTTTGTGAACTCCCAGCATAACTGCAAATCATAGTTATGAGTACATCAACCAAGTACATATGAAGAAACAGGACTGCTTAATACTGCACCTATGACTGGTAAGCGAACAAAGAGATCCAAAGGCTAATCTAGCCATGTGTAACTCAAATTGAGCAAAATATAAAAACATTTGGATGATGATAATCTATCGCGCCTCATTGGCATTAAACTACAAGAGACATACCAACACTAGTAGTTTAATATCACTATCATCAAACTATAAACTTTTTAAGTTGCAACAAGCTTTCAAGAATTAATACATCAGCAATGTAACCTGATAACAAGGTATCATATTCATATATAATTATGAATAATGATGCAGAAGATTGAACTACAGCATGTAACCAAGGCAGAAGATTGAACCTTTTTCTTCACCCCTATGTATGGAAGAAGCCATCCAGACATGCCTATGGGCAAGCTGCCCCTTCAGATCTTCCATGTTTACTGTGTCTTCATGAGAAGCATCATATTCTACCACTGAAAGTAAGCAACCGTAACTTTAGATTAGGATGAACAACTGGCATCTACAGCAGTTGCCAAAATGTAATTCAAGACAAAACAAGGTGCTTACATCATTTATGGGGAACACAAAATAAGGAACTTAGATGGTAAAAACAGAGTTTTGAAAGGAATTCAGAAAAACTATGACACACAAAATATGGGCGGATTGGATTAATTTTTTGTCCATCATGCTCCACTTTGGTTCTATGGACACTTTTGTTTGAATGATTCAACCCACGAAACTATGGAGAGAATTTCTCAAGTATAGTTAAACATCATACCGAATTTCAAGTCACCAGAAAAGTTAATGATAAAAGGTGGGGCCTGCAGAACCTGGAAGTAAATTGCCTGCATAGTACTCTATGGAAGACAGCAAGATCAGTGGCAGTGCAACAGAAGGAAAGAACAACTAAGGTTAAAAAAAAGGAGACATACATACCAGCGGGATGATCAAAGAAAACTTAGAAAGCATCACTGAAATAAGGGGAAGAAGTGCTGGTTGTGACCATAACCTAAAGGATTTCTTGGACACTCGAGCATTTAACAATGCTAGTGAAATCTGTGAGTACAAATATATATAAATATTATTGTATGTTATGTGGATACAATCACATAGGCAAAAACATTTGCTTGTGTTGTATCAAGAAATGCAATAAAAGAAAGTAATTGCAAATATGCTCACTTGGAATAAGTATTGGCACATACAACAAGCAGATCTTATCAAACCAGGCAAGAAATCATAATCTTTTCCAGTCATCAATAAACTATAATGTCTTGCTAGCCAAGTAAATCCAGAGGTATAATAATCATTTGTTATTATCATTATTAAAATTATTTTCCACATAAGAATGCCAGTAGCATGCACATGAAGAGATTACTCACACCCTTTCTTGATGAACCTATGATAAGATTTGGCCATAGTTCACTCTCCATTATCATGATTGCATTTGGCTTCCAATAGTCAAGAAAAGCATCCACAGCAGCAGGGGTATCCAGAGGGGAAAACTGGTTCAATATAATGTTAGAGTACAATAGTAGAGAACAAAAATTATTTTTTCTTTTAAATACAGAGAACAAAAGTGTGTTAAAAATTCGATATCAAAAAAATTGAACATCACATGTACCACCAAAGGATTTTCGAATCAGAACATACATTAATGTGAACTGAATCAGCTGATTATGATGAAAACAAGGGAAATCAAATACCAAGTAGTAAAATCTACAGTTACCTGATATAAGACACCAATTGGAAGCTGATTCTTTATAACTTCACTGCACAAAAAGGAACCAGTTCATGAAAAACACTCACTCTAAATAGCTTTGGAAGAAAAGAGAGAAAATGGAAAATAAATAGATTCAGAATCTTACAATGCAGACAAGGTCGTAGTTGTCATCAAGATGCTTAAATCAGGCCTGCATTGAACGCACCGTTTAATGACAGGAAGCGCCGCCATTCCTTCACCTGGACAACAAACCATTGAACTTTCTATAGATTATAGCCTATTTATAACAAACTAAGCTTTTGGTGAATTCTATGAGAAATGGAAGTATATAACCTAACGAGACAGCGTGAAACCAGAGGAGAGGACCAGAGGGCCGAGAGAGAGAGGGACTGCCTAACCTCTCGGGCCAACGCGTCGGGTGCTCCAGGCCTCGGCGACGGCGCCACCATAGGTGAAGGTGAACTAGAGGTGTTAGACTGTAGCTTAGCGCCCTGTAAATTTTGTAGAGTAGCATTCCCCTACTTCCTGCAGCTGCCATGAGTCGCTGTGTTCTTCACTCCCGCTTCTAATCGTCTGTTTGGCTTCCGCATACGGCAGCGATAAATTTTCTAATTGGGCCTGTTATAGGCTCATGGACAGAAAGCCCATTAATAAAATGAATTGGGCCTCAGAGAACTATGGACAGAAATTTAATTTTCATCTCAATTTAATTTTAATATTTTTATTTATTGTTTGGATTTTATTTTGAAGAGTGATTAAATACGCATCAAAAGTTGTTAGTATGCTTCATCTTATCTTTTTCACTTATCACATGACTATATTACCCATATAATTCTATAAGTTTCAACATTATTAATTATTAGTAATTATAACTTATTTTTTAATAAAAAATATGCTTAAATAAAGATATAAATTTAAATAAATGTAATTTTAATATTTATTATATTGCATTAAAATTATAAAACTATTTAATAAATATTAAAATTATATAATTTAAAATTTAAAATTATAATTCAAACGCACTATTAATAGCATAATAAGTGAAAATGAAAAATATATATATTTTGTTGAATATTTTTTATAAACTAAAGGTCATTAAATATTTATTATAGTTCGTGCGCGCGCATATATATATATATATATATGACTTTGTAGTTTACATTACATTAATTTCTTTGTCTAGTTGTTTACTTCCTTTATTTTAAAAAAAGTGGTTATTAAAAAAATTAATTTTATTCATAAATAAGTGACCATTTAGCAACTTAATAAAAAAAATGATAAAACGGCTAATTTACCCTTCAATTTCTCAAGTATGAGATATATTTTTCTAATTTATACTGCAATTCATAAAAGTCTTTTTGACAACTTATGATAAGATTATTATTATCTTAAAAATAGTAATTTTTTTTTTAATAGTCACTTTTTTCAGAATAGAGGGAGTATTTTGTATTGTTTTAGTGAATGATTTTTTTTTTCATTGATCAAGTAGAGATTGCTTCTTTGATCTCCTCTCTCGCCTTGACCCTAAGTCCAATAAAAATCTTGAACAATTTGTTATGGCAGCCTATATAAAGATTCAAAGCCTGATTGTTAAATTCTTAAAAGAAAATGAAACTTTGAATTATTTACTTTTATATTATACTATTATGAAGCAATTCTAAATCACCTACAGAAATTGAATTGGCTAGTATAATATTATTGATTATAAGCACTGAATTATTTTGGTATGATTTGAAAACCTAATGATGTTTTCATAATAATAATAATAATAATAATAATTCCTTATTATTGTTATTATTTTTATCAATTGTTGTTCAATTTAGCATCATGGGGTTCATTGTTTCAATTCAGATTGAAGATGGCTTTGCAGAACATGGTTTCTCATAACTCTTCCCAGTACATATTGCAGTTTGGCAAGATTTTAATTAATTTGTTTAATTTATAAATTTAATTTGTTTAACATATAAATTAATTTTGAATAATTTCATAATTGATTTGTTGGTCATTTTTTGGGTTTAGTTGGAAGGTGAGAGAGAAAAGTGAAAGGATATGAATACGATGAATGTCTGAACTAGAAAATTTAATTATAAACAAGAGATATTTTAAACTTTTCATATAATCTTAATAGAAAAAAATAGCAAAAGGACTATTTAATATAACAGAATAAAATTTTAGAAATTAAAAAAATGACTTTCCTTAACTATAGGAATTAAATCATTATTTTAGACAAACCTCCTGTATTAAATAATACTTTACCCTATTATTATTATTTTGAAAATTGTTAATTCTAACTTTAATATTTTATGCTTATCAAATTAATTTAAAATGATTAAACACTTTAAATGAAATTTTTCATGAACTAATAAATCATTTAATTACTTGAGCTAAAGTAAAATATTAAATATAGCTATCAATGAGGTAAAATGATTGAAATTGAATATTTTTTTTAAATATTTATTATACTAATATATGCACTTTTGTCTTGTAATTGAATTTTTTTATCATAATATAAGACATTTCTTAAAAAAAAAGGATGAAAAAAATATGAAGTTGACATGTGGGGGACCAACTTAACTTGAATTAATTCTAATCTTAATAGTTACTGAACTAATTTAAAATGGTTAAATAATTTAAATGAAAATTTTCATGAACTAATAAATCATTAAATTATTTGAGTTAAAGTAAAATATTATACCTATATATCAATGAGATAATAACGATTAAAATTAAATATATGTTTTTTTAAATTATTTATTACACTAATAATTTATGTACTCTTGTCTTGTAATTAATTTTTTTTTATAAAATAAAGATATTTCTTTAAAAAATAAATAGGGATGAAAAAAAATATGAAGTTGACATGTTGGGACCAACTTAGCTTGAATTTCAAGGCAGAAGAATTGGAATATATATACATATATAATAATTCCATACAAAAATAAAATAAATAACAACAATAATATATTTCAATGACAACAAATAATTAAATAAACCTTAATTTACATATCAAATAAAATTTAAAAAATTATAAATTATAAATTATTATAAATTATAAATTATCTTATATATTAAACAATACCAAAGAAAAAATGAATTCGCAGACATCGCGGACCACAATACCTAATTCATATATACTTGAAAGCAATCAAATCTATAGAATAATAAATAAAGGAAACTTTAGCGAATGTATTGATTTTGAAACTTCAAATTCTCATTGAATGCATCGATTCTCATACATGTATATCTTCTCATGTTGAACATGGGTGATATGCACGTATAAATAATTAAGATTTTATATATATATATATAGATGTATGATGTCATATTTAACTTTTTGTCCTCTTTAATATATACCATGATGATAAGCATTTAATCATTGTACATTATGCATTAATCAATAAATATTTAGATCACCAATATTACTAAAATTATTTTGAAATTATAAATTTAAACTATAATTAAAATCAAATTCGCCTAAAAGAAAATATAAACTAGCATTAAAATCGTACACTTGCGGTTGTAATAACTTATTTAAAAGGGGTAGGAAAAAAAAGAGAGAGTAAATAAAGAAACGATAATATTATACTCTTATTTAAGAAGAAGTAGTCTAAATAAAATAGAGAAGTAAGAAAGGAGAAAACTTATCTTTCTCTATATTTTAAACCTTCAATTTTTTTACACTGTAATTTGAAGCATAAGAAATAATAAGTTAAAACAATTAACATATCAAAAAATACAGATATTTTATTAGTTTTAACTTTAAATATAAAAATTTAAAATTATTCTTGATAATTATAAGATTAAAGTTATTTTTATACCTTTAATACTTGGTAACTTTTTTAATTACCCCGTGCTCCTGCACTCATTTTCTAAATAAGAGAAATATTAATATTTACATTTTTTTTTTTTTTGCATACTCTTTACTTTCCTGATCTTATCTTTTCCTATCTTTCATTAATAACTCTTTCCTACTCCATCCAAAGAGGCTAAAAATATGACTTCAATTAATTTTAGTTAAGTCTAAACGGTTAATCTTTTGATTTCATAGGAAATGTCCACAAAATAATAGGGCCTATATGTATTTAAAGAAAATGGAAACGATTGCCATATTACAAAATAACAATAATAATAATAATAATAATAAATCTTCCTCTGCTTAACCCCTTTTGTCGTCCTTTAGTCAAAATTTTTAATTTTAATTAATATAATGATAAGCCATGAATTCATTGGCTAACTTATTAACTAAATGTTTATATAATTATGACAAATATACACTCTTTTTTTTGTTTTTTTGCCAGATGACAAATGTACACTCTTTGATTCGGATAATTGATATTCTTGATATATTAAGGATATAATTTGAGATTATTGTTTATAGTTAAAAAAACGTTTTTATAATTTTTTTGATTTTATTACTCGATTTTTATTATTTTTTTATAAATTATTTTTTTAAATTTATTTTTAGAAAAAATATCAATTTATCTGTTTATATTTAAAAATAATTTCTAAAAAAATATAAAAATTTTTGTTAAAAAATATTTTTGCTAAACGCAATGCCAAACGGGGCTTAAATCTAGTAAGTTTAAATTGTAATTTTACCTATCTTAATAATTCTGTTTTAATAATTATATTAAACCTTAAACAATTGGAATAGGTAAGGTTTGATATCTGAATATACTCCATAGTCTATTATTATTATTATTATTGTTAATGATATCAACATTGGTAAAAAAAAAAAATAATTTTTAGGACCCAAAGAAGTGAATTTGTATTCTTCTTTAATACAAATTGTTTCCTTCTTGCGTTGTTCCCATCAGTTAGATTCTGATAATCATCTCTTTGTTCTATTTCTTGGAAATATTAATTTGGACAATATATCATACATGCATCCCCGAGCTACATTATGTATTAAACAACAATTTTCCATCTCAAAATGTTCACCAAACAAAAAATAATCATATAATGATGCAAGATAAGCATGCAGGAACTAGGATATTTCAAGATTTAATTAAGTTATGTTTGTTTTGCGGAAAATATTTTTTATATTTCTATAAAAAATTTTTAAAAATTAATTTAAAAAAATTTTTACATTTAAAATTAAATTTATATTATTTTTAAAGAAAACGTCTTATTCTTTTAAAAAGGGCATATATATATATATATATATATATATGGAAGAGTTTTTAATTGTTACAGTTCTATAGTAATTATCATAAAAATTAGTGTAATCATTAAATGATTATATATTTTAAAATAAATATTAGTTAGTGTATAAATAACACCATTTAATTATTTCATAGGATAAAGTGCAAGCAACTAGATTTTAATTAATTTTTCTTAAAGAACTTTGGTTATGATTGGTCAAAATTCTTAATATGATAATACGTAAAAAAATTGAATCTAAAATTCTCGTTGATCTTGTACTGTTAAAATGAATTATCTATATATTAAATATATTTATTAAAATTTTGATAAAAAATGTATTCATCAAAATTAAATTTTATTTTGAAATAAATTAAGTATATATAGAGTGATATATCACCGAGGGTGGTTACGATTGGGCGATTTACTTTTACAATTAATATAACTTTTTAGGTTATGTAACAAGTTTTTTTTGTTAGAAATAAAGAAAAAAAAATATTTTTCTTTATCTTACGAAATAATAATTATCATGAATAATTTTTATATGTAAGTCCTTTATGTTAAAAATAAAGAAAATAGTAATTTTTAATTTAAATAATTAAATTTATTTGTCAATTAATATAACTTTTATATTTATATACTATTTTTCTTAATTTCCTTTTGTTTAAAATAGAGTTTTCTTTCAATCTTTTTTATTTTATTAAAGGTGCTTATTTAATTTTTTTATAATTACATGAAAAGTAATCATTTTTAATTAAGATAAATAATTTTTTTTTCAAAAAATAATTGTATAACATAAAAAAAAATATATCTAGACATAATCAAACATCACCTAAATGTATATATAATATGGACAATTGACTTAAATTTGAATCTCCTTTATTTTCATGAATGAATCCATAATAATTTTAATAGAATTTAAAATATTCACTTTTCACATAAGAGATATAATAATTATTTTCACCTTAAAATTAAAATAAAATAAAATAATTCATTACATAATTTTTTGAATTGGTTTATTAAAAATATATTATAAAATGAAAATAAAAATTTTTATTAGGAATGTGTTCATTTTTAAAGACATGCCAATAAAATTGTACATACTTTAACTTGGTTTGCTTTCAATACTGAAAGTGGTTTGTATTGGATGGAGGAAACTCTATTCGAGTTAAGTTTGTTTAAACTTTATTATTAAAAAAAATATTTAAATTAATAAAACTCTTTATGTGTTTCATTGGGTTTAATTTTAAATATTTTCCATAATAAAAATTATTTATCAATTATTTTATATATTTTTTAAATAAAAAATTTAAAATTAAACAATTAAAAAGGTTAACAACACTATAAATCATAAAAAAGACTTGTGCTATTTACATTTTAAACAACCTAAATAGTAATATAGAATTTCAATTTCAATTTTATTTGTGTAATATGAAAAATTTAGAGTAAAATGTTTAAATTTATATTTTATTTTTGTGTAATTTAATCTAATATCCTAATAAATTAATTATTTTTGGAGATTAATTTTATTTTTCAACTTTATAAACATGAAAATATTTGGAGACCAATTTCATATTTATTTATACTTAAAATATAAAACAAATAGTTGTTTGGAGACTCACTAGACTCACCCCTGCCTCTCTCAATGTTAGAGAAACACATAATAATGTCAACACTTCACTATTTTAATATTGAAAGAAATATTTATTAGTCACCAAATATATAATTATAATAATTTATAATTTTTATATTCAATAACAAATAAAAATTGAAATTTATCCAATTAAATATTTTCATCATCTCATGTTTTAGAAAAACTAATATTTTTAATATAAATGAATGCCAAAATAAATAAGGGATAAGGTATCAAAAAAAAACCTCTTGATGTTTAGTATGTGGAGCAAATATGCTCTTCAACTTTTTATTTAGAACAAAAAATTTATAAAAGATTTATTTGGGTCAATTAAGTCACTTTATTTAAGGTTTGATACCGTTAAATATATTTAATTTTTTGTATAAAAATAATGTTTTTATTTTAAAATAATAAATAAAAAATTAAAAATACAATAAATTAATTAATATTTTAGATAGAAAATAACTTTTTTTTTTTTTCGAAAAAAATTTTCTTAAGAAAACGAAAAAGTACTATACCTAGAAGAGAGAGTATTTTTGGAACAATTGATTATATTTTTTCGAACTTATTTTTGAAACACTTTTTTTTTTTTTCTGACATTGAAATCAAACCATTAACTTAAACTAGAGTTGAGCACATCAACAAGAAAATTTAGAGGGACAGATCTCCACTCTATAAGACTTGGCATAGAACAAGCTGATCTTGCCAATAGATGGACATATTGGTCTGCAGATTTTTTAAAAAAAATACATGAGACATTAGTCAAGGTAGATAATATCTATTTACAATCATCGATCAATTAAAAGACCATAAGGTGAATTAACTTTAAATAAGATTAAAATTTTCTAAGCTAATAAATGATAATCATATAATGTTGCTGAAAAACTCAAAACGAATTAAAATTGTTAGATTTTAATCAAACAGTTAAAAGAATAATAACTATTTATGGATAAATATTATAGTAACCATTGAATCACACCCATATATATACATAAATGTAGAAACAAGCAATAGAGTATGAAACACACACACATATACATATATATATATATATATATATGTTTCATACTCTATCGATTATTGGTCAAGTTTATAATGACGGGCCAACCATTTTTTTCATTAACAATATTTTTATACATGCCCGTGATGCCACCCTTCAAATGATTATTTGCAACGTTAAATAAAAAGTTCTGTTGAAAGTTTGGTATCCCCCCTTCAAATTGATTATTCTCAAGGCTGAGTCTTATAAGATCGGACAAGGGAATAAAGGGATAAAGGGATCGGCCCCGCGAAGTTGTTATTTCCCAAATAAAGTTGAGTCAATCAATTCATTCTAATAAAAGCATCATCCGCAATTACACCTCTGAGAATTTGTTAAACGACTTTAATGTCTTATAATAAATTGAAAGAAAATAACATTTTTATATATTCCAAATGCTAGAAAATGGCTTTTTCAATTTATTTTCAATACATCAACTAGATAACAAAAAATAATCAGTTAAATTTTAGAAAATATTTTTTGCAAATAAAATTTTTTAAACAAAAAAAAAAAAATTATGAGTGAAGGTTTTAATATGTGTTTGATAACAAGACTATGCTGATTTTGAATTCTAAGACTTTCTAGTTAATTATTTTTAAAACATGTTTTACAATAAGTCATGTCAAAAAATTTTTGAAAATTAAAAATAATTCAAAATCCAATTTTTAAAATAAGTTGATCATTTAATTTTAAATAATAACTGAGAGAGTGAGATTAGACTAAGTGAGTCTATAGTCTCCTAACTTTGAAAATATTAAAATTTTATGGTGTAAAATTATTAATTTTAATTATATTTTATATTTAACCCCTTATTTTATTAGATGAAAGTTTTTCTTAAATATATAGAAATTATTAACTTAGTTATGTAAATTATGGTACAGGAAATTTAGTTCCCTTTCTAAACATATATACTTACTAATTTATTAAAGAGACATTATTTTTTTCTGATAAATTCATCAACTTTGAATCTCATGACTCTCAAAATAAATTACTTACATGGTATTATAATATTCATTAAAAAAAAAAAAAGTGCCTATAAAAAACAAAATCAGCCTGAATCAAGTTGGGAAAAGATAATGGACTGTGAAATTGTAGGAGTGACTGTTATAGCAATTTTGCTATGGGTAGCGTCGGCAATAATACTTACTAAGTATAGCCGCCGTCAGCTGGAGGAGAAAAGGCTATTACCACCTGGGCCTAAACGGTGGCCAGTAGTTGGAAACATTTTCCAACTGGGTTTTCCACCCCACGAATCATTTGCCAAACTGGCTCACACCCATGGTCCAATAATGACACTCTGGCTCGGCTCTATGTGCACCGTGGTCATCTCATCAGACGCGATGGCACGTGAAATGTTCAAGAACCATGACACAGTTCTAGCCGGAAGGAAAATATATGAAGCTATGAAAGGAAAACATGGTCATGAAGGTTCAATAATCACATCCCAATATGGACCTCACTGGCGTATGCTCCGCCGCCTGTGCACCACCGAATTCTTTGTCACCAGCCGGCTAGACGCCATGCACGGTGTTCGGAGTAGGTGTATTGATGGTATGGTTAAGTTCATAAAAGAAGCTAGTGAAAATGGGAATAATAATGGTATAGACGTTAGGAAATTCTTTTTCTTGATGGCTTTTAATTTAATTGGAAATTTAATTTTTTCTAAAGATTTATTAGACCCAAAATCAGAAACAGGGGCCAAGTTCTTTTGCCATGCTGGGAAGGTTATGGAATTGGCTGGGAAGCCAAATATGGCAGATTTTTTGCCATTCTTGAAATGGGTTGATCCGCAAGGTATAAGGAGAAATACCCAATTTCATGTGGAGAGAGCTTTCGAAATTGCAGGTGAATTTATCAAGGAGAGAATGGAAAATAGAGACAATATCCATGATAAGAAGAAGGACTTCTTAGATGTGCTTTTGGAGTTTCGTGGTGATGGTGTTGAAGAGTCCTCTATGTTCTCCTCTAGAATCATTAATGTTATTGTTTTTGTAAGTCTATCATCCTTCTTTTCTATTTCCTAATTTTAATTTCACTTTTCAATATCTGAACTACTAAAGTTATATAAGTTCTAGTATTGATTAAATATAAATTTAATATAATCACTAATAAATACAAGTTAAAATATAGTAATTAAATGTTTAAGGTATTATATTTAATTACTAATATTCTGTTTTTTAATTATTAAACCAACCACTAAATCACTAAACTAATAAGATTTTAATTTTTCATCAATTAGATTTCATATGATTTTTAACTTCAGAATGATATCATTTTGAAAATAGTTTCACAGAAATAAAACTCATAATAAATTCTTTTTTTTTTTTAAATAAAGAAAAGTGTTAATTACTTCCTAATTTATAAACTATTGGAGAGAAAAATAGTTAATAATAGCAGTTAGGTCAACAATTCAATAATTGAGGACATGCTTTGTATGGTGTAAGATATTGAGTTTAAATTGTAATACTTTTAAAAATTTGAGGAATTAATTTGTATAAGATATAGAGTTTAAGTTGTAATACTTCACTTTTAAAAATTTTGAATGAATTAAAAAAAAAAGTTAATATATAAAAATAATTAATTATAATAAGCTCAAATTTTCTGTTTTGATGTTAGGAGATGTTCACAGCAGGAACAGACACAACAACAAGCACCTTAGAATGGGCAATGGCAGAGCTCCTTCATAATCCAGAAAAATTAAAGAAAGTTCAAGAGGAGTTGAGGAACACCATAGGTCCTTCCAACAAGCTTGATGAGAAAGACATTGAAAACCTTCCTTATTTAAAGGCAGTGATTAAGGAAACTCTAAGGCTTCACCCACCTCTCCCTTTCTTAGTCCCACACATGGCTATGGACTCATGCACTATGTTAAGTTACCAAATCCCTAAAGAAACCCAAATTCTAGTTAATGTTTGGGCCATAGGGAGAGACCCAAAAACTTGGGATGATGCATTAATATTTAAGCCAGAAAGATTCTTGGAGCCCAACATGGTTGATTATAAGGGTCATAATTTTGAGTTTATACCCTTTGGTTCTGGGCGTAGAATGTGCCCTGCCATGCCTCTTGCTTCTCGCGTACTGCCATTTACTTTAGGGACACTCCTACAATCTTTTCATTGGGCCTTACCAAATGGGATTAAACCTAAGGATTTAGACATGAGTGAAAGAATGGGGATAACACTAAGGAAATCTATTCCCTTAAAAGCTATACCAATTCCTGTCAAAGGGTATGTTGTTAATTGAAGTCCTTTACTCAATTTCTCCTTTCCCTTCATGTAGGGTCATCCTCATGTCATGTGCTCTCAAACTTAAAAGCCCATATTCAAATCACAAGTGCTTCGCAAGTATCATATGTTAGTGTAGCCACTCTCCAATATTAGCTGATTTATAGAATTCAAAATCATGCTCTTGGTATGTGTCTGCCATGCTTTTTGAGCTCTCTTTCTTTAAGAGGAGTTCTTTTTATTGAAAGTTTAGTTGATAAAAATTATTACATGTAAATTAATTGCGATTGTCTCTGGATTTTGTTTTTCGGGGTTAATTACTTGTCACATGAATGTGAATATCAACCTTAATTTTGTGGATTCCATTCTTTTTTTTTTTCTTTTTTCAATTCGCATTATGAACTTCTTTTTTCAATTCAATTTGATAATATAATGTATTTATTTTTTTAATTTAGTTATAAGTAAATTTCACATAAATTTGCTGTATATATAAAATCAATGAAATTAAAATATATGGAGTAAAAAAAGATATAAATATTTTTTTACTTAATAGAAAAAGAAATAAAAGAGTTATATTAGTTAAAATATCTAATTACATAAAAAATTATTTTGAGTTAGAATTTCTATTATAATTCACCCTTCATCAGTCAAACCAAAACTAAAATAAAACAAAATTAATTAAAAATCATTACGATTTTTTAGCATTTGGGATAATCAAATCTAAGAATAAAACTTAAATTTATACACATTAAGATAAACTCATGAACATATAAAAATTTACACATAGGTAAATGTTAAGGCAAACCCAAAAAAGAAAATAAGCTCCACCTCTATTTTTTTTTTTATGGGAAAGCTATTAACTAGAAACATGAGAGAAATCTCTCCCTACATAAGATACAATTTCAAGAGGAAAATTATCAAACCAAATAGCAGTAGAGCTATTGATGGGAGGGACTAGAGAGCTCCGCCTCTTGATGATAGTTACTTGCGTCTGGGATTAAATAAATAAAAATCCTACGCTTAAAATTAATTATCAAAGTAAATTAATTTATTAACTTTTGAGGAGTGAAGTGAAGACAATTGAAGGAAGAGGACAAATAAGATCGCGGTGTTATATAAGATGCTGAACAAAAGGAAAGAATAAAAAGCAAAAAAATATAAAATTATGGCAAGAAATTCAAATTAATTTCTTGTTTTGGTTTGATATTTCTTTTCGTATGATTATATTTATATTTTTAAATTAAAATATATACTTTAATCAATATGAATGAAAAATTTACATTTTTTTCCCAAAAATTCATTTTTTTCTTAAAAAAAGTGAGGACATAAAATTAAATTTTTTTTTTCTAAATTACATTATTAAAAAAAAGCAAATCTCAATGAAAATATATTGTTAAATTTAAATTTTATAATTTTATAATGATTTTATTATTATTAATAACATGTGCATATATTAATGTAGATAGAATATTAATAACAATGCAAATTGTTTTTTCTAGCTGTCTATTGGGAGATTTTTTTAAAGTAAAAAAGCCAATTACCATAAATCAATAGGGGCATCAGAATATCTCAATTAGGTTGACATATCGATAACACTCTCATCACACAACTAGCAATCTAATTGTTAAATACTTATTTGAATTAGTCATTTTATACGAGTTAAGAGTTCACCTAAATAGTCCATATCCAATTTTATCACTAGTAAAAAGAGTTTTTCTCTAATTATAATATAGCTATGGAGTAAGATATTATAACAGGTAAATCCTCTCATAATAAAAATATATATCATAAGATATTACTATAAATAGTTCTTAAATCTCCATAAGGAGGTAATTAAAAACTCTTAATTTTAAAATTTTATAATTTACATACTTTTCATAAATTATAATTTTATTAACATAAATATCAAAGTGGTCTTCAGATAAATCGCTTATACCTTTTAATTTTTTATCTTATAGGTATCAAATATCACCTAATAATATGCTTGAATTAAAATTTATATTGAATACATTAATTAGTGCGGTGAGCGTCAATCAAACCCGTGACCTTCAAATCTTGCAATTACAGAGTGTGCACTAGTTATGAACAAACAAAAGCAACAGCAACATGTACATGGTACTTCAAATCAGACCAGATAAGTTTTTTGTTTATTCTCTTCTTTTGATTCTTGTGCAATTGAACAAAGGAATAATAAGAAGCCACTTTTCTCAAATCAATCCCTCTTATTCTATGTTCGTCTGTAGCGGATTGCATTTCTGTAACTCTTGTTGTTGACTTAAAAAAATAAATAAATAAACAAATAAATAAAAAGTTTAAAATACCGTACATATTCATTACACAATTGGAAATATATATATATATATGTATGCACACACGAACATCATGGGCCTCATAGCAAAGGAAACAGATAAAGACAAACCTAATCCATTAGAATTTGAGCTGGTACAAAAACATTAGCTAGTACGACACCATTAGAATTTATTGATCATGTTAATTTAATTATTGGATTGATATTTAAAATATAATTTTAAATATTTTAATTTATGAGATCAATCATTTTTTCAATACATATAGTAAATATATATATTGAATATATGATGGTATTATATTATTAAATTCATCTTAATTTTAAAGAATGTGTAAATTATCAAAAAATATTTTGATTATCTACATAAAAAAAATAGAAAAGAAATTCTTCTTTATACATGTATTAATCTATTCTTTCTTAATTGTATGCATTTAAATTGATTAAAAAAAATTATGTTATTACACCTTTGCACTTTTTTCTAAGATCAGTAATAATTTTACATATCAAAATGTATATATTGGACAATGACACTTAAGATTATAAAGATAATTATGATTTGAAACTTGCGAAATATAAAACGATTGCCAAGGGAAACTCCACCATCGGACATGGAACTTGGATAACTTAATAATATATTATTAGCAAAATCTTTTTTAATATTTTCTTTATTTATTAGACCTAATGATTAGTTGTGTTTTTTAAACAGTAAAAGTTTAGATTTTTCAAGATGTGCATACATTCTTCATATATGAATTTCCATATTAATAGGGAATAGTATTTCCCACATTTGACATCACCACGGGATAGGTGTATCTTAAAAGATACTTAAGATTCCTCACGTTAAAGATCATCTGGGATAGACAAACTATATGTATGTTACTTCTTAAGTCTTTGTTTAAAATAACAATACACAAAAAGAGAGAGAGAAAAGCGCCTTGATAATATGAATCAAAAGATTATATGATTGCCCAAAATTCTTTATAAACAGTAAATAAAAAACTCACTCAAGACTCCCTGAAAAAAAGAATCGCCATAGAATAGGTGAAACTATAAAGCTCATCAAAGACGCTCTAAAGAAAAAATTCGCCATGGGATAAAAGAACTATAGGTTCACCTGAGATTTCCTAAAATAGCTAAAAGAGAAAATCGCTAAAGGTATAAATGAGCTAAAAATTTGCCAAAGATTCTTAAATTAATGATTAGTGAAGAGCTCACCCAAAATCCTTAAAGTTCAAGTTGTGAAGTTTTGGAAATTAGCGAACCATGAATTCGCCTAATACCCATAAAATATCCTACAAATATTTACGAAAGTTTTTGATCAAAATCATCAAATATATTAAACTTGAAAAAATAAAATATACATAAGGAATATAATGATAAAGAGATCAAAAAGTATAGGGGAGGAGCTATTCGCTAGCAAGAAGATTAACATAATTTTCGAGAATAAAAGTCAACTTCAAGCCTTTGACTCGGACTAGTAGAGATGCATTGAATTAACCAACAACTAAAAAAATTGCTAGAAAATTTGCAAAATCTCTAAAAAGAAGAAGAATCAAAAGAGAAAGTATAGAGAGAAAATTATAAAAATAATAGGGACAGAGAAAGAAGAAGAAAAGGAGTGTCATTGCAGAAAAGAAAAAGAAAAAATAGTAAAAGGTAAAGAAGAAAAGGAGTGTGACAGTAGAAAAGGAGTGTGCAGGCTACAACACATCCCTTACGCAGGGAATCAAATCAACTACTCCATGTGAATAAATAAACTTACCCATAAATAAGCTATCGTTTAGTATACTTATTAAGAAGTATACTTTCCAGGAAGTAGATTTCCTAGAAAGTAGACCCTCTGTAAAGTAATTATCTATTTGGTTTGCATATAATTTCTTTAGAAGTATATTTTTTTATTTGACTTTAATAATAAAAAAGATAATAATACCTTATCCTATTTATTTAATTTTATTTAATAGATGATAAATATGTCAATTTATATATATTTTAACTAAGGAAGTCTAATTTTCTTAGCTTCTTTAAAGAAGTGCATTTTCTCTAAACTCAGGAAATAGACATTTTACTTTCTAAATTTTTTTTTCAATAATAACTACTAAACAAACTAAAATTTTCTACTTCCCAGGTAATTCTACTTCCATAGTTTACTTACCTATATCAAACAATACCTAAATCTATTTCCAATTTTGACTAAAACTATATCCAGCTTATAGTTGTAAAAATTTTAAAAAAAATTTGTATGGACTTAATAAAATTAAAACTCCGTGATAGAATTAAAAGTAATATTACAATTAAAATTTTGTAATTAGGCTTTTAAAACAAAGACGTGTTTTCTCTCTTTAATTCGTTTTCCTTCTTTGATTCTCTTTTATCTAAAACAAGAGAGGAAATGATCTTAAATTAATTATTATAATTGACACATAAAAAAAAAAGGGAAAGCATTAATTAATATTTGTTATAATAAGTATTATTATTTAATATTTACACTAATTCTTATAATGATTATCCATAAATATATAAATATTGAAAACTCATTTATATACACACTAGTTTTATAAATGAGAGAGAGAAATTACATAAATGTTAGAGTATTAAAAAAAAAATCATTTGAGATTTGATTTTAGAAACTTTTTCTTTTCTTTTTTTTTTTAAAGTTTCAATACTCCATAAGATAGTTATTATTTTTCTTTTTATCATTAGCTGACTTAAATACATACCATATGTCATATGAAATTTTTTAAAATAAAATGTATATTATGTTGATATTGACAATTTTAGCATATAATTTTCTAAAATTTCGACATTTTTTAACATAAATGAATTATTATTTATGTTGTTAACCAAATTAAAATGATTGCTTCTTGAGTTATAATTACAATTTTGACCAAATATTTCAAACTTTTTTGATCATCCATTAAGATTTTATGTAATAATTGATTACTTCAGCATTCACGTTGTTCAGCAAAAGTCAATGAAGATTTTTTATTAATTATTTTTTTTTTATTTGGAGAAAATGGGAATCACCGGCCTCCTTCTCACTTTGAACATAAAAATAGGGTTAAATTGCCACCATTATCTCTGAATTTTATCTCATAATATATTACTGTCTCTTAATTTCAATTTGTTGTTTAAACAGTTCTTAATATTAATTTAGCAACAACAATTATCTCTGATTATAAGTTAAAAGGCCTCATTTTTGTGACTTGCCTAGGGCCCCCAAAAATGTTAATCCACCTCTGTATAGGTCTTCAAGTCCATCTGCAAACCCGGTGCAGCAAATGGGGGGAAAATTACACTTGATGAAATCTTAAGCCCTCCACATAAGCCAAGGGAGCAGAAATCTCATTGAAGAGTCCTGAATCTAGCAAAGAAGAAGAAGACACTGATCTTACTTGGTTAGAATTGAATTTGATAATTTCTGATGATTTTTAAAATAGTTTTGGTCCTTGTTTACGAGTCAATTGCTCTGATTAATTTGCTTTTCTTGTTGGTACTTATTTTAAAATATGTTTTTATTTTTAATTAAGCTCTCAACTTCAAATTACACCAAAATGAAAGAGCTATGACACCAACTCTTTCAAGTTTTCCCTTTTTAACAATACAGAATCAAATAGTTTGAAAAGTTTTCCCTTATTCCTTTCGATGTTTTTTTTTTTTTTTCATTCAACAGAGAATGAGATAGTTGTTACAGAAGAAGAAGAAGAAGAAGAGGAATATCAACAATTTAGAATGAAATTAATAGAATGAGTTGGACTATCAACAAATTGGGTTAAGAAATTTGCAGAGAGATAGAGAGAGGAGAAAGAAAAGATTGTATATTTGTAAATTCAGCAAACATGTGGAGAAGGTGATGAATTTGAGAGGATATGATGTGGTACCCTTGATCCTGTAAAATACCATTTAAAAATGGTGATTAGAACTTCGTGTAGGGCTCCTGGCAAGTTGATGACTAAAAAACTGAAAAGGGGATAACTGTTGTAGTTAAATTAATATTTAGATATTTAAAAAACTTAAATTAAGCAACATATTGAAGTTGAAGAATAATAATACATCATAAAATAAAGTTCGGGAATAATAGTTGCAATTTAACCTAAGAATAAAAAAACATGTATAAATATATGGAAAAATAGTGTACTTTAATTATAAGACTACCATGTTACATACAGTATTAGTGAATGCTAAATTATTTTTAAAAAATATAATTATTATCCGACCATCATTATTAATTATGTAAGGCAATGCCTTGCTACGCATTTTTTTTTCCCTATCTACTGTGCTATTGTGTTTAGGTATAATTTGATTTGCCATGACTACTTTGCATGAAGCTAATTTTTTGGGAGTTATTTCCCAAGATGTCTTTAATATAGTCTTTTGAAGTTATTTCTTAGGCATTATAGTTTGTTAAGTCTTTGGATTACAAACTTCATGACAGATATTTTTTTTTTTTGGCATGTATTGCTTTTTGTAAGAGATATCCACCATAAAGAACCATACTATCCTTAGAATTAATTAACATATGCAATTGTATTTTTCTTAGACTTTAATTGAGGATATTTTGTAAATTAGATTTGAGCCCAATTAAGGAAGTCTAACTTATATGTAATTCTATTTTTTTTAGATTTTAATTAAGAATATTTTAATAAATTAAATTTGAGTTCAGTTCAGAAAGTCTAACTTAAATAGTTCATTTAAATAATAAATTATTTATTATATTGCATGAGAAATTAGACAATCTACTTTTAAGAAAGTATTATTTTTTCTCTCTATTTATCTCATATTAAATAATATCTTAATTTAGACTAAAATTTTTATGTTCCTATGAGCTGTGAACATATTTCATCTCGTACACTCCAACTATAATTAGGTAACGAAATATTTAATTAATATTACTTTTTTTTTTCCTAATGGCGAGACACCGAAATCCTTTTTTTTTATATATGTTATTACCATTTCTAAGCTTTCAGGTATATTTTTCTCTCTATTTATAGAGATTGTAATTGGAAGGTCAATAATAATAGCTAACAAGAAGCTCCAACAGAAATTAATTAAGGAAAAATGAAGGGGAGTTGTACTTACTTGCTTGCCTGGTTTTGTCTTCTCTTTTTGGCAACTTTGATTCTGCTAAAACAAAGGAAGTCAAAACCTGATGCCAAGAATCGACCGCCAGGGCCTAAACCTTGGCCCATTTTCGGTAACATGTTCGATCTTGGAACGATTCCCCACCAGACTTTACACAATCGTTTTAGATTCAAGTTCGGCCATGTACTTTGGTTAAAAATTGGCTCTACCAACACTCTTGTTATTCAATCGGCCAAGGCAGCTGAAGAGCTTTTCAAGAACCATGATTCTATTTTCTGTGACCGAAAGGTTCCTGAATCTTGGACAGCTCATAATTATAGCGAGGGATCGCTTTCTCTTGGCCGATATGGCAATAAATGGCGCTTTCTTCGCCGGACGATCACAGTTGAGCTAATGACCAGCAAGAAAATCAACGACTCTGCTATCATTCGGAAAAAGTGCATCGACCAGATGATACAATATATGCAGGAGGACGTCATGGCGGCACGTGGAAGAGGGGAATCAGGGGTAGTGGTTGTTGGTCACTATGTATTTGTTATGGCATTTAATATGATTGGAAATCTTATGTTTTCAAAGGATCTTTTGAATTCTCAATCAAAAGAAGGGCCAGAGTTCTTTGAAGCAATGGATAAGGTCATGAAGTGGGGTGGGAAGCCAAATATTTCTGATTTTTTTCCATTTTTTAAAGCTTTGGATCCTCAAAGGGTGAAGAAGAACATGGAGCAAGCTCTAGGAAGAACACTGAATATTGTAGAGAGATTTATTATGGAGAAAGTTGACGAGAAGAAATTAAAGAAAGACAACGAGAGTAAGAACTTCTTGGATTCACTGTTGGAGTGTGAAGGTGAAGGACCTGATAAGATCTCAACTCACAATATACTCATAATCATACTGGTAAACGAATTCTATCTCTCTCTTGCTTTTTCCTTTTTTGGTAAATTCGACTCTTACTGCCGGAACTAGAACTCGAACTTGAGATCTTGTAGCCTTGTCAAAGAATCATTTCTCTTTTTTTTTTTTTTTTTAATGATAGATTGGTTGATATTAGAATTTCCTGTAATTAAATTGTGATTAATAATGTTGCTACCTAGGAAATGTTTTTTGGTGGGACTGAGACCACAAGTGGAACTATTGAATGGGCAATGGCAGAGCTACTCAGGAACCCAGAACCAATGAGGAAAGTTAAAGAAGAGCTAAATCAAATCATAGGAGCAAAAAGGAAGGTAGAAGAGAATGACATAGATGAATTGCCATATTTACAGGCAGTAATCAAAGAAACAATGAGATTACATCCAGTAATCCCTTTGTTAATTCCAAGAAATACATTACAAGACACAAACTTTATGGGATATGAAATACCAAAAAATACACAAGTTTTTGTAAATGTATGGGGTATTGGAAGAGACCCAGATGCTTGGGAAGATCCTTTGTCTTTCAAGCCTGAAAGATTTTTAGGATCTAATATTGACTATAGAGGGCAAAACTTTGAGTTTTTACCATTTGGATCTGGAAGAAGAATTTGTGTGGGTATATCATTAGCTCACCGTGTGGTTCACTTTGTTTTAGCCTCGTTGCTTCATTATTTTGATTGGGAGCTTGACAGCAATTCTGCTTCAGAAACTCTAGATATGAATGAAAGGATGGGAATTTCAGTTAGAAAACTTAAACCAGTGAAAGCAATACCAAAGAAGAAGATCATTGCTGAATAATAAAGATCATTGTCGTCGTCGTTGTTGTTGTATTTTAAAGTTTTTCTATATGAAATAAGAATCCTTTCATATTTGATATGCATACATGGCTTCAACAGAATTAGGTAAATGTAATTTTTTACATTGAAATTTTATCTATAAAGTTACATTTACTTCCATAATTGACACCATAATAGTTAATATTATCCTAGTTTTGACTAAGAAAAAATATGTATTTTTAAAAAAAAAAAATTGATAATTTTTGAATTAATGGTTATATTGAAAAGTGAAGGAGTGATAATTTAACTTTTAATCTTGTGTATTATAAAATAAAAATTTAATCATATTGAGTTACTGCTTCTATAGCAAATTAGTAGAATATGAGATTAAATAAATAAACTTTTTAGACCACATCATTTCTTCTCATAGATGCCTCCTAATTTGATTTTATCAAAATTAATCAAGAAAAACAAATTTTCTTTTTGAAGGAACTTCTTCTTAATTTCTCAATATTATTCTCTTTTTTTTTATTTTTTATTTTTGTTTTAGGATCTTCTAAAATTTTTACTAATTAGTATATTCCTAAAATAAAAAAATAATTAATTAAGTATAGTAATAATAATAACAAAAACAATAATATTAATAATTAATGGTCACTACTATGAGGTGGAGGAACCGATACAACTTCAAGCATCTTGGAGTGGGCAATGGCTGAGCTCCTCTTGAATAATTAAAAACGTACAAGTTAGGTAGCAATGCAGACCCTAATAAAAAGCTTGAAGAGAAGGACATTGATCATCTTTCTCTTCCATATCTAAAAGGCAATTTTTAAAGAAACATTGAGACTTCACCCACTAAACTCTTCTTTTAATACCTCATATTGCCACGGAATCTTGCAAGATTTTTAGCTATGATATTCCCAAAGAAACTCAGATTTAGTAAATGTTTAGGCGATAGGAAGGGAATCAAATTCTTGGAAAGACCCTTTAGTGTTCAAGCCAGAAAGATTTTTGGAGCCAAACGATTTAGGTTATAAGGGACATCATTTTCAGTACATGCCCTTTGGTTCTGGTCGCAGAATGTACCCTGCCATGCCTCTCGCTTCTCGTTTGCTTCCATTTGCTTTGGGATCTCTCTCGTCTTGCATTCTTTTGATTGAGCTTTGGCAGATGGGCTTAAGCCAGAGGACAAAGACATGAGTGAGAAGATAGGGTTAACACTTAGAAAATCTGGAAAAATCTGTTTCTTCGAAAGTTATTCCATTACCTTTCAAGGAGAAGAGACCTAATTAATCAGATAATAATTAACTTTCCTATGAACGTGTACTTCTATGTATGCAATAATTCTGTCAATTTTTAGATAAAAAAAAATGATTCTATTATATACTCCCTTCGTTTCACTTCAAGTTTCGCTTTAAAAAAAAATTTATGTTTCATTTTAAGTGTCATTTTTATAAATTTAAAATAGTATTAATTAAAAAATTTTAAATTTGCCTTTATTTATTAAATTCTCTTAATCTTAACTAATTTACTCATTTTCTTTTTTAGCATTCTTGAAAAAGGATAATTAGGTAAATTACTATAAATTTTTTATAAAATTTATAGTCATTTATCATTATCTTGGTCTATATACTCCGTTCTTACATGACACTTGAAGTGGGACGAAGAGAATATTTTATCTTTATGAATTATGTTAAGGGGCACTTGTTAAGCATTTAATATAATTAATTTATTTAATGATTAATACTTCTAGATACTTTTTAAGTATTTAGTATAATTATTTTTTTTAATGCATTGATTATATTTTTAATTAAATTTCCTATTTTTAATATCAAATTTAATTATATAATTTTCTCTCTCTTTTATTTCTTAATAAAGCAATGCACTCTCTTTATTGAAAAAAAAAAATTCCCTCCCTTTGTTGTGGAATTCGGATTAATTTCTACCAATAACAACAATATTCACCTTGAGAACTATTATCCAGGTGACTAGAGTGTGAACGATTGAACTAAAAATCACCTAAAGGAAAAATTTTCAGGTAAGTGGTGAGATCACAACGGTCCAACTTAAAAACCACTTTCCTATACAGAATTTAACCAATACAAGTAATTTTAATAGCACAATAATTCACTACAACTATACCCGACAATAACTATTAAATAGACACAAAATAACATAAAGAGAACACCAGAAATTTAACGAGATTCGGCCAATTTTGCCTACGTCCTCGGACACTACCAAAATAATATTTCACTAATTGAAAAAATATTACAAAAGAGAGAGAAAGAATAAAATTGCCTAAATATAGGAAAGGGCAATTTTGGGATGAGAAAAACTAAAGGGAGGAGGAATCTATTTATAACTAAAGACTCCTCCAATTTTTCTTCAAATTCCTGATGTGGGAATTTTACAAAACCAACAAATCTCCACCTTGGAAAATTTCAAACAATTCTCTCACAAATTCAAATTTCAGTAGTGTCATCTAATGCGCTTTGAAGCGCCAATCTTCAAATTCTGATAACATTAATCAAGTCTAAACAGTGTTGGAACTTGATAGCTGTAACTACTTTTGTCAACATATCAGCAGGATTCTCAGTGGTCCGAATATTCTGGATTATGACTCCACCTTCTTCTAGGTTCTCTCGTACAAAGTGATATCGAACATCAATGTGCTTCGTCCTTGCATGACAAACCTGATTTTTTGCTAAGTGAATAGCACTCTGACTATCACAATGCACTTTGATGTGCTTCTGTTTAATTCCTAGTTCACCAAGCAACCCTTGAAGCCAAATTGCCTCCTTCACAGCTTCTGTAACTGCCATATACTCTGCCTCTGTAGTAGACAAAGCCACTGTTGACTGTAAAGTGAACTTTCAACTAATTGGTGCCTTTGCAAAAGTAAACACATAACCAGTAGTTGATCGACGTTTGTCCAAATCACCTGCGTAGTCAGAATCACAATACCCAACTACGTACTGACCTTCTTGCTTGTCCTACTGAAATACCAAACCAACATCTACGGTGTTCAGAACATACCGTAGAATCCATTTCACAGCTTGCCAATGCTCCTTTCTAGGATCATGCATATACCTGCTTACAACCCCAACTGCTTGTGAAATATCGGGCCTCGTACACACCATTGCATACATCAAACTACCAACAGCACTTGCATACGGTACTTTTGACATGTATTCCTGTTCTGCATCATTCTTTGGTGACATGGATGCACTAAGCTTGAAATGAGGAGCAAGTGGTGTACTAACTGGTTTTGACTTCTCATTCATGCCAAAACGTTTTAGTATCTTCCTTAAATATTCTTTTTGAGACAAACAAAGCCTCCCTAATTTCCTATCTCTTGAAATCTCCATACCGAGAATCTTCTTTGCTTCACCGAGATCCTTCATCTCAAACTCCCTGTTCAATTGAGTCTTTAATTTCTCAATTTCTGTCTGACTCTTGGAAGCTATCAATATATCATCAATATAAAGAAGAAAATATATATAGAATCCGTCTTGTAGCTTGCGTAAATACACACAATGATCATATTTGCTTCTCATATACTTCTGCCCTATCATAAACTTATCAAATCGCTTGTACCACTGCCTTGGAGATTGCTTCAATGTATACAGCGATTTTTCCAATTTGCATACCATCTTTTCCTTTCCAGCAACTTTGAATCCATCTGGCTGAGTCATGTAGATTTCCTTATCCAAGTCTCTATGTAAAAATGCAGTTTTTACATCCATCTGAACTAGTTCCAAATCCAACTATGCTACTAAAGCCAACAAGATTCTTATGGAGGAATGCTTTACAACTAGAGAAAATACTTCATTATAATCAACTCCCTCCGTCTGAGCGTAGCCTTTAGCCACCAATCTTGCTTTGTAGCGAACATTATTCTTGTCAGGAAATCCATCTTTCTTTGCATATACCCATTTGCACCCAATTGCCTTCTTTCCCTTCGGAAGACTAGCTAGTTTCCATGTCTGATTCTTTTGAAGGGACTGCATTTCTTCATTCATAGCGATCATCCACTTTTTCTGTTCTGAACTTTGAACTGCTTCATTAAAAGTGGTAGGAACATCATCGATTGTAATTGGTGATGCAGAAGAGACCATATTAGCATAACGAGCAGGTTGTCTAATGGTCCTCTTTCCTTTTCTTAGTGCAATTGATTCATGTTGCTGTGAAGGTTCTTGGGTCTGAACCTCTTCTTCATTTGACTCTTCTTCTACCATAGGAGAGTCATCATCAGTTTCTTTATTGGCTGGGACAATTCTGTTACTATTAAACTCCACCTGTTTGGAAGTACCCTCCACCTGCTGTGGAGTACCATCTGTCTGTTCATCAGTTACCTTTCTCAACATAGTAGATTCATCAAAGGTAACATCCCTACTAAATATTACTTTCTTTGTCTCTGGACACTAAAGATGATAGCCTTTTACACCAGGTGTGATCCCCATAAATATTGCCTTCTTTGCTCTTGGATCCAGCTTTGACTCCTTAACATGATAATATGTAGTGGAACCAAATACATGTAAGGAATCATAATCTGTAGTAGGTTTTCCAAACCATTTCTCCAATGGTGTCTTACCACTAATAGCAGTCGATGGTAAACGGTTGACAAGGTGACAAGCATATACCAAAGTCTCAGCCCAAAATTCTTTGCCCAACCTAGCATTGGACAACACACATCGAACCTTCTCCAGCAATGTCTGGTTCATAAGCTCAGCCACCCCATTATGTTGTGGTGTATTTCTGACGGTGAAATACCTGACAATACCTTAATCTTCACAGACTTTCAAGAAAGGATCATTTTTGAACTCTCCACCATTGTCTGTACGAAGACGTTTGACTTTTCTACCTGTTTGAGTCTCTATCATCTTTTTCCATTTAAGAAAAATTCCCAACAACTCATCCTTCGTCTTCATCGTATACACCCAAACTCTTCGGGAAAAATCATCAACAAAGGTAACATAATAGTGTTTTCCTCCCAAAGAAGTTGTCTTGGAAGGCCCCCATACATCTGAATGAACATAATCCAAAATACCCTCAGTATCATGGATTGCTGTTCCAAATTTCACCCTTGTCTTCTTCCCTTTGATGCAATGCTCACAAAAATTCAATTTGCAAGCCTATGCTCCTTTCAATAATCCTTGATCTGTTAGTAATTTCAAGGATTTTTCTCCAGCATGCCCCAAACGCATATGCCATAACCTGGTTGCTTCTGACTCCTGATCATTAGTAGAAGCTGTTACTGCTGCTGTCCCAACAATTATACTACCTAGAAAGTAATACACATTGTTTCTTTTTTGAATTCCCTTCATTATCACAAGTGCTCCAGAGATAATCCTCATTATCCCATCCTTAGCTCTTACTTCTAAACCTTTTGACTCTAAGGTTCCCACAGAGATGAGATTTCTCATTAAATCTGGCACATAATGAACACCTGTTAAGGTTCTGATTGATCCATCCTGATTTCTCAAGCGAATTGAACCAATCTCATGTGTATCAAGAGGGGAATTATTTACTGTGTAGACAACTCCACCTTTTAGTTCTTTAAAATCAAAGAACCATTCTCTATTTGGGGTCATATGGTGGCTACAAGCTGAATCTAGCAACCATGAGCTAGAACTGTTGGTTGATGGTGTAGCAACAAATGAGAAATCTGAATCTACTTCATCATACCCAGCTACATTTGACTCTGAGACAGCCTTTCCCTTTTCAGGTTTGCCTTTATTCTTTAGCTTGGGACAATCTTTCTTCCAGTGCCCCTTTCCTCGACAAAAGGCACATTCATCTTTACTCAGTCTGGATTTTGACTTTGATCTCCCTCTCCTTCCTTTATTCTGGCTCTGCAAACGGTCTCTAACAACAAGAGCTTCAACTTCTACACTTGTATTTTCTTGCTTTTCTTTCTTTCTCAATTCATAACTATACAAGGCAGCAGTTACTTCACTGAGAGACACAACAATCTTCCCATGAAGTAGAGTAGTTTCAAGGTACTCAAACTCATCAGGAAGCGATCCCATCAATATCAGAGCCAGATCTTCATCATTAAAAGTCACATCCATATTCATCAAATCAGTCACCAGCTGATTAAAGCTGGTAATGTGATCATTCATAGTGGTACCGGGTACATAATTGAAGCGGAACAATCTCTTCTTCATATAGAGCTTGTTCTGACTACTTTTCTTCAAGAACTTCTCCTCCAGTGCCTTCCACAATTTATTTGCAGAAGTTTCTTTCGAAAATGCATATTTCTGCTCTCTAGAAAGACACGATCGAATTGTACCACACGTCAATCTATTAATAATCTTCCATTCTTTCTCCTCAACTTCCTCTGGTTTCTCTTCTTCAATGGCAATATCTAGACCTTACTGAAAAAAAGCATCTAGAACCTCACTTTGCCACATGCCGAAATGACCAGTGCCATCAAAAATCTCCACTGCAAATCTGGCATTTGTTACAGTAGTTCTTGCCAAAATTGACAATGAAGATGTGGATGCTTTTGTATTGTCTGCCATTTCTGCTACAAATTCTATTTAATAGCTGTCAATGTGGAATGCCAATTAGCTCAAGGAAATTTTTTCTGATGTGGAAGATCAGCCTAAACCGCAACCACAGAGCATACTAAAATAAACCAAGAGCTCTGATACTAATTGTTGTGGAATTCAGATTAATTTCCACCAATAACAACAATATTCACCTTGAGAACTATTATCCAAGTGACTAGAGTGTGAACGATTGAACTAAAAATCACCCAAAGAAAAAATTCCCAGATAAGTGGTGAGGTCACAACGATCCAACTTAAAAACCACTTTCCTAGACAGAATTTAACTAATACAAGTAATTTTAATAGCACAATAATTCACTACAACTATACCCGACAATAGCTATTAAATAGACACAAAATAACATAAATAGAATACCATAAATTTAACGAGGTTCGGCCAATTTTGCCTACGTCCTCGGACACTACCAAAATAATATTTTACTAATTGAAAAAATATTACAAAAGAGAGAGAAAGAATAAAATTGCCTAAATATAGGAAATGACAATTTTGGGATGAGAAAAACTAAAGGGAGGAGGAGTCTATTTATAACTAAAAACTCCTCCCATTTTTCTTCAAATTCCCGATGTGGGAATTTTACAAAACTAACACCCTTTTTTTTCCTTGAAAAATGGCATGTGATTACATTTGTTGGTGAACATAATCATGAATTATTTTCTTCACAAGTTCGTTTTCTTTCAATTTTTTTATATAATTTATTGACAATTAATTGTATACATGATTGATTTGGATATCTATGAATAACAATAGTTTATAATACTATTAACTTGAGTGTTTGCAGTTCTCAATTATAGCAATAACATAAGATTATTGGCTATCAGTAACTAATTTCTAATTGAAGGGAATTTTTTGGAAAAAAAAATGGGAGGGAATTTTTTTTTATTTAATAGAAAGAGTGCAATTTCTTTTTTTCTTTATTAAGAATGTAATTAATGCATTAGAAAAATTAATTATATTAAATACTTAATAAGTGCCTATAAGTATTAATGCATTAAATAAATTAATTATATTAAATACTTAATAAGTGCCTAAGGACACTTATTAACATAACCTTATTTTTATTATTATTATTTACTTTGAAGAAAAGGGAGATTTGAACTTAAAATTTTTTTGAAATCTAGAAATATCATGCTCTGGTACATTAATTAGTTTTGCTTCCATTTGCTTATGCTATGCTTAAATCAACTATGCATACGTAAGCTTGTTCACCACAAATTATTAAATGTGGGGGGTCCCATTTCTCTCGTCTCTCTTTAGATCAGTTGGCTCCGCTTCATAGGATTCAAAATGGGGTTATTCTCTGATGACTCCGGCCATTAGAAGGAATACACACTTTTATATTTTCACTTTTATCTTCTTTTGTTTTGATTTTTAAACAAATTTTCTCTCCTCAATAATGAGTGTATTTGGCTTCTCATTTATTTTGGAAATTTGAGTTTTGGAATCAATTTATCTACGGCGAATTTATCATCTTTCATTCCAGTTTAGGCCGACTCTTTTACCAACTAATTTTTTTTTATCAAACTGTTCAGTCATTGTGAAAAATAAGATCAGACTACTCTAGTTTGTGCCTCTCTAGAAAATTATAGCTAGCTTAAAATTAAATTAAAATATTACAATAGACCTTTATTATCGCTAGTTTTGCTTGTGAAAATTAGTGAAAATTATTGTATTCTACATCAATTCATATGGTGTCCTGCATCTCATAATTAAATATAATAAATTACTAAAAAAATGTTATATTTTACTTCATTTCATACGTATGATGAATTAAATTTTTTATATGAAGAATTCAAAGAATTTATATAATTTATTTATTTTTATCTATATTTTAGCCAAATTGAGTAGGTATAAGCATATTCTTATATGACGTTTGAGCCAATATACTTACCTTCCTTAAGACACTTGTACAAATGAATAAAAAGTCAAAGTCAAACTATATAAGAATATAGAGAATTATTTATGAATCTTAAGACACATGTACACATGTTTGTAATTAATTATTCAATAGCAATTTTTAAAAGTAAAGTTAGAGAATTATTTATGAATCTTAATTTTAATTTGGGATTAGACGAATTTTTTAATTTGTTCGTGAATGGATAGATATGTGTCACGGGCCGTAACACCGTTGGGACCGTGCGGCGCTTGCTAACAATCACAAGCCAGCCAAATATTCAGTTACCTGTGCATAAGCATAGTAAGATTTATATCAATAACGGGCCAATATTAGCAATGATAGCATGAAAGCGACAACATAGCATAACAATAGTTTAGCAACCAAGCATTCGTAATAGAACGGGACAGCCCATGAGGAAACATCAAGTCAATCTCATTTCATTGATTTGTAATTCATTACATCATAGAAACCACAGTGCGCCCATTGTAAGTAGGGGGACCTTACAACGAGCTAAGTAACCAACAGTGCCTAGCTCCCCAATCACTTGGCTCACCAGTCACTCCTCCCTATATATGCTAAAAGAGCAAACTGGGCTGTGCGAGGAGGAGAAAGCATAAGGTGCGAGGAGGAGAGTCCTCCTTTATTACAAGATAACATAGTGAAAATGACCTAATTACAAAATCTATCATATTTCCCCTTATAAGAATTACAAAATCAATCCCCCGTTACAATATGCGTTGCCATAACACAAATGATGTTTTATAAATTTTGAGTCTAGCAAATTAAAAATCAGAGAAATTACAATGGAGCTGATCTACAATTTTCTTGTTTGGTTAATTAGTCTTTTCTTACCATCACTAGCTCTGATTCAATGGTTGAATGGTAAAAAATTGGGAAATAATGGCACGAAGAACCAACCTCCAGGGCCTAGAGGTTGGCCAATCTTTGGAAACATTTTCGATCTTGGAGCCTTACCACACAGGACTTTATACGAGCTTAAGTTCAAGTATGGAGCTGTGGTTCGATTAAGATTAGGATTAATGGATACAGTAGCTATACAATCTGCCAAGACAGCAGCTGAGCTGTTCAAGAACCACGACGCCAGCTTTTGTGGCAGAAAGGATCATGATGTATTCTCATCTCATAACTATAAAGATGCATCACTTGCTTTTGGCCAGTTTGGTCCCTACTGGCGCATGCTTAGGCGTCTTTGTTCGATGGAACTCATGGCCAACAAACGAATCAATGAAACAGTTCATATTCGGAGGAAATGCATTGATCAAATGATAAGGTAACATTTGTTTTATTTCTTTTAATCTGTTCCTTTTGTTTTTGGATTAACAGTTGACTATAATATGTCAATTGTTGAATGGTGATTGAAAGAGAAATTTTTAGATAAATTGAGTTTACCACTATAGATGGATAATATGATATTATTAGTTGATATATCTTATTAATATTGGATTGGTAATTTGATATGAATTTGTTTGTAATTTGTCCTAATTTTATTAATTAAATTCGAAATTATTGACAAGTAGATGATACTGTTGACAAGAATTATAATGTTTAGAGCTATATCTAAGGGAAAATTTTTGCTTATTAATTTGAAAATCCACTGGTTTACTATTTGGATTGATTAATTACTAATAGAGTTGAGTATTATCTCGTAACGTAAGAAGCTGTTAGAGGTTTGAAACTTGTTATGTAATTGTTTAACAGGAGCATTGAAGATGATGTAGCAGCTGCAAAGGCAAAGGGAGAAATAGGTAAGGTGAATTTTCCTCACTACCTCTTCCTAATGTCATTCAACGTGCTTGGTAACCTCATATTGTCAAGAGACCTTTTAGACTCACAGTGCAAAGAAGGCCTTGAGTTGTTTGAAACCATGGACAAGGTTGCAACATGGGCTGGGAAGCCAAATGTGGCGGACTTTATACCATTCTTGAAATGGTTGGATCCCCAGGGATTGAAAAAAAATATGTTACGAGATTTGGGACGAACCATGGAAATTGTGACTGAATTTGTGGAAAAGAGAATTGAGGAGTATAAATCAGGTAATATTAAGGAGAAGACAAAGGATTTCCTAGATGTGTTGTTGGAATATGAAGGTGATGGTAAAGAATGGCAAGGCAAGATCCCATATGAGAAAGTCATCATAATCATACTGGTAAGCATACTTATATTATTAAAATGGAAAGATTTGTCTACGTTCAAATTAATGTATAATAGACTTGTTTATATTGAATTTATCCATATGCGTATAATCGATGTAATAATATCATATAGAGTAAATATAAGTATAACAGTATATTTTTTTAGACAAAAAGAAAGACAAATAAATATTTTTAATAATAATTTTTCAAAATGATATTTACATATTGAGTGTAAAAGTTGAAAAATATATACATAATGGTGTTTTTTATGATTACTTTGTTTTTAAACAAAATAACTTATTTTGTTTGTGAAAAAAAATTATTTTTTACAAAAAATAATAATTTTATTCATATTTTTTTGTAAATGAAACTATTTTTTCATAATTTTTTTAATTACGAAAAAATTTTTAATTTTACGAAAAAATATGACTTATTTTTGCAAAACAACAATTTTACGAAAAAGAAAAAAATAATTTCTTAATTACAAAAAAAATATGGCTCTCTAATAAAAAATCATAATTTTTTTATTTTTTTATAAAGTTTATAGATATATAAATTTAAAATACTACCTTAATCATTATAGTATTTCTTATTTTTAATTATTAAAATCTAATAGCAGATTAATTTAATTATAATACTTTAAATATTTTAATTATATTTATTATTTATAGTTATTCTATTGGCCATAAAAAATAAAATTTTATACTTTTTTTAAAATAAAGTAATATAAAAAATTTGCTTATACGATAATTTTTATAAAATGATTATATTTGTTTAAAAAAAATTAATATTTTTTTATAATTATAAAATTATTTTTCTCATAAAATTATTATTTTATATAAAATAAATTATATTATAAAATAAATTATATTTTTATAAAATTAAAATTTTTTTCATAATTATGAAAAAATATAAATAAAATTATAATTTTTACGGAAGTAACAAGTATAACTTAACGTTTGACTTTACCCGCAGTGCCGAAGCTACCATTGTCTTTAATTTTAATGAAATCTATTTACAATTTACAGAATCTTAAATTTTATAAAATAATAATTTAGAGTTGAGTAGTTGTCTATGGGTTGATTGGTTGTGGCATGAATCCTTTTTGGCTTTTTTATTTGTTTAATTCTGAGATCTTGCTTTTCCGTAGCCATTATTTAAGATATGGATGGTCTCTTTCCCTTTAGGCTTCTTTTGGCATCTAGCTTTGTAAAAGATTTTGTTTGTATTGATTTGGGATTTATTTTCAGTGTGCTTTTAGTTAATTTTTTCATAATTGTAATTTTTAATTATTTTATTATAAAATATGCAAGAGATTAATAAATTTCAATAGATGACTTTAATGTTTTAAAATAATGTCTAGTTATTTTCGTTAATATTTTTTTATATCTTTTTTTGAAGTATATGATGTTATTTAAATACTTATTATTATGTTTAATTTGATGTCAATTAATAGTAGTAGATTTTTTTTATGTTATATTTTTAATAATTTATGTGCACTTATAAATTATTTTTTTTTAACTTTTATGGTGATAAAAAAAAATTTGCAATTGGCCCTCTCAAACATGGATAGCTGACTCCGCCACTGGTTGGTATAATACCCTTTAAAGGTGTGGAGATTAAGAGAGCATTGAATTTGAGGAGTCTATTTAGGTTTCATCAATTTAATAAAGAGAAATTCTTAGATAGACTAAGACTAATAATGTCAAATTACTCATAAATTAATCTAATAAAAATAAAATGCTATAATTTATAAGTAATTTGATATCATTAACTGATATATTATGTTTTTATTGGTTTAGTATGTGAATAACGTATTAGACTCAGTTTCTCTAAAAATTTATCATATATATATAGCTCTTTATTAATATGAATAAGTTTTTACCAATCCAATAAAAGTGTGTAAGTAATTAACATATGTAAGTCTTGCTTACACAAATCAAATGACATAATAATGTTGGGAGAAAAAATATGAGTATCCTTTCATTAGATTAAAAAAAATAAATATAAAAGCCATATCGATTAAATATAAATATACCTTATTGAGTAAGGTGTATAAAATAAGAATATGCAGTTGAGCGGACTAGAATTTTCCAACATAAAGGAGGGTTTCAATTGTTATATGGCTTATATTTGAATCATTTTACTTTCATAATAATGATAAAAAATTTATCAACAGTTTGTTTGTTTTGTACTGTTGACACTATCTTAATAATATTTTTTGGAACATCGATATTGAAAATCTTTATGATAAAAAGAAAATAAAATAAAAATAGTTTAGTTTAAGTCATTTTTTATTGAAGGTAAGCTCGACTTTCAATTTTAAGAGGGAATTATAAATTTACTTTTGATGTTTAGGAAATGTTTATTGCTGGGTCAGAGACTACAAGCACAACAACGGAATGGGCCATGGCAGAGCTACTCCAACACCCAGAAGCCATGAGAAAGGTCAAAGAAGAACTCAATATAGTTGTTGGAGAAAATGGAAAAGCTGAAGAGAATGACTTAGAGAAATTGCCATATCTACAAGCTGTTTTGAAGGAAACATTTAGATTACATCCTGCGCTTCCTCTACTCATTCCAAGAAACACAGTACAAGATAAAAATTTTATGGGGTATCACATATCCAAAGATACACAAGTTTTTGTGAATGCATGGGCAATAGGAAGAGACTCTGATTCTTGGGAGGATCCTTTGAGCTTCAAGCCTGAAAGATTTTTAATGAATTCAAATGTTGATTACAAGGGGCAGAATTTTGAGCTCATTCCATTTGGATCAGGTAGAAGAATTTGCGTGGGTATGACATTGGCTCAAAGGGTTGTTTCCTTTGGTTTGGCTTCTTTAATTCACAGTTTCGATTGGGAACTTGACAAAGATTTCACGCCTCAGACTTTAGACATGAGTGAAAGTATTGGGTTGTCAGCCAAAAAGCTTATACCCTTGAATATAATACCCAAGAAACGATCAAAGGCTAATTAAAAAATCAAATAGAAATGATTAGGTGAATTTATACTTGAAAATATTGGATTCGTGATATTACCTATTTTAATTTTAAACTAAAAAAAAAAATTAATTTGGATGTCAATTTTGTATTATGCAAAAGATTTGCAAGTTCTGTATGCTTTTGAATATTGTTTCAGTTTTAACAGTTAGATTTTAATTTATGTAATAAAATTTTGGTTTTTGTTTTTGTATCTGGAAATATTGACCTAATTTATTATAGAAAATAAAGTAGTTGGAAATAGTACTATATATCATCTATATATACAGCACAAAATAATTTTTATTAAATTGGCAAAATGTTTTACATATATAAAAAGATTAGAATTATAATTTTAGGAGGCAAAAGTTGTACAACATATTTTATAATTAATTCCAATCAATTTCAATTTGATGTTTTTAAACTTTATTAAGAATTTTTTTTTTCGTGTAAAAATATTAATATACATGAATCTTAAATTTTGGAATTAAACTAAAAATAAATTTTTTCTTTTCATTTATAAATATTTTAGGTCCGTCATATGATTTTTGTTCTAATTTAATCTAATCAATGAAATAAAGTCAATATAATGAATGAAAAATGACATGTAACATTATCTTATTGCTAAATTTAAAAAAAAAAAAAAAAAGAGAAATTTGATGGGGAGTTTGCTCAATTCATGGGGAGTGCTCTTACAGCCAAGCCAGAGCTGGCTGTCATAAGATTACTTTTTCATTTTATGTACTTGCAGACATAGCCGTGTATCTTTTAACGAGTCAACAAACTTAAATTCGAATATCCATCCGAAAAAAGTAGCAAAGAAAAGTGTTAAATTACTTGAAATTTTGTGATGATTTAGTTTATAATTCAATTTGAAATTTTGGGAGTTTTAATTTAAAGGAGATTTTCATTGAAATATGTGATGGAGAAGAAGGGTGAGGATTGATAGACCTCAGTCTAAAAACTAACTACTGACTCGTTTTAGCACTATATTTTATAGCGACCTGATTTGGAGTAGGTTGTATATATTCATATGTGCACACGCATTAACTCATTTCATTTCTTTTTATTATGCAAACAAAAAAATATAAAAAAAATATAAAAATTTACATGATTTGGCCGATTTGACCCTCCCTTCAAAGATAAAGAGAAAAAATTCTTATTTCTATGAGAATTATTACAAAAAGAGTACAATCCATAATATATTTATATATATGTAACGTTGATGTCACACGTAATTCTTTATACGAAGAATAAAAAAGAATTTATAATTTATTTACTTTTATCTATATTTTAGTCAAATTGAGCAGGCATGAGCATAATTTTGCATCACATTTGAGCCTACACTTGCCTTCCATAAGACACTTGATGTGGAAATGAATCAGAAGTCAAATTACATAAGAATATAGGGTATATTGCATTGCATGTTTGTGATTAATTAGTTGAATAGCAATTTCAAGATGGAGTAAAGTTAGAGAGTTATGAATCTTAATTTTTGAGATTAGACAATATATATATATATATATATATATATATATATATATATATATATATATATATATATATATATATATATATATATATATATATATATTATTTACGAGTTTTCTAGTTCCGTCATGAATTATTTTTGTCCCTAATTTGATAAGGTAACATTTGTTTTGTTTCGTTTTTGGGTTAAGGGTTAATTATGTAGGAAATTTGCGTCCAGTGGCTGCTTGGACTCTTCTCTAGATTGGACTGATTTTGTTGTGTGCTTCAGTAACATTGGACAAAATGGATTAAACCATCTTAATAATTAGTCGACCCACAACCTTATATTCATTTTTTTTACCTTTTATACTGACAGTGCAAAGAAGGTTTTGAGTTGTTTGAGGCCATGGGCAAGGTTGCAACATGGGCTGGGAAGCCGAATGTCGCAGACTTTCGATAACGTGATAAAATTAATTTTCATAACATGAAAATGAAAACAATCGAAATTAATTTTTAAATGAGAGTATATATAATATGAAAATGACAACTGAAATCATGTTAACAAGCTTACATCTAAGCATGATTAAGTGGAGTATCCGTAGTGTTTTGTACAAAAGAAATGCTAAAAGATTCTTGAATTTTTTTTTAGTAATTAATATTTTTTTATAAATAATTGATTTAAACTTTAATATTATTTTATTTTAAGTGATTAGGGTTAGGTATTGTTTGGACTAGATCATTATTTAATTCATATGTGTTTTAAAAACAATAATACCTCAACTTATAATTAAAATTAGTAAAAAATTAAGGGTAAAATAATTAATTTGTTAGTAACTATTTAATTAGGAAAATGCAACCTCCTCTCTCTCCTAATTAGAGGTTCGCTCGGATTGATCCAAACCAGACTAAAGGAACCTGTGTTGGGTTATAAGCGACTCAAACTTGAGACTATATGAAGCAGTAGTGATAATCTGCAACTAAATTTTCATGCTATACCAAGAATATATGAATCAAGAAAATTTTCATTTTTTTTATAACACATTAAAAAAAAAAAAAAAAAAAGAAAGAAAGAAAAAACACCTTGCAGATCTCTAAACCACTACAATTGATAAATTTAAACTATACCATATATGCATGTACTTTCTCTGTTTTAAAATAATTATCTCTTTAAAAATTTTATTTTATTTTAAAATATTTGTCATTTTAGAATTTTAAGAAAGTATTTATTATTTTTTTTCAACTTTATTATCTCTTTATCTCTCTATTAAACATTTACATTAATTATTTTTGTTTATTTACATTAAAATAAAAATAGATATTTTAATTTTTTTAACTTATAATTATGATAATTAAATGACTTTTTTAATATATGTGCATTTTCCTAAAACGACTATTAATTTAAAACTGAGGGAATATAAATTTTAACACCTATGGGTTATGTTATACAAAAACTTTTAAGAGGTCACATTTTCATTTTTCGGAAATGTTTCCTCTTTGGAAGCTCACGGAAACTTAATTGAAATGTTTCGGACACGTTTTCGTAATTTGAAAAAATTAAAAACTCATTTTCATAAATGAAAACTTGTTTCCAAGGTTAAAAAAAAAATAATAAACTTGCTAGATCAATCTATAAATAAAAATATTTACTCTCGACTTAATTTTTTCTTATATATAATAATAATATATTTATAAATTATTATTTTTAGCATATATATATATATATTGACAAAAATTGAATTGAAATAACAGAGGTGATTTAAATAGGTGTAAGTTAAACTCACAAATAAATTGAATTTAATTAATTTAGATTAATTATTGTTAAATGGTTAAATCTAACCAATTAGATATTTAAACTCAAATTATTATATATCCATCTATTTTTTTTTTATGTATTTTTTAATATGAAATTTATTTTTTAACATATATATTTTCATATTTTTTTATATTTACACTTTTTTCTCACGGTTGAGCCACCACCGCTTTCTTTTCTTTCCAAATCTTAAAAATAATAAGAGAATCAATGAAAGATTTGATATTGTTGAAAAATCTGCTTACCTATGCCACTTGAAATTGACATTTAAAAAATTAAAACATTTATAACCAGTGAAAGTTGTAGTGTGGAAAAATGCAGCCCTATGAGCAAAATATGGATAGGAACAAATCATAGGTATACTGACGTGCCTTTTTTCTTTTTTTTTTTTGGTAAATTTAGTTTTAACTGAGATTTGAATTGAAAATATTGTAGATCTGAAAATGACTCTAGCACTACTGCAGTAAAGACTTATTACATGAAACATAAACACCTAAAATAAATATGTTAATGTTTGGTAGAAGTAGCCTAATCAATTATTTCTTTCCAGAAAAGTGGATTTTCAGAGGCATGCACTATTGCCTATTGCCTGAACGTAAATCTGCATTTTCAGAGGCTTTAATTGCTTCTGATATATCCAAGTCTTCTTGATTAGGCGTTTCTAGTGAGTGGCGGACGGAAAATTTTCTCCCCAGGCGGCTCTTCCATCTTTTCACAAATTCTCAACAGATGCATGCCTTTAACTATGTGAAAACTTGACATTTGACGTTAAAAGACATCAACAATAAAAGCTACGGCCAAAAATAAAGCCAGATAAGTTGCTTCGGGGACCCCACTCAAGGAACCCATGTGAAAAATATCTAAAATGAATTTGAGGGAATTAATATGCAAGTTATTTGTGAATATAGAGAATCTCAAAAATATCTTATAACAACCTCAAACAAAAAGGAAAAGAAAGGTTTAAGGAAATGGAGTGGAGCTATAGTCATTTGCTTTCTTGGGTTAGTCTTCTCTTTTTGGCAGGGGTGATCCTGTTGCTGAAACAGAGAAAGTCAAGACCTGGTGCCAATCAACGACCACCAGGGCCTAAAGCTTGGCCAGTCCTTGGTAATATATTTGATCTTGGGACCATTCCACACCAGGCTCTATACAAGCTTGGATTCAAGTATGGGCCTGTACTTTGGATACAATTGGGGTGCATTAACACCCTTGTGATACAGTCTGCCAAGGCAGCCGAAGAGCTGTTCAAGAATCATGATGTTACTTTCTGCGATCGGAAGGTTCCTGAATGTCTCACAGCTCATAACTATGATCAGGCAGCAATTTCTATAGGCCGGTACGGCTCCACATGGCGCTTTCATCGCCGACTTGTTACAGTGGAGCTCATGACCATCAAGCGAATCAATGACTCCACTATCATTCGGCAAAATTGCGTTGAAAAAATGATACAATATATTGAGGAGGATGTTGCGGCAGCACATGCACGAGGAGAATCAGGGGAGGTGGAGGTAGCTCGCCATGTCTTTTTCATGGCATTCAACCTGGTAGGCAACCTTGTGCTTTCACAGGATCTTCTCAATTCTCAGTCGAAAGAGGGACACGAATTCTTTGATGCTCTGGAACAGGTCTCACAGTTGGCTGGGATGCCAAATGTTGCTGACTTGCTGCCATTTCTTAAAGGTTTGGATCCCCAGAGGATCAAGAGAAGAATGGATAGAGAACTGGGACGAACCATGAATGTAGTGGAGGGCTTTGTGAGGAAGAGGATTGAAAAGCAGAAATTAGAGAAAGAAAGAGGGAGCAAGGACTTCTTGGATGCACTATTGGAGTATGAAGGTGAAGGACCTGATAAGATATCTACTCACAATATACTCATAATCATACTGGTAAATTCTCTCTCCATATTTTTAAATGTGCCTAGATTTCAACCCCACTATCAAAAACTATTTATAGGTGTATAAACTTAACCCAATCCAATTACAATTAAATCAGATACTGAATTTCTAAGAAAAAAGATTGTGATTTTCAACAACGAACAGCAAAATCATGAACATCTCTAAAACTAGCTTCTATTAAATTTCCTACACTGCAGGAAATGTTCTTTGGTGGGACAGAAACTACAAGCAGCACTATTGAATGGGCAATGGCAGAGCTACTCAGGAACCCAGAATCAATGAGGAAAGTTAAAGAAGAGCTAAATCAAATCATAGGATCAAAAAGGAAGGTCGAAGAGAATGACATAGATGAATTGCCATATTTACAGGCAGTAATCAAAGAAACAATGAGATTACATCCAGTAATCCCATTGTTAATTCCAAGAAATACATTACAAGACACAAACTTTATGGGATATGAAATACCTAAAAATACACAAGTTTTTGTAAATGTATGGGGTATTGGAAGAGACCCAGATGCTTGGGAAGATCCGTTGTCTTTCAAGCCTGAAAGATTTTTAGGGTCTAATATTGACTATAGAGGGCAAAACTATGAGTTATTACCATTTGGGTCTGGCAGAAGAATTTGTGTGGGTATATCATTAGCTCACCGTGTGGTTCACTTTGTTTTAGCCTCGTTGCTTCATTATTTTGATTGGGAACTTGACAGCAATTCTGCTTCAGAAACTCTAGATGTGAATGAAAGGATGGGAATTACAGTTAGAAAACTTAAACTAGTGAAAGCAATACCAAAGAAGAGGATCATTGCTGAATAATAAAGATCATTATTGTTGTTTTTTTTTTTTTAAGTTTTTCTTTATGAAATAAGAATACTTTCATATTTGATATATGAACATGGTAATAAATGTAATTTTTTACATTTGAAATTTTATCTCTAAAATTACATTGACTTCCATAATTGAATCTCCCTATGATAATTAATATTATCCTAGTTTTGGCAAAGAAAAATGTATTTTTTTTTATTTTAAAAAATTGATAATTTTTGAATTTGGACTTTATATATAAAATTTTTTGGAGAAATAATCATTTTGGCTAACTGAATACAATTTCACTAGATTACAAGAAAAGGATGGGCTTCCAATACACAAACTGTGACTTGGGAATAATTTTTTGGAGAAATATCCATTCTTTCAAGCCTGAAAGATTTTTAGGCTCTAATGTTGACTCTACAAAACTTTGAGTTTATCCCATTTGGATCTGGGAGACGAATTTGTGTAGGCATCTCATTGGCTCATCGCATAGTTCACCTTGTTCTAGAATCCTTGCTTCACTGTTTTGACTGGGAGCCTGGCAGTAATTCTACAGCAGAGACCATAGACTTTAGTGAAACAATAGGAATAGCAGCTCGAAAGCTTACACCCATAAGAGCAATGCCTAAGAAGATCATAAGAGAGTCATGAACATCAAAAATAAAATTCTAATAAGTTGAGTTGTATAAAATTCTAGTAAGTTGAGTTTTTCTATATATTTACAGGATTGAATTAGAGGTGTAATTAAACAGAGCTGAGAGTCTATTCGATTAAATTAATTAACTTTAGAAATTAATAGTTTATTTATCAATATTTCTTTTTTTTTTTTTATCAATATATATTTAATTAAAATAGACCTCAAGCAAATTTACCTTGAATAAGCTCGTATTCTAACTCAATAAGTACATAACTATTTAAACATAAATATTATATATATTTTAAAATATAGCTCCTTTCAAATAAAATTAAAATAATTGAAGGCATTCGAATCAAATATTATAATTCTTAAACTCGATTTGATTCGTTATTCCAACTTTTAGAACTCAAATTAAACCCATGCAGCAAATGACTAGTCGATCCCTAGCCGTTCAACATAAAACATCAGGGTGAAAGTTCTGGATTTTTAAAACCAACAAATTTGATTTTTACCCTTTATTAATTGAAATTTTCAATATATTTACATGTTTATATTGTAATGAAATCATTAAATTTTAAAAAAATATGTTAACTCTTATATCTCATATACATACACTTTACACTATCGAGATGGAAGGTCCAAACTATAATATACTCTTTTCTAATATATATATATATAGAGAGAGAGAGAATTATTTGAAGTATGAGAAAAAAAATTTTAAAAATCATTGAACTCAAATTTTACACGCACGCGCACACGCACATGCACACACACATATATATATATATATATATATATATACTTCAAATAATTCTCTCTATATTTTTTTTTTAATTGTTCATATATATATATAATATCAATCTCATATATATCTTTTTATATTAATATTATAAAGCTTATTTTCAAGTATGGCCCTTTGATTTGGTTAAGACTGGGTTCTACCAACACACTTCAGCTGTTATACAATCTGCTAAGCTAAGGCAGCTGAACAGTTTTTCAAGAATCATGACATCTCTTTCAGTGACCGGAAAGTTCCTGAATCTCGGACAGCTCATAACTACAACCAATAGCGGATCTATATTGGGAGTACAGGCCTTTTAAATTTCACATGTATCCTACATATGTATTTTAGATTTGCCAATAAGATTTTTTAATTTGCCCCATAAGATTTTTTCTTTTCGCTCATAAAATTGTAGATATACCCCTTTTAAATTAAATTTGAACTCCTCAAATTAAGATTTAATAGATAAATTTATCATATTTTTATAATTATTGTTATAATAATATTGATTATAATATATGAGTAGTATGATATGATTGAATATTTATCGTTATCTTTATAGATAGTTTTCTTATATAAATAAGACTTTATCTTTTATCATATTTTTGTAACTTTTTATATTTATAAATAAGTATTATAATCAATACAATGACACATAAAAATTTATTCTCTCTTTTATTTTCTCTTTTCTCTTTGTTTTATTCTCTATAATTGTTCTTTATTTTATAACACATTATCAGTATGAACTTGTTCTACCTTTTTCTTCCCAAGGTATTTTTTTCTCTTTTTCTCATTTTGAATGACATATGAATCATATATATTTTTAAATAGACATATGCCTATACACATATATGTTCGATATGTATTATTTATTATGCCAATTAAAGTAAATATATATAATTTTTTTGCTTTTTGATGTGGTCATAAACTTCGTATATATGTTTTTTTTTTAACCAAGAAATCGTTTTTTTTTTTTTATTTTGATTAACTCTCTTTTTTTAGTAACATATAAAATTATTATAATCATTTCTATAATTTCTTAAATCGTTTTGATGTGACTTTTTTCATGCAAAACAATGATTATGCTGCATATCTTTTTTTTTTATGGTGCATGAAATTTTTTTTAACATATATTATCATATTGAATTCTTTTATAGAGATAATTATTTGACATTAATTAAATTCTAGTTTCTGAAAAATTATCACTATATTTTAAATTATAGTTTCTGAAAAAATTAGTATTATTTATAGTTCAGAAAAAATTAATTAAATAAATAATTAAGGTATAAATTCCTAAAGAATTTTAGCTTAAGTTTATGAAAAACTAAGTATCCTAAGATTTAGTATCACAATTTATTAAAGAATTATTTTATATTTTTGAAAAATTAATAATAATTACAGTTTCTAAAAAACTAATAATCTTTACAGTTCCTAAAGAACTAATAATAATTATAATTTCTGAAAAATTAATAATCTCTACAATTCCTGAAAAACTAGCAATATATTTTAAATTCTAGTTCTTGAAAAACTAACACTATATTTCAAATGCTAGCTCCTGAAGAAACTAGTATTTCTTGAAAAACTAATAATCTCTACAGGAACAGTTCCTGAAGAACTAATAATTTCTACAGTTCTTAAAGAACTAATAATTTCTAAAAACTAATAATAATTACAGTTTCTTAAAAACTAATATTTCCTATAGTTCCTGAAGAACTAGTATTCTCTCTAGTTCCTAAAGAACTAGTATTCTCTCTAGTTCCTAAAAAACTAATTAAATAGATAAATAAATAAAATAGAAATTTCAGAAAAATTGATATTTTATATTACTGAATAATTAATAAATTTGATTTAAGCTGTATGAGTGAATTAATAACTGGCTTTGAATAAATTGGACGTTAATAAAGTATTTGTGCATAAAAAAAAAATTCAAAGAGTTGGTGCTAATACTCATAAAATTAAAGTAAACCCTTTTGCTTTGATCTATATTTTGGGTGTTTTATTGTTGATTATGTGGATTGGAATGATGGTATAGCTTATTTGGTTAACCAACCAAATTGCAACTTTTAATTGGTTATCAATTATAACAACACATTTTATACATAGTTTTAAAGTCATGGTTTGCAATTTTTTTTTATGGCATGAAATCTGACACTAAGTTATTCATATATTGATTAATTGACTTACTTTATGGGGAAAGTGGTGATCTTGCGTTTATATTAATAAGTTTACTTGATTCATTAAATGGAGATCGATTCTACTAATATATATATTATTACATATCTTTTGGTCTTAACATCTTAACTTAAAATTTGTTTTATGGACAATACAAGTCTCATATATATATATATATATATATATATATATATATATATATATATATATATATATATATATATATTTGTTAATTGAATAGCCTACGAGACAGCTATATGTATTACATATGTCTTAAATTTACTTATGTCAATATGCATTATATGTGAAAGCAATTAGAAATTTAATTGAAAGACACGAGATGCATATAAATTATATAAGCAATATAGTTTTGTTAATTTATGATTTGATGGATTTATTCCTAGATTGCATATATTGTTGGATTTATATTGGTATAGAGAAGCATAATTAGTGCTTACATTTTCTTGGTAGGATAAATTATAAATTTAATATTTGTTAAAATTAATATTAATTTATTTTTCTAATTGGTTTATTTATATATATTTTAAACATATGCAAATTAAGTTATTTAAATAAATAAAGTGAAGAAGTGAAAATTTGGTTGATATTTTTATATGCTCTTGAATTCAATAGGAATAATTTTTTACATGGGTTCTTAATAATGAAATGTATTTAGATGCTAGTAAGAGCAAATGTTATTATCTACTTAAACCTCATTTAAGTGAGGATTTAAAAGCTGAATATCTCACTATTTTTTATATTCTATAGAAGAGTTTTAAAGATAAATATGATCACTTTAAAGATATAGTTCTATCACAAGTTTAATATGACTGGCTAAACATATGCTTAAAACATTTTAAGTTTGTTTCATAATACAATTCAATCATGGTTAGAATCACTTCACAGCTGAGATTGTGTGGTGATAAAATTATGAAATATGATATGTTAGAAAAGACATATACTACTCTTCATATCTCTAATATGCTCCTGTAGTAGCAGTATAAAAAGTGAAAATTTACAAATATTTTTTTTGTCTTATAGTGGTTGCAAAGAATAATTGCTAATGAGAAATCATCAAACAATGCCCACTAATACAATTTCATTTTCTGAAGTGAATGTTTTAAATTATTTGGTAGATCATGAGAACTCTGAAAGAATAATAACTCATATAGAACACACAGCTTAATATTGGTGACTTTATGTAAACTCCTTGAAGGAGTAATTTGCAAGGATTTTACAAGTTGTGCATTATAATGAGTTATTTCATTATTGTTTTATCCTCAGTATACATGCACAACATATTGCGTTGAACTTGCAGTTCAAGCATTGAACTTATAGTTCAATAATTATACCTTGAAGATTTGGCATGAATACTATTATGTATATCATACATACTCTTTTTTGAAACTTGTACAAGAACGTGAGTTGCAAATTTTTAATTGTGCCATGAATATATTAATATCACTATCTCAATGTGCGACAATGGATCAATAAAAGAGATTAAAAATTTATTTTGATGAGTCACGTTTCTTGGCATCAGGGGGAGAAAAGACCTGCAGTACTAAAAAATATTTAGAAATTTATTGAAAAGAAAATCATTTAAATAATTTTAATCCATATACAAGTTAGAATGAACCAGAAGTTCACAAAATAATACACTTGGAACAAATTACAACTTAACTGCTAAATGTATTTATAAATACTAAAAGAGTGACAAGTCTCATATTACAACTACTAATACCCCAATAAGGGTTGTGGTTCCAATTGTAAATAGAAAATCAATCAATCTCACTACACGCCAGAAGCGTGTATAGTAAATTAGAACTAAAGATAAAAATTCATGGAAAAAAAATAGCGTCACTCATAAAATCTCCTGAAGAGAAACCTTTTGAAAAAAAAGATCTCAGTCAAAAAGCTATAGCCAATTATGAGACACAGACTAAGATAATGAAATAATTAGATCCTCCAGATATAGCTTTTGTAGTTGATAATTATAGAAATGAAAACTATAAAATCTCAATTATTTTTGTGATATAAGAGAAAGAGTTGATAGAAATTCAATTATCGTCGACGATAAATTTACCTCAATAGTAGCTCTTGCTATTTCAAGAAAAAATCTGGATCCAGAATCTATAAGTGTAACTGAATATTTGCATAAACTTGATTGATCATCATGGACAAAGGTAATTAAAGCATAGCTAAACTCGTTTTATCATTAACTATGAAAAAAATAATTCTCTTATTATGAAAATGATCATATTCCGTTACTTAATTAGTATAATAGTTAAAAAAGGGCTTATCATATGACTTATGAAAGCGATATTCATATAAGAGTTTCAGAAAGACTAAAGATATCATAAATAAATATACATTAAACATGTGACATATATTTCATCAAATTACAAAAATCCTTATCTGGATTAAAGTAATATGGACATGTGGTATAATTATTTGAGTAAATTCTTATTGAAAGAAAGATATGTGAATAATACACTATATCCATTTGTATTCATAAAAGATCATAGAATGGTAAATATTATTATTGCATTATAATTTGATGATTTAAATATCAGTATGACTCCTAAAGAACTCAAATAAGTATATACCTATTTGAAGAGAGAGTTTTAGATGAAAAATTTAAAGGAAATGAAATTTTGTATCTGCCTGCAGACTGATTATCAAAGAGTTTTAATACATTAGTCTACTTATATGAAAAATATACTTAAGCAATTTTGTATGGATAAATCTTTTCCCTTAAATATACTAGCAGTAGTCATTTCATCTAAAGTGAAGAGATACCCTTTTAGACCTGAAAAAGATAACAAAGAGCTATTTAATCCTAAAGTATCATATAAGTGTCATAGAGGCATTCATGTATCTTGAAAATTGCATAAGGCCTGATATTGCAGTTGTAAGAAAAAATTCATAACTAGGTATAACTCTGCACCTACTAAAAGATATTAGAGTAGTGTAAAAAGTTATTTTTAAAGTACTATTAATATCATGATCATATTTTGAATTAGATTTGAATTTTGTCTATATGAGAATATTGATTATTTGCTTGATCTTCATAATGGTAGATCTTAGACTAGTTATATATTCACTTATGGTGATACTGCAATTTTATAAAGATTTTTACGATTCTGAAATATCTCGCTAAAGATACTCTCATTATGTTTTTGATAATAATACAATTCGCATTGCACAAACTAAAGGTGGATATATCAAGGATGATGAAGTAAACATATAAACTTCATCCAAATTCTTATATATACATAAGCTCCAGAAGAGATATCCACTAAATTCGTTCGAGTGACAACTTAACAGACTTATGTACTAAGTTTTTACCTAGTATGGTATTTAAATGACATTATTTCATCGATTAGTATACGTCGTGTTAAAATCTGTTCTTATCAGGGGAGCAAATTAGTATATGATTGTAATCTTTTTCCTTAGTTAAATTTTTGTCTCACAGAGTTTTCTTGGACAAAGGCTTGAATGAGGTAATTTGTGTAATGACAAAATAACGCATGAAATATACTCTTTTCGTTAGCTATATTTTTTTCCACTGGATTTTCTAACAAGGTTTTTAACGAGATATATTCATGGTGCAAATAATATCCTTGAGAAATACTCTAAATAAATTATTATATGTAAATATTAGTTAACATCATTAAGTATATGATTTGACAACTTGACATATTTATTTATAAAGGCACTCCCTACAATAACATTTGAGAAGTTGGTGAACAAAATTAGCATGCGTCAATTATGAGATCTTTGTTAGAAATCATATATTCATGAGGGGGAGACTTTAGTGCACTGTACTATTTTTTTCTTAGCCTAGATTTTGTCAGCCTAGATTTTGTCCCATTAGATTTTTCTGACAAGGTTTTTAACAAGGCAATATTATGGCACAAATCTCTATAACAATAATGTACTCTTTTTCCTTCACTAAGATTTTTTCCCATAAGATTTTTTCTTAGTAAGATTTTAACGAAATATATTTTTATAATAGACATCGAAGGGAGAGAGTTGTAACAATATTGATTATTATGTATGAGTAGTATGATATGATTAGATGTCTATCGCTATTTGTATAGATAGTTTTTTTTTTTATGTAAATAGGATTCTATTTTTGATCATATCTTTGTAATTTTTTACACTTATAAATAGGTTCTACAGTCAATGAAATGACACACAGAAATTTATTTTATTTTCTCTTTGCTCTATTTACTATAATTGTTCTTTATTTTATAACAATTATATAATTTTCTTTTTGTCAATTTAATTTTATCCTAAAATTAAATTAAAAATGACAATAATATTTTTATATTAATTTAAAGGGGTAAAAATTAAATTAACCTTGACATTTATTATACTACACTAATAATTTTTAAATTTTAAATTGGAATAGAATTAACACAAAGAAAGAAAGAAAAAAGTATAATAGCAGAATTATGTATACAAAATTCAAGATAAATTTTTTTATTAAGTCTATTATGTGTAATATATATACCCTATTGACAAATTCTTCTAGATATGCCGATATGGCTTTAACTGGCGGTTTCTTCGCCAGGATGTCACAGTGGAGTTTATGACTAACAGCAAGAACCAATGAGTCATATTGACAAAAAGTGCATGGAGAAAATAATAGAATATATTAACAAGGATTTCACGGCCGCGCGTAAAAGAGGGAATAAGGAGAGATATGGACAACGGTTGGAAATCGTCAATTTCGATCTGATTTGATCGTTTCCAATTTCCTTAACATTAACTCTCAACCGAACCTTAAATTCTATATTTCGATCTCAATTTACAGTGGACTCGATTCTAGTTAAGATTATGGTTTTATAAGATTTCGATTCTGATTCGAATAATATTTATATATAATGATATAATTTACGATATATTAATTGAATAATTTAAAATTATAATTGATTAATTAAAAGTGAATAAATAAATGAATAAAAGCAATTTGCAAATGGATTGCAAATGGCTTTTTATTTATTGTGGATGCTTTGAATGGTGTAGTATAGTTCGATTCTGATTATTTATTTTTATCCAATGACTCTTAACAGACTCTTAAATTTTTAATTCGATAATTCAGTTCTTAGATTTGAACCGTGAACCAATCCAATTCTGAATTTGACCCAAACATGTTTCAATCTAGTTCACAATTCGAACCAACCTTTTGCCCATGTCTAAGTGGATGGCACTATGTATTTGTTATGGCATTTAATTTGGCAGGAAATCTTATGTTTTCAAAGAATCTTTTGAATTCTCAATTGAAAGACGGATTTGAGTTTTCTGGTGGACAAGGTGGCAAATAAAATAGTGCTGATCTCTTTCCATTTTTGAAAGGATTGGATCCTCAAAGAGTCAAGAAGAATACGGAACAAGTCCTTTGGAAAAACCATGAATATTGTAGGTAGATTTGTGAAGCAGAGGATTGAAGAGAAGAAATTAGTGAAAGAAAATGAGAGTTTCTTGGATGCAATCTTGAAGTATGAGGGACCTGAAAAGATCTCAACTCACAATATCTTCACTATCATATTGGTAAATTAATTCTATCTCTCTCCATTGTTTTATTTTTTCATGGTTGATTAGATTGTATTAGAATTGCTCATTGTTTTGGTTTCAACAATTATCTATAACAACTCATTGGTGTCTTTAATTATTTGTTTGTATGTTAATAACTGAATTAATTTCTATTTAATAGCCTATATAGTAATTTCTTAGCCAAATGTTTGCCTTGTAATATCATCTTCTACATTCTTTATATGCCTTAAACTCTTTATAATAAAGAGTAATAAAAGAAAATACAATTCAATGTTTCTTTATTATATTTAAATTTAAAATAGAAAGTGAATTTAACTTTCTCTATCTAGAGCTAATTTTATTCTCTATTTTAAATTTAATTAATAAAATTTTCAATTTTCTATGAATTCTATTTATTAATTCTTTCACCTATTTAATTGAAGAGTTTATTGGACTTAAAAAAAATTACACTCTTCATATTTAAAAATTAATTAAAATGAGCATTATTGTAAGATTATATATAACAAATTACGTGTGATCTAAATAATAAGATTTGGTGTGGCATATTTTCACGTGAATTGCTAATAACTATGCTTGTCACTAATCTAAGAAGAAAAGAAATTAATTATTGTTTTAAAATGATGGGGGAAATTATTTAAAAGTATAGATTAAGACCTAATCTCAATAAAAATATTTTTTATTACTCAATAAGATGTTAAACGATACCAAATTTTTTAATTATTATCGTAGAAATTTGCATCAATTTTGAAACAACCTGAATTTCCAGTTATTTTATAAAATCCTATTTTCGTACGGAAATATATTATTTTATTATTTTTCTTATTAAAATAAGAATTGGAATTATATTTTATTAAATTATAATATTCATATTATTTAAATATGTATTATTAATAGCAATTTTGATATAATATTATAATATTATATTATTATGATAATGTTAATGTGGATTTTTGGAGAATTGTATTTTGGATTATATTTTGATATTTGAGTATTAATAAGGGTATTAATTATATTATAAGTTTGATTATAGTATTTTATCGGATATTTGGATTTCCGTTATAATTACTATAATTATCGTTAATAATGTTATTGATATATATTCATGAGTATATATTGTAAATTATTATTAATAAGTAAATTATGAATTATTGTTAATTATTATTATTATTACTATCATTTTCATTATTATGATTATTGGTGGTATTATTATTATTAGTATTATTATTTTGTATATATATATATATATATATATATATATATATATATATATATATATATATATATATATATATATATATATATATATATATATATATATATATATATATGTAGTATTATGTTTATATAAATATATGTATATAGTATTATATGGTTTAGTATATATATAACATAACGGTGTCGGACGAAAATTAAAAGGAAGAAGAAGAAAGGAGGCTTGTGATTGGGCAGTTAGAGCAAAACGGTGAGTTTTGAGGAAAGCAAAACGGGACAGCAGAGCAGAGGAAGGAGGAGAGAGCAAGGGAGAGGCCGAGAGAGAGAGAGAGAGTTGGCAGTGTTCCGGCGGGCAGTGGCAAGCACCGCCACCACCATTGAGTAGAGGGAGGACCGGCGACTTCAAGAGAGGCAGCGGCGCTTTGATCGGCGACGTACGCGATGAGAAGTACCGCCGGCCACAGCAACTTTAAATCGATTTTTCGGCCGATTTCGGCAGCGGAATCCGGCGATCTTGGTGTTGTTTTACTCCTGAGGATGAGAGTTTCATTTTGGTACCTACCTTGCCCCCTGAGGACCACCGGAGGAGGAGATCGGAAAATACCAAACCGTGACTTTGGAGGCATTTTTCGGTGGCTGGAGAGCGAGTGCCGGTGAGTGGTGACCGTTTTTGTGCTCCTGGAGTTGAGGTGAACCTGCTGGTGTGGAGTTTCCCCTGCTCTGCCACCACCAGCGGCAGGGCATGCCCGGCTGGCGGCGGCCCGTGGTGCCAGCGCGTGGAGAGGTCCAGTGGTTCTGTTTTGACGTTCTGGCACGATCCTTGACGTCCGTATGTTCGAAATTTGTGAAGGTTAACCCGAAACCCTTGTTTTTTAGTCGTTATATGAGTTAATCTATGTTTAGTGGTTCATAGAGTATTTGTTAGGTTGTCGAGTCTGTTCTGGGCTTAAGTGTAATTCTTATCATGTTGATGTTCTCTTTTGCAAGGTGTCGGTGTCTGGCGTCTTCCTGGTTCCAAGGCTACTCTTCTGAGGGAAGCCGGTCAGAAGCGTCGACAGTTAGGTGAGTGATACTCACTGATATATTATCCTGTTTTCACTTCATATGCATTGCTGTGTGTATATATATATGTATATTATGCACTACTACTGCATATATAAGCATGTAACATTTGACTGTGAATGATGAATTGATATTGTGTATTCTGTGCCATACTATGGTTGTGATTGATGGATGGAGGTCGGGAGGATACAGTACCACTTAGGATTATGGATTTGTTATGGTTATGATTGGATTATGATGAGATTCAGAAGATGAGCTATGACTGATGGATGCCGGCCGGGCCTGCTCATCGCCAGGGCTGCTGTCAGTCGGGTCAGGGCTGCGTGGTACAGACCAATGACGGCCGGGCCCCTTGGATATAAGAGACAGATTATTAGATTCAGAGAGACAGAGTAGAGGGATCGGCTCCCCATATTGAGTATTGAGTATCAGTGTGATACTGTGGACCATACCCCATCCTTGCTTGATTGGATGATTTGTTTGATTCTGTGGCATAATGCATAGCATTTGCATTAAAATTCTCTCTGTAAGATACCAGTTTAATATATTAGCTGGTATCATTCACTGAGTCGAACGCTCATTCCTGTTCATCTTGTTGCTTTCAGGTCAGGAAATGAGCTGGTGAAGAAATTGTAATTGAGTAGACTGCTAATTTTTCCTTCGGCAATGATTTGTTTAAGAATACATGTAATAGATGTACATTTGTAATTATGACTCTAGAATTCTGCAATGTTACACTTGTAATGGTGTTTTGTGTATTATTTCAGTTATGTATTTTAAAGAGCTATAATCTCTGAGTTAAGTAAAACCTTTTTGTAATTTATTATTTTCTGAAATTTATGGAATAAATGATGTTGGGCCAATTTGATAATTGTGTTATGTTGTGAATCTTTTGGTTTTACTTACCTTATTTGGGCCCATAGCCCTTTTCAGTTGGACTTTTCAATTGTGTGTTTTGGAATTTTTGTCTTATGGTTTGGGTTAGGCTTATTACGGGCACTGGTAGCCACGTGCATGTCCCGTGTCCTAGTGTCGGTCACGTGCCCTCGAGTTCAGGGCATGACAAATTTAGTAAGAAATATCAGTTAATGTCTTAGTCTAATAATAAAGTGAAGATATTTTAGAAGTGAACATCAATATTCAAATCTTATTAATATTAAATTTATTTTTCTCGATGCTAAAAAAATTTACTAAGAAATACCTTTTATATATATATATATATATATATATATATATATATATATATATAATTAACAACATTAATTTACATCATTTGATACTTGATATTATAAAATTAATAATTAACATCAAGTAAATACTATTGCAATATGTTGATAATACTATCAAATGTTAATCAATAAAATGTTATTGCTACTGTCAATTATACATAATGATTTTTTTTTTTTTGAGAAAATACATAATGATTTTATTAAAAAATTTTAACTATGTAAATTTTATATATTAGAGAATATTACTATTAATTTTTATTTTTTAATAACGTCTTGTAAACTCCGTATTTAGAAAGAGAAATAATTGCTTGTAGTGATTTAATAATTTCTTAAGATCATGTGAAGGTATCACATCATTAGGTGTGGGGTTTAACAATTTCCAATTAGAAAAAAATATTTTTCAATAATGTTTTTGGCTTCACGGACGATACATGCACGCAAGGATTATTTTATCAATATACCTCTGAAAATATTGCCACGAGTAATATAGTATTTTAATTTAGAATTCAATGTTATGTATTAAAAATATTTTTTATTATATTCCTATAAGATATACCTTTTAGAATTTCAATATTATATGTATTCGCTTTAAATTTATTGAAAGCGTGCCACATGTAAAATGCATTTGACTTTTATCAAATGACTATAAATTCTTAGCTTCATTGACAATTTTGCTAAAATTCTTCGTAACATTTTGTAATTAATGTGTTTGAACTTGAAAATGAAATGAGCTTTTAAAGGAAATAAGTTAGAAAATTTAGCTAAAAGAAATGAAATTGTATTGTATTAATGGAAACTTGTATTTACAGGTATCAAAAATTTAGAAATTGAAAAAGTTGTAGGGAAATGTAAAAATAATGATCTGAAAGTAAAATTGCAGAAGAAAGTATTGAAATGGGACTTGAAATTGAAATTTGAAATTTGCTTGATTTGTTAATCTTAGTAATTGCTTGTTTTCTTTGATTGTTGTTTGATTGGTCCTCTCTCCACCTTTAGTTTCTGCTATCTATATTGATTGAAATAATTGCTACTTATGAAATTTCAGTTGTATACTACTTATTTATTTTGAAGCTCGACTTTTCCTAGTTAATAGTAGGGATGGAGAGTGCCACATAACGAAGGAATTTTTTATAACCGTCTATCAATTTCAATTTTTCAGCATAAGTCTAATCATGTGTTTTATTTTTCAATCTCACTAACTCTTTAAATAAGCTCAATTAATTATTTAATTAATAAATTAATTAACTAAACATTAATTAATCGGACTGAATTTTAATTAGACTTTAATGGATTGGGAGATTAATCTTATTGAATTGGACGGAAAATATATGGTGCAAACAATATATATATATATATATATATATATATATATATATATATAATCAACGGCCATCACCCCTTAACCTCAAAAATATAAAATTTTAGGTATAAAATTATAAAAATTTAGCCATATATTATATTTGACTCTATAATTTTAGGTATTTTTTTTAAATATCTAGAAGTTAGCTTAATTATATATATTATTTTAATGTAAATTATGGTTTAAAAAATTCAGCTTTAAAGTAAATTTTTTTTTACTATATATATATAAATCATTTGAGATTTGATTTTAAAAACTTTTTTTTTTTCTCAAAAGTTTCATTATATAGTTAATTAGGGTTTTTTGTCATTAACTGACTTAAATATACCATATATCATATCAAAAGTTTTTAAACAAAATGTATACTATGTTAGTATATTGAGAATTTTAGTTTATAATTTTTTAACCAAATTAAAATGATTGCTTCTTGAGTTATAATTACAATTTTGATTAAACATTTTAAACTTTTTATCATCCAGTAAGATTTTGTATAAGAATTGATTAATTCAGCATCCACGCTGTTCACCAAAAGTCATCGAAGATTTTTTATTAATTATTTTTTCCTAATTTAGAGAAAATTGGATTCTCCAGTCTCTTTCCTTACTTTGTACATAAGAAAGGGCAAAAAAAAAAAAAAAACATCTATAAATATAAGGAAAAATACTTCATTTTAATTAGTACAATTGGTTAATAGTGAATATATCACATTATTTTTTAAAAAAATATATAATTACTATCCGACCATCGTTGTTATAGTGTAAGCGAGGCAATGCCCTGCCAAGCATTTTCATTTTTCCCTCCCCACAATGCTGCTATGTTTATGCATAGTTTGTTTGCTGTAACCTATTTTACAATAAGTATATTTTTTGAAAAGTTATTCTCTAAATCGCGTAGTTTATTAAGTATTTGGTTTACATACTAATTTTATGAGAAGTAAATTTTTTTTTTTGTTTTTTTAACTATTATTAATTTTTTTTTTATTTTTGTTTAACTATTATTGATTTTTTTTTTTTTTTTGTTTAGCATGTATTGCTTTTTTCTAAGAGATATCTATAATAAACACCATAAACCCTTATAATTAATTTACAAATATAATTATATTTTTCTTTAGTCTTTAATTAAGGATATTTCAATAAATGAGATTTGAGTTCAATTTAAAAAATCCAATTGAGGTAAGTTATTTATTATATGGTAGGAAAAATTATACAATCTACTTTAAAAAAAAATTATAGTGCAACCAAATTCTCTCAAGATATATACTTTCGATTAAGTGTTACTTTTTTTCTTTATTTATCTCATACTAAACATTATCTTAGTCTAGACTAAAATTTTTATCTACACTATGAGCTATGAGCATATTTTGTCTCATGGGCTCTAACTATTAGGTAGCAAAATATTTTTAGGTTACATTGTTTTAAAATAAAATACAATACTTAATTTTCTAAATTTTTTTAAAAAAATAGTTTAATTTATAAAAAATATAAGAAAATTGTCATTTTTTATAATTACGAAATTATTTTTTTTTGTTAATTAAAAAACTTTTGTAAAGTTATTGTTTTGCATAAAATTGGTTATATATTCATAAAATTAAATTTTTTGCAACTAAAAATAATTACGAAAAAATAATTTTATGTACGAAAAAATATATGAAGATTGTGATTTTTTGTAAGAAAGTCATTTTTTCATAATTACGAAATTATTTTTTCATTAATTTAGGAAGTTATTATTTTACACAAAATAAGTTATATTTTTGTAAAATTAAAACTCTTTTTACAAGAAATTTTATGAAAAATACAAAAATATTATAGTTTTTCATAAGAAAGTTATTTTTTCATAAAATAAAACAGAGTAGTTTTAGTAGTTTACTTTGATTTCTAATAAAATAATCATAGAATTCCCCAAGGACATGACACCGAAATCGTTTTTAATTACATATGTTATTACCATATTGCATCTAAGTTTTCAAGTAGATTTTTCTCTCTATTTATAGAGATTATAATGAGAAGTTCAAGAATCATAGCCAACAAGAAGCTCCAGGAAAAAATGGAGTGGAGTTGTACTAATTTGCTTGCCTGCTTTGGTCTTCTCCTTTTAGCCACTCTGACTCTGCTAAAACAGAGGAAGTCAAAACCTGATGCCACGAATCCACCGCCAGGGCCTAAACCTTGGCCTATTATTGGTAACATATTCGATCTTGGAACAATTCCGCACCAGACTTTACACAATCATTTTAGGTTCAAGTTCGGCCATGTACTTTGGTTAAAACTCGGCTCTACCAACACTCTTGTTATACAATCGGCCAAGGCAGCTGAAGAGCTTTTCAAGAACCATGATTCTATTTTCTGTGACAGAACGGTTCCTGAATCTTGGACAGCACATAATTACAGCAAGGGATCGCTTTCTCTTGGCCGATATGGCAATAACTGGCGCTTTCTTCGCCGGACGATCACAGTTGAGCTGATGACCAGTAAGAAAATCAACGACTCTGCTATCATTCGGAAAAAGTGCATCGACCAGATGATACAGTATATGCAGGAGGACGTCATGGCGGCCCGTGGAAGAGGGGAATCAGGAGTAGTGGTTGTTGGTCACTATGTATTTGTTATGGCATTTAATATGATTGGAAATCTTATGTTTTCAAAGGATCTTTTGAATTCTCAATCAAAAGAAGGGCCAGAGTTCTTTGAAGCAATGGATAAGGTCATGAAGTGGGGTGGGAAGCCAAATATTTCTGATTTTTTTCCATTTTTTAAAGCTTTGGATCCTCAAAGGGTGAAGAAGAACATGGAGCAAGCTCTAGGAAGAACACTGAATATTGTAGAGAGATTTATTATGGAGAAAGTTGAAGAGAAGAAATTAAAGAAAGAAAACGAGAGTAAGAACTTCTTGGATTCACTGTTGGAGTATGAAGGTGAAGGACCTGATAAGATCTCAACTCACAATATACTCATAATCATACTGGTAAACTAATTCTATCTCTCTCTTGCTTTTTCCTTTTTTGGTAAATTTGACTCTTACTGAACTGGGACTGCAACTCGAACGTAAGATCTTGTAGCCTTGTCAAAGAATCATTTCTTTTTTTTTTAATGGTAGATAAGTTGATATTAGAATTTCCTGTAATTAACTTGTGATTAATAATGTTGCTACCTAGGAAATGTTTTTTGGTGGGACTGAGACTACAAGTGGAACTATTGAATGGGCAATGGCAGAGCTACTCAGGAACCCAGAATCAATGAGGAAAGTTAAAGAAGAGCTGAATCAAATCATAGGAGCAAAAAGGAAGGTCGAAGAGAATGACATAGATGGATTGCCATATTTACAGGCAGTAATCAAAGAAACAATGAGATTACATCCAGTAATCCCATTGTTAATTCCAAGAAATACATTACAAGACACAAACTTTATGGGATATGAAATACCTAAAAATACACAAGTTTTTGTAAATGTATGGGGTATTGGAAGAGACCCAGATGCTTGGGAAGATCCATTGTCTTTCAAGCCTGAAAGATTTTTAGGGTCTAATATTGACTATAGAGGGCAAAACTATGAATTATTACCATTTGGGTCTGGCAGAAGAATTTGTGTGGGTATATCATTAGCTCACCGTGTGGTTCACTTTGTTTTAGCCTCGTTGCTTCATTATTTTGATTGGGAACTTGACAGCAATTCTGCTTCAGAAACTCTAGATGTGAATGAAAGGATGGGAATTTCAGTTAGAAAACTTAAACCAGTGAAAGCAATACCAAAGAAGAAGATCATTGCTGAATAATAAAGATCATTATTGTTCTTCTTGGTGTTGTTGTTTTCTGAAGTTTTTCTTCATGAAATAAGAATCCTTTCATACTTGATATATGTACAGTGTAATAAATATAATTTTTTACATTTGAAATTTTATCTCCAAAATTACATTGACTTCCATAATTGAATCTCACTGTAATAATTAATATTATCTTAGTTTTGACTAAGAAAAATGTTTTTTTTTTTTTTAATTTGAAAAAATTGATAATTTTAGAATTTGGACTATATGTATAATTTTTTGGAGAAATAATCATTTCGGCTTACTGAGTACAATTTCACTAGATTAAAAGAAAAGGATGGGCTTCAAAGGAATAATCACAGGTCTAACGCCTAATTTAACCAAGTGAGAACTAAATGGGCCTAAAAAAATTTATCATCAATTCAATGCATTGCTACTCTGATTGATGTGGCAAAATTCACTACCTAGAATTTGAGATCAATTAAATTTTCTTTTCTCCATTCAGCTTGAGTTGCTTAGCAGAGTACACAAATCAACTACTAGGAATATAAATTGGCATTGCTCAATGAATAGAAAATTTGCAATTCCTGATATTATATAAAGCTTCATACTACAAGATAGAATATGCTCTACATAGAAATGCCCTAAGACTAAAATTAAACTGTCCTAAAACCAAACGCATGGATTCAATCATCCGTGCCTTGCCCCCCAAGAAAGAAGACAAAGCATTGGTGATTGACCAAAGCGATTGCTTAGTAATCAGAGGACATGCCCGTATGGAAGCATCCAAGTAGCCCAACTCATCTTCTTGAAGAAGAGCATTTCACAAGATTGATCGTCCTCATGTTACGATATCAGTGAGCATGTGTGGTATTCTAATATTCCGTTGCACAAATTGTCCTTTTTTAGGACTATCAACGCGGCACCCAGGAGACTCTGGCCAACGTTTTTCATTAAGGTGTCCATTAATCCTGCAGATGTAGTTGAGGCCTACAAGAAGTTCTGTAATTGCTGCCTCAGTTTTTTCTTGATTTGCATAATGGAGTGTTTGCACTAGAAGCACATTTGTCCTTGAAACCTCCTGCTCCCTCTCAAAATTTCGTGCTGAATGCCATCTAATCATGTTATGAGCCAGTGGAGACAACCAGTCCAATATCCTTGTGAGTGCTAGACTCCATTGTGCTGCAAGGGAAGCATCATATGCAGATGGACCAACAGATTTTCCATAAGCCTTTAGTCTAGTTCTTAGCGCAGTTCTTATAGTTCTGGGTAACATATTGTACAGGTCATCTCTAGTTTCATAGTCGATCATGTGAGGCGATGAAGCTAGATTCTCAACCAATACAATCAAGTTTGCATAGTGAAGAGCTAAAGCAGCATGACCAAGAGTGAATGGAGCATTCAACAGCTGATGCTTTGAACTGAAGAGAGCTAACTTCGAATAAGTTCTCTTGCATCGAGTAAGAGATTTCACATTCAAGTTTTCCATTTTGTCGACATTTTTCATACAATCACCATTAAACTCTGCAGTACCACAGGCAGATGGCTTGCAGCCCTCCAATAGCGGAGACTCACTTCCGCTCATCATGCATTCTTTGAAAGGGCCAACATGAGGTAACCGGTGGGTTTTCAAGTGATGCTGCTTTCCACGTAAGGTGGATGATTGCTGATAAAGATACCTCTGCTTCTTGTTTATTTTATCCTTATCAGCCACTATTCCCAACACTGAATCTGATCTTCCCAAAGGTCCTGAAGAGAATCCACATAAATTATTCTCCGAAGGATGTATTGATGATTGCATAAGAACAAAAACAGATCTGCTTCGAGGAAGACAAGTAGGATTCGTATGTTCATGATCAATGTTTCCCTCTGTAGATGGCAGTTGGCTAATCTCGAAGACATGCTTGATCCTCTGAAGTATTGTTAGAAGTGATCTTGCCAGAAGCCGGACAATGTAATCATAAGTTCTAATCCATGGAGACATCTCACGTAAATTCCTGACTTCCTGACGTTGCCACACCACCTTCTGTCGAAACTCGAGCAATTTCCCTCGCCTTAGATCAGGATTTGCCCGCATTCTCCTAAGAGTTTGCTCAAGCTCTGCAAGAACTTCAATCTCCTGAGACAATTGCTTTGTAACTACGACAAATCTCTCCATTTTCTTCACTTTCCTTTCCATCTTCTTCGGTCTATAATCCCATCCAAACCATTCAAGATTGTTCTGAAGTGGGTCACCGACAAAATGTTCGAAACGTTGAAAAAGAGGATCTATGCATCTCCTACAAAGCCTAGCCACAGATCTTGATATGTGGCCAAAATTCTCCATTATCTCATTTAGTGCAAGATCCATAATATAATCATCATCATTAGCCACAAGCTTTTGAATCCCATCCGAGTTCAAAATCTCTTCCTTTAACCTACAAATCTCATGGTCGCTCAAAAAATGCCACAAAGTAGCAACCTTGGACATCAAACTTGCAACTTCAAATGCCAAAACTCCAATTACTGCCTTGTCATTCTCTGGTGCGCCCTTCCATGCATTCCACCATAAACTACTAAACCATGACTCGGTCCCCATATAACTCAGTCAATGTAACTGCATATGCTACACCAACTAAAGTTAGGAAAGCATAGAAAATCTATCATCTTAATCTATCAAGTGCTAGGACTTACAAAAACACAAACAGCTACTTGACATGACATAACTGATTACTTCCTTCTTCTCCCACCCCTCTTTCACTAAGAGGTTTAAAATTCGAGTTTTTTTATTGACAAAAAATTAAACAAGATTTTTCTTTTTATTATCCCTGTTCCTTTCAACAACCATATTAGGATTATTTAATCTAAAAGTCAAGATCTCCACAGCCGACCAAATTACAAACAGTTAGAATATTGCAATTTCAAATTCCCCAATTGACAACGACTCCAAAAATAACAAAACTTGTAAACAAACAGGGAAAAAAAAAATCTTCCAAGATCCTCAAAATTAACTCAAAGTCTGCACCTTTTACCGCTAGAACTCCAAATTAAAGAATAAAACAAACAATTTTAAGCCAAACCATCCAAGAAAAATTGAATTCAATAAAGTACCAATAAATAAAACACAGAATTTTAAGCTAAACCACCCGCTTTCCTGCAGATCCCAGATGAAAAAAAAACCACATTACCCCCACAAAAAACAACAATGCAGCAATTAAACTCAATGAAATCAAATACCCAGAAAAAAAAACTGTCTTTAACCTTAAGCACATACATGTAAGTAGCAAGACTTACAGTTGCAGAGAAAAGTAGTGAAAACTAGGCAGTGGCAAATTGGCAATGGTATTTTGAGTCTAAAAACTTGAAATGCATAGGATTTTCAAGGCACCCACCACCAGCATCATATAAAAGATAGAGAATTTGACTGAAAGACAGAAAATTTGAGAAAAGACAAATAGGAAAACATAGAGAAGTGAAATTCGGTGGACTCGAGGTTAAAATTTTCGAATATGGTTTCTTATTTCTGGGATTATGCCTTTTAAGACATTCCCAGGATTCACATGTCACATTTCAAAAACATATATCAAAGTGACACCGTTTTGATGCTGACTTGCTAAAAAAACTTTGGATAATTCACCATAATTTTCCATCAAGTTGATCATTATTCATTTTCTCTTTCTTTCTTTCTTCATTGTTTTTCTAGTGTTTTTTGTCACAAGGAGTATATAAGAAATCTAAGTTTTTTTTTATGTGAATGTCTTTGTTAATTTTGGAATTTTGCAAAGATCACATGAAAAAGAGTTGTGATTTATTGTTCGATTTAGTGGAAGAGAATAGGGAATTGGGGAGGCATATGCAATAACTAAACAACTGTCCAACGCAATAATCCTTCCATAAATGCGAATGTTCGTCTGCTGATATTACCAAGGGGAATGTGCTTATAATTCTATACTTAATCACCGATGAGTCAGTGTCTTAAAAAAAAATATTAATGATCAAATTGATTATATTACTAATTTACAGTTCAATCGATCTAATTAGTTAAATTGATAGATTGATCAATTGATTAAAATTTCTTTTTTTTTTATAATTTTTTGGTCTTATTCCTATTAATAGAAACCCAAATGATTAAAAATAAGCTAAAATTTTATTAAAATTGATCAAATGATGATTTATTCGATTTTTTAAATAAATTAAACTGAATTGATTAGTAATTCCCAAATTAATTGGTTAAACTAACTAATCCAATCCCATTTTTAAAACATTGCTATAAGTATAATTATAATAAAAATTAAAAAAGAAAATCACAATACCCATATCGTGTTTTTTTTTTTTCCCAATTTAGTAAGATTATATGGTTGTTTGCTTATTTATCAAAATTATTTTTCCATTTGAATGAATTTAAAAATGGTTACTATGCTTGATCTACATAATTAAATTTCTTTTCTCAATTCAATAAGAGTATCATAAGTTTGCTTGCATGTGTATCAAAATTATTTTTTTTAATAAATTTAAATATATCTACACTACATTCAATAATTACTTTCAAATGCACTCATTCTAAAAATTAAATATTCTAAATTGATAAAGTAAGAGCTCACTTTGCTTATCCCTTTCAAAATGCAAGGGAGAGATGACAAATCTTAAATTTGTTGGTTTTATGTAATGAAATTGACATTGATTTCCAGAAATGGTCATATAAAATTATAAATATAATAATATATTCCAATTTAAATTTTATAATAATTCAAAGGAGGTATATTAAGGAATATGCTTTTGAGAACCCAAGATAAAGGACTTGGAAAATTTTTTCAACTCAAAATTAAACTATACATGTGGTGATATGAACAATTTTATTTTTGTTTTTATTTTATTTTATTTTATTTTGAGAATGATATGGATGGAGAAGTGGCAAGAAAGAAAGAAAACTAGCATACATAGAGATTAATTCAGGAGAGATTTAGCATCGTCTAGTAAATAGTAATAATGTCATTATTACTAAAGATAAAAAGGTATGTCTATCATTGCATTTTAGTTCCATATATATTATGAGAATGTATTTATCACATATTCTGTATTATAATAATAGGCTTATTTTTTTCTATCCATCTCATAATATATTTATTTTTTTAAATTATAATTTATTTGTTAATTTTATATTATACCCTTATTTATTTCGTATTATTATCAAGCAAATATTATTAAATATAATAATTGAAAAATTACAATAAAAAGAGTCATCTAAGTTTAGTTATTATTGAAAAAATAATACTATTTTAACTATAAAAACTACATTTTTTTAATTTGTGCTAAATTAACTATAAATTTATTATTACAGGACAGAAATAGTAATTATTTTATTTAAATACTTATAGTGATTTTAAAAATTGATAAGTCTTAAATAGAAATTCAAAATTAAATTTATAATGATAAAAAAAAAAAAAAAACTTTTTGTGGGTTGTCAATCCTTTTTTCTTTTTTTTTTTTACATGAAAAAGATAAAGGAATACTATTGATGCAGCACTAAAGCAAGACAAACACCCTTATCCTATAGACTTCTAATAAAAGATAAGTGATTTTTTTTTTTAACATGATATTTATTTATTAAAAGCATTGATAAAAAAATTTAATATTAATGAAATTTTAATTTTAATATTCATTAATAAAATAATTTTATATATTAAAGGAGTATTAATCACCTTCACCCATATTTATGTCTTCGCCCCTCCCATTGTTACATGCAGCAGTTTCTTTTAAATGAAACAAATATTACTGTTGGGTTACAGGTGGTTTGATGGCAATAATGTAATTTTCCGAAATCGGCATAAATTCATTCACCGTCAAAACCTGTATTTTGCTTAGCTATTGCCAAAAGGAATAATATGAATTATTATTATTATTATTAATATCCACATTTTTATCATAATATTAATTTTATAATAATTTATTATCATTATTAAGTATAATATGATAATAATAATAATAATAAAATAATTATTATGTAGGAATAATAATTTTCATATTATTCCTTTTGGCTATTACTAAGCAAAATACAAATTTTGACAATGATTGAATTTATACCAATTTGGCAATTTCGTAAAATCTTCATCTAAAAAAAGACTGCTACGTGTAACAATAAAAGGGCAAATACAAGAAAAGAATGTACAATGGACGAAAGTGATTAGCACCCCCTCCTTATCCAATCACTGGATTAAATTACCAATTAAGGAAAAATGAATTTTTTTTTCGAAGGAATACCGCAAATTTTCATTCATATTTTATATATATTTGAATTGGAAATAAAATATAAAAATAAATAAAATTTGAATTAAAAATATTGAAATTATTTTTAAAATTGTGAAAGTATTAGTTTATACTCTAATTATAACTTACTTTTAAATATGGAGGGATACACCATATATTTTCTAATTGAGAGATACACCATTATTAAGCTAATAGGTTATTTTCAAATTTCATATGGAGTATGTTTTTTGTATTTCAAGTGATTAAGATTAAGTTTTGTATTGCACACTGAAACATAACTTAATAATAAGTGCATATTACTTTAAAAACTCAATATTAATTTCGCTGTTTGTAATGTTCAAAAAAAAAAAAATTAGGTTTTGTGCTAATCTTATTGGGCTCTTTTTTGTAACTGGGCTGAGTTTAGTTTAGGCATTCTCACAGTAATATGTTAGAATTTTTTTCATAAGTTTCAAATAAAATTTTAATATGTATACAGTAAAATTTTTTACTTTTTTATCTTTTTTATTGTCTTCTCTATTTTTATAATGACACATATATAAAATTTAATACAGTTTATGTGTTATCGTGAAAATCGAGAAGAAATAAGATAAAATAAAAAAAGAGAAGGTATTTAGTATAACTTGGAGTTTCTCAAAATTAAATTCCTTTCAAGGGCAAGTAACAGTACTTGCTATAAAAGCTTAAGGCTAAAAGCTTTGTATGGAATCGTTATCTAAAAGGAGAAGAAAATAATTTATATAATTAATATAACAAATTAAATATGTGAGCAATAATTTAATTACATGTGGTGAATTAATTAAGTTGATATTAAAATTTCTCCAAATTAAGAGCCTCAAGACCTCAGCATAATGAGTCCACATGAAAATATCATATATAGAAGTAGAAGCAATAAAAGTATTCTGATACATTGTATCCACATTAATTATAATCTTAGCAATAAAGCTTTGCTTCATGTTTATTCATCTATTTTTAATTACTTCTTCCATAAGAGAAACTAAACCTATGTAGAATGGTCCCCTCTCTCATAATAATTATTAACAAATTAATATTCAAAAATCAATTATGAAGAGTCTCTAAAATATAAGAACAAACCCTCTCTTGTATTTGGCAAAAAAAAAAAAAAAACTCTTGTATGGATATATTTTATATTTTATTTTATACATATTTTTAATAATATTTATTATTTTTTTATAAATTTTATTTTAATTAAAATTCAAACTCATAATCTTATTATCTCATATTGTTGATTGAGAGTTCAGTGAGAATGATTGAGAGTTCGGTGAGAAAGATAGGATCTATAGATAAAAATATAAAAGTCACAAATTACTAAAGATAATATAGTAGAAAGTTTTTTATATTCAAATTAGTAGACTGATTCAAAGAATAGAGGATATAGAAAGAGAATTTAAAAAATAATAAAAAAAGAGAGACGACTTACTTTTTTATCTCTTTTTTTTATTTATTTATAAAAAAATAAAAACTCTATATACACGCGTCATCTGACTATTGAATATGGTTTCTTATCATAATCAATTTTGGTCTTCAATACTCTCAATTGAGTAGTAATTGATTATTCATTAGAGCTTTTAAGTGTCTTAAAAAAAATGGCATATTTGAGCTAGTAATAGTCCTTTTACCAATGCACAGTATTGGAAATCTAAAATTTCTCGTTTTAATTGAGGGCAGTTCAACATGAACTGTCAAAAAATTAATAAAAATTGCCAAAACATTAAAAATAATAATAATAAGAGGCTTCAAAAATATCAAAATCCTTAACCCCACATGCTCATCACTAGAGAATCTCTCCTTTTTCTACTACTTTTCTTTCTTTCTTTCTTTTTTTTTAAAAAAAAAAAAGAAAAAAAAAAAAGAGAAAATTTCATGATAAAGTTGGCCATTTTAGATGCGCCTGCTCGTAAAAAAAGAAAAGGAGTATAACCACAACCACAAGGATTAGGGGAAAAATTAAAAAAAAAAATCATACATATATGATTAATTATACTAAGAAAAAAAAATTATTTGACTAATTATGAGAAAAATCTAGAATTGAAATCCCCATATCCTCAAAGCGGCCACTTTGATTTTTTTTTTTTTAATTACACATATGACTTTTTATATATGTATATATATATTATCTATGAATCTATGATGATTGTTTGTTTTAATTATTATAAATAAATAAATGTTAAGTAACTTGCTTTCCAATAAAAAGATAATTAGGAAATATATAAAAATAATGCATATGTTAATTTTAATTAATTGAACGTGAGATAGTATAATGACTTTTTATTTCAAAATTTAAATAAATTATATAATAAGATAAATTTTACTTTTCTTATTATAAACTCTTTGTGCTCAACTTAAATTTTAAATTCGAGATTTTTTTTTATGTAAATTTTAAATATTTTAATCATTGATGTGTCTTCTTAAAGATAATAATATAATAATTGAAAGCATTTTTTTTTACTCATTTGAAATGTTCCTATCTCATACTCTAGAAAGTAAATAATTCAAATATTAACATTTATTAATTTTTTAATTAATACATAATATTATGTCATTTTCAAAATATCTATCATTTTATATATTTTTTTAAATATTTATCATTTTAAAATATCAAAAAAATATATATTTTTTTAACTTTACCCACTTTTTATTTCTTTACTGCTTTCTCTGTCCCATTTTAATAATCTCATTTAATTTAATTTTTTCACACATATTAAAAAAATATAATTAATATAGTGAATACAATTTTTTTTTTATCAATTCCTTTTCTATTTTACCATCCCATTCCTTCCCTATATTTGATACAATTTATTAATAAAAATATATATTAAACAAGGATATATTAGTAAAACTACTTATTTAATTTATTTTATAATAAAAAAAACGGGCTATAATTTGAAACTTTTAAAATAAAAATAAAAATTTAAGACTCTTAAAATGGGACCACATGAATATATAATTATTTGCATTGGTTTTTTTCTTTCCATTAAAATAAAAAAGGATATTTAATTAATTTTTTTATAAAATTATGACAATTTAATGATAATTATTTTAAAACAAAGATAATATATATATATATATATATATATATATACACACTGTGTAAATATTCTCTCCGTTTTAAAATTTAAAATTATATATATATATATATATATATATATAGCTGGCAAGTTTAAGTTACTAAATGCTAATCATTACCCAAAATTTCAAATTTTATATGCACAGAAATTCGAAATACTTAATGGTGGTTAGATGTTAGGTGAACCTTTTTAGGTCTAAGCGTGGATGAAGTAAATTAAATTCCAAACAATAAATTTTTTTGTTAGTATTTTTTTTTCTAATGGTATTTAATTATTTAATTTACAGTCATAATTAATGTTTTGGACTATTCATTTCAACGCAAAATGCTTTTTCTTTTTTATTAGTATATACTAATATTTTAAAAAAGTGTCACCCTTTTTAATTATGATAAATGGTAGTTCTGCTGTGCAATACAGCTAGTGTAGCTAGCCGCAAGTTCAAAGACTTAATTAATTGAAAAATTATAGCTAATTATCTATTATAAGTTGAAAACTTAAGACTTAAAATACTTATTAATCAGTTTATTTTTTTATTAACAACTTTTGATTTTTCTAAAAGTTTAAATTTAATTATGAAGACACTTGTTAAATATATGAATCAAAAGAATATTGCAGATTATAAAATATATAAATTTTATCTAAGTCTTTACTTTTTAAAAAATATCACTCCTTAATAAATGTTTGTTTGATCTATCCCATTAGCAACAACTATTTATTTATTTATTTTTTACAATAATTTGATAAAATGAGTTAACTTAATTTTCTTCTTACATCAAATAATTTAAATTAAACATATAAAAAGAAGTTTAATCTTAAATACTCAATTGTATAATTAATATTAAATAATTATTTTAAGTACAAGAAATCACGTATTTTAAAAAAATTATCAATAAATAAAGAAAATATTAAGTTATTATCAGAGTGATATATCTTTAGACACAAAATCATTCACACATTAATATTTTAAAAATTTATTATAAATATATTTATTATTTTATTCGGTATAAAAATAAAAATATTTTGTTTACCCAATCAAATGGAATATTCGGTATTATTTTTCAATGAATAGTAGAATCAATTTTTCAATAAAATTTGAAAGAGTTATTTAAAATTTTAATACATTAAAGAAGTAAAAACCTAAGAATGGAAGATTTTCTCATGTAATAATAAATTAAAGCATGAATTTATGACCCTTTTCTTGGTCAACAACCAATGTTGAAAGTGGGAGTTTTGGTCAACGGTCGAGCGATAAAATCTATAAAAGTTCGCACTTGCAAACTTTAACCTCTAACTGAAAAGAGATGGCCAAGCCAGCCAAATATAAGAGATCACCAACACGCTGTCGTTTCCTTGTCTCCGGTTTCGTTACCTTTCTGACTTGGCATTCTTCTGATTTATTCCAATTATGCCGAACATTTCAAACTATCTGAAGTTGTTCGTATGTGCCACGTCATCACTGGTGTAATTTAAAAGAGTAGCAAAAAAACAAACGAGGGACCATATCATCAAAGGTTAGGATCGGATGAATATTAAAGAGGGATGACGATTTGGATTCGAACGATCGAGTGCAGGGAATCAGAGCATTTATTTAATTTTATTTTTAAGGTTAGTAGCAGCTGTAATAAGTGGGGGATTGCGTGTTTGGTCCGGTCCGTCAATGGTCTTAGCGACAGCTTTTATGTTACTGTTAAGTTTCGCTTTTTACAGAGTTGAGAATTTGTTTTATTTCTTATATTAAAAAAAAAAAAAAAAACTCTTTGTATTTTATTTGTCTTTTTTTTTTTCCTAAAGCCAATTGATATGGCCACTCCCTTTTTTCTAAAAAAAAAAAAAATCCTTTATTTCATTATCCTTTAGCAATAAAGTGGTTCACACGTAAAGTGGAGTGGGTAAGGTAAGAGAGAAAACTATGAGCAATTTATTTAAATTGAATTTTTATATCAAGAGCAGAGATCTTGCTAATTCTATAATTTCTTTTCTCTCTCTATATATATATTTATTACAATGATTGATTTTCTCATTTTCTTAAGATAATAAATGTTCTTTATTTAGTATTATGAATTATGGTTAAATTATTGTTAATATGATGAAAATTATTAAAAAATATATATATTTATCAACTTGCATGCTGATGTTCAAATGAGACTAAAATTGAGAAATATCATTATCCGATTTTGTATGTCACATTTCTGTAGCCATTTTGCAGAATGAAGATGGATGTAAAAATTCTTTTTTTTTTTTTTTACAAGTAAGAGAGAAAAACAAAATAATTAATGATTAATGTATATAAGTAGGAATTATATTACAAAACATGATCATCATACTAACTGTTAGGGAATATATACATGTAAATAAAGATTTTAGATTTAACATTAATGGTCAAATATGGTTCTAAATATCAATAATATCATTTTTTTTTTCACGTCTCTTTTAAGAAATAAAGAAAAATTATATAGAATACATCAATGTGTAGTTTTGTATTCAATAAAGTATAAACACATAATATCATTATAAATATGTTAATTTGTGTTTTTTATAAGCATGAATATCATTTTATTTTCATTGTTTTTATTGATTAATTTTGTTTTTTTTTTACAAAATTTAGTGAGTCTTGTTTTATATAAGTATTTAATATGTCTTCTTTAATATAAATATCTATATTTTTTTAGAATTTTGAAAGTCTAAAAGTTAAATTTTTTAATTTGATTTTATCGTTAATATTAGAGCAATTTGACTTATTCAAAGACATGAAAATTAATTTGGGGTAAAAAATAGCCACTAAATATAGCATGCTTTCCATCAAGTTGATAGTTCTAATACTCCACCAATATCATTGGATACTATTAAATGAAATACTCTACTAACAAGATTGAAGATTATTAAAAGAAATACTTTACCAGCATGATTAAAGATTACTAAAAGAAATCCAAGTTAATTTCTTATTTTAGTATTTTTTTTATAACGATGAGCTCAAATTAGTATAGATTGAACACTAAAAAAAATCAGTGCTGATTTATAGTTCAAATCTTTTTTCATTGCAGAACGAGAACCATCTAAAATAAAAAAGATTTGTTCTAAACTTATAGATTGGTATAAATAAGGTCTTTGGTTTACCGATAAAAAAAGTTCTTCAGATAAAACTTTTATATATATATATATATATATATATATTATTTTTTCACTAAATCACCAGTACTATTAGTGATTAAATTATGAAATTAAAAATATATAGAATATATTATTAAATTTGGATAAAACTAAATAACATTCAACTCTTGCAATTTATACTCTTCTTTGAGAATTTTTCTAATTGGCTTCTGATTACCTTAATAAGTTAAATATTACTAGTATACTATTATTTTTTAGCATTGAAAAAAAAGGAAAATTGATTCTAAGTATATTATCCAAAAGAATATTTACTTATAACTAAATTATACCTCGGTGTGCTGCTAGGGTACTATTATTAATTAGTAATTAGTAAATGCATATATTTTATATATTATTATATATAATATTTTATTCTTTAGTTAGTGGTGATAGCTTTTAAATTTTAATTTTATAGTTAATAAGTTATATAATATATATTGCTAGCCACCAATTAGTCTACTACTGCTAATTAGTTATTATTATAATACTGAATAATAATTAGCAATACTAAATTACTAATTATATACAATATACATGCCTCTTAAATGTTATAATTAAGTACAATTTATATATATATACTTATATAGTTAAGGGCGGGGATAACACTCCCATTCTAGTTTATGGCATATTGGCACTTCCACTTTCTTTAAATTTACTATAATACCCTTATTTATTACATTATTTAGCTAATAAATGTCTCTATTAATTACATTGTTTAACTAATATTAATTCTCATGAGGAAATAACATTTAATTTTCATCTATTTTTATCTATTATTATTATTATTTTTAATTCATATTTTTTATATTTTTATTTTTTGAAAATAATTTGACAGTAGAAATATATTTGACAAATAAATTTCATTTTTTAGTTCTCACAAAGCAAAAAGTATTACTTACTAAAAGAAAGGAAAATTTAAATTTAAATTGATTTTCTTTTTAATTTTTAATTCATAAAAAAATTATTTATTTTTAATGAATGTGATAATAAAAATACATTGTGATAAGATTAAAATCTACCTAGTAGCATAGGTGAAAGATTTATTAGCTGAAAATATGTAAATATGAAAGAGAAATGTTAGGAGCTCATCAAGAATATTTAAGTGAAGAGACTTCGACGCTCAAGTTAGAGAGTTTGAGAGTATATAATAAATGAAAATTATATGAGAAATACTTTTATATAGGAGATAATGGAGACTCCTCTATGGACACGTGTTCTTGAGTTAAAATGGTTCATTTTTTGTTCTTATCAAAAGCCCTCCTACTCCTTTAGCCAACTCTTCGAAACTTGATAAGATTATAATCTACCAAATAGTTTAGGTGAAAGGTCTACTAACTGAAAACTTATAAATATGAAAAAGAGATATATTAAAAGCTCCCCCAAAGCTGTTCCGATGAAGAGATTTTAATGTCTAAGTTGGAGAGTAAAGAGAGTTTGGAAGTATATAATAAATAAAAGTTATATGCAAAGTATATTTATATAAGAGATAATGAAGACTCTCCTATGAGCATGTGTTATTTAATCCAAGCAGTTTATTTTTTGTACATATCACATTAAATAATTATATACTTTTTATATAAGAAAAAACTATAATACCCTTTATTTTTTCATATTTTATAGTATGTAAAAAATATATATATATAAATTATACACGAGTCATGCGTTCCTATTTTCTATCCAACTTATGCACCAATCCACCCACAAATGTTATGTTCACGCCTACTCATGCGCCCTTATAATCAAAATCAACCACACCACCAGTTAAACCACCGGCTCAGCCACCAACCAACCATTTTGGAAGGAACTTTGTAGCCCGTGAATTAAGGCTGAAAGCTTTGTATATTGCAATTTGCAAGTTTTGCAAATATGATGGATTTGATATTCCTTGAGAGCTTACCTACTTTCTGATTAAGAAAATATATAAAAATGAAAATTTTATTACATTTTTTCTCATATAAATATTATATATCTATTAAATATATTTTTTATTATCATATTTTTTAAAAAATATAAATATAAAATAACACTTTTTATTATGAAATAAAAATAAAAAATAGAAAAAATGGAACTTAGGTCTTCCTTTCTTTTTATTTTTTAGTATATAAGTCTTCTTTCTTTTTGAGGGTTAAAAAATAGAAATTTTACTTAATTCTCGTTTTTTTTAATATACAAGTTTTCTTTAGTATCGAGAATTAAAAAAATAAATATTTATATATTTAAAAATAATATTTATTAAATATATAAAAATATTTCTTATAATTAATGTTAAATATTAAAATAAAAATTTTAAAAAAATTATGAAATAATAATAATAATAATAATAATAATAATAATAATAATAATAATAATAATAATAAATGTAATTTAAACATTCTTTCCTTGTTATAAGTACTTCCTCCTTTCTAAAATATTTGTCATTTTAAGATTTAATATGGTGTTTATTTCAATTTTACCTTCATTTTATTCTTCCACTAAATAGTGGTATTAATTGTTTTATTTCTCTACATCAAAATAAAAAAATATTTTAATATTTTTACTTTAAAATTTTGATAATCTAATAATTTTCTTAATCTGTATATTGAAATTTTAAATGATAAATATTTTAGAATGAATATAGTATTAGCTAAACAACGTAATTAATAAGAATTTTTTTGAAATTAACTTAAATTAATAAGAATAGTTATTAACTAAACAATATAATAAATAAGGATATTATAGACAATTTAAAGAAAATAGGAATGCCAGAAATAAAAAATGGAGCAGCAATAGTGCCACCTATAGTTAAATACTTAATAAATATGATTTTTATATTTTATAAAGTAACATGTTATGTGTGTGTATATATATATATATATCATTTTTGTTTTATTAATTAGCAATTATATATACTATAGTAAGTTATCACTATTCTGTTAGTATTGTTCACTTTGGATGAGTTTAAGACAACCATCATGTAGATGCATCCCGATAAATCTCCAAGGCCAGACGATTATAACCCAGCTTTCTTCCAGCAATTTTGGGGGCTCATTGGCAATGATGTTTTTTTTTTTTTTGTGTTTAATGGTTGGAAAAGATGGAATTTTCTTGCATCTTTGAACAATACAAACACATGTCTTATCCCTAAATGTGAATTGCCTACTGATATGAAAGAGCTGAGACCTATCGCATTATGCAATGTTATATACAAGATAATGGCTAAGGTGTTGGCAAACAAGTTGAAGCTTATTCCGCCAAAAATTGTTTCAGCTTCTCAATATGCATTTATCCCAAGTCGTGCCATAACAACTAATGTGTTGGTGGCTTTTGAAATCATACTCTTTATAAAAACTAAGAGAAAGGGCAAGTGGCTTTAAATGTGTATATCAACAAGGCGTATGACAAGCTAGACTGGGGCTTTTTGGAAAACATTATGCTATGTGTATCTATGGTTACTTATAATGTGCTGGTTAATAATGGTGAATTCAGCCTTATTGTTCCTAAACGAGGTTTGAGGCGAGGGGACCCATTATCCCCTTACCTATTCATCATTTATGCCGAGAGTCTCACTTCACTTTTGAAGAAAGCAAAAATGGAAGCTTCTATTCATGGTTGTCAAATCAGTAAAGCAACCCCTAGGGTTTCACATCTCGTATTTGCAAATGACAACATTTTTTTTCTTTTATGCTTTTGTGAGTGAGTGTGAGACAATGAAAAATTTGATGAACACATATGAGTTGGCTTCAGGTCAAATAGTAAACTTTGCCAAATCAGAGGTGCTCTTTAGTGCAAATGTTAAAAAAGAAACTAGAGCTTAATTATCTGCTATTCTTGATGTCAACTCCCCACTCAATACTAGGTGCTACCTATGGTTGCCTTCGCTTATAGGCAAAAGTAAAAAATCTATCTTTAATCACTTAAAAGAAAGGGTGTGGAAAAGAGTCCAAGGGTGGAGGAACAAGCGTGTGTCAAAAGCTAGTAGGGAAGTTCTGTTAAAGGCAGCTACGCAATCTATCCTTATGTATTATATAAGTACGTTTCTTTTACTTTCTTCTCTCTTTAAGGAGCTACAATGAATTTTAAATTCATTTTGGTGGGGCACAAATAAAGATGGTAAGGCAGGAATCAAATAGTTTTGCTAGGAAAAATTGTGTGTAAGAAAGAAGTTTGGCGGATTAGGCTTTAAGGAGCTCCGGTGTTTCAATATTGCTATGCTTGGGAAATTGGGATGGAAACTATGTTATGATCCTAATGCTCTGGTTTCACAAATCTTCAAAGCCAAATACTATCCTCAAGACGATTTTCTAAGTGCATCTATTGGGCACAATCCAAGTTTCACTTGGCAGAGTATTTTGCATTCCTAAGTATTGATTGAACATGGAGCTTGCAGGAGAGTTGGTGATGGTACTAATCTTCATGTATATGGTGATGCTTGGTTGAGTGATCCATTGAATTTCAAAGTTATGTCACTTTCTGATCCTACTATTGAAGATATGAGGGTGAATGAATTAATGGTTGAAGGAAGAAGAGAGTGGAACTTAGACCTGTTGGTGAAGATTTTTTGTGACTATGATTTGAGAGATTTTCAATGTTGCACTCAACTTGAGGCAAGCAAATGATATGCTAATTTGGCATTATGACAAGGATGGGAAATATGTTGTCAAAGCTAGATATACAAAGTTTATTGGCCTTTTGGGAGTGCTAGATCAATTTCAAGTTAAAGGCAACTAGAAGAAGCTTTGGAGTTTGGTAGTGCCTCCCAAAGTTAAAAATTTCCTTTGGAGATTATATAGGAATTGTCTACCATCGAGACAAACTTGTAGAAAAAAGGTATTGTGACTTTTCCACCGTGTCTTCTACCAATCTAAAAATGAGACTATGTGTCATGTGTTTGGTTTATGTGAATTTGCTAAATCATGATAGGCTCATGCAAATATGAGGCAAGTGACTGATTTGGTAGATGATGAAGTTGATGGGGTCACATATTGAATCTTTCAGATGCTAGACATGAGAGATGAGTTAATGATGGGAAAATTCTATGTTATCCTATAGTCAATTTGGAAACAAAGGAACGAGAAAATTTGGATGGGCCAACACTTATCCATAGAAAGAATAGTTTACACAGCCTGGGAATTCCTTTATGATTGGTTAACAGTGAAAAATAAGCACCAATAGCCTCAAGGTACATACTCAGCTCCCTCTACAATGGTTAAATGGACAAAACCTCCCTTAAATTACCTAAAGTGTAATTTGGATGCTGCATTTAATTTTGAATAGTAGTGTATTGGGTTTGGAATGGTTCTACTTGATCATTTGGGAGGCTTATTTAAGTGTGCTTCTGTCTTAGTTGAAGGATTGTATCAGGTGAAGGAAGCTGAAATCATGGGTCTTCATGAAGCGCTCTTTTCGATTAAAGATCAATGCTAGCATCGTGTCATTTTTGAACAAGATTCGTTAGTGGTGGTTCAAGCTTTGTGCAACAAGGAAGTAGGCAATAACGATTTTGGTTTATTAGCAATAGATTGTAAAGCCTTACTTTCAGATGTGCTTCAATATTCAGTGTGCTTTACTAAGCGTAAGGCTAATACAGTAGCCCATACACTTGCCAAAATGGCCAACTGTTTCTCTGATTTTATAAGCTGGAATGAGCCTCTGAGCTTTATTCAAGTTATGTAATGATGTTTTGAGTTAATGAAAGTTTTCAGTTTTCCCTCAAAAAAAAATATATATATAATTCATAATTTTTCATTTTCAATTAAATATAATTAATAATCATATATTTTATTACTAAGAAAACATATATTTACAGTGGTAGACACAGAATTTTTGAAGTGAGTGGGAGCTGACAATAAGACTACTAATTTATAGCTCAATTCATCCTAAACTAGTATTTACAAAGAATGAAAAAAGAGGTTAATATATAAGAGTTTGTAACATTTATTTATCGATGCTCACTTGATCACTCTACTCTCTACAATGTTAATTAGCAATTTTTTATTTTTATAAAATGAGGAACCTTTAAACTTATAGATCTCAACTAAACAAACTTTAATAATCTAATTACATTTTGAAGTGAGACAAATAAAAGAAAAACAAAGACTAGATTGAAAAAAAGAATTGACTTGGCTTTAAAATTTAGACTTACATTTGATATGGATAGATATAAAAAATTAAATTGGTTGTTAGAATTCAGTGGGGGGCTTCAACCCCCAATGGGCCCCATGTGTGTTTGCCCTGTATATTTACATATATATTATTATTATTATTATCACACATGTAAAATATATGAAGATATATGAAGACATATAAATAAAAAATAAAAATTTATATTTTAATTAATAAATCGGTTTGGTTATTAATATTTTTGGTAAAATTTACATTGCTACAGTTCAAGACGAATCTTTGTTAACATTAACACAAATATATGTAACCATTCCATTAATTTCATTTGTGGTTTGAAATTGTTGGTCTTTAATAGTTCTTTTTGGAATTTTCAATTTTTTTTATACAATTCTAATTAATTATACGGTACGATTACAGAGATTTAAGTTTTATGCTCACCCTTGTTATTGATGTATAATTTTATATTTTTATTTTTAAATTAAAATATATTTTTATCTATATGATCAATGGAAGATTCATATTTTTTCCTTTAAAAAAAAAAGTAATGTTACAATTTTAAAAATATTCGGCTTATTATCATACTTCTCCTTTGATTGTCTTAAAAAAAATTAATGCTTTTGGAAAATTTGGACTTTGGAGGGATCTAAATGCCTTTTCACTTTAATTTATAGATACTTTTGTAAAATACAAATACATATAGGTGCCCAAATCACAAAAGCTTTCAAGAAGTAGAAAATGATTATAAAATATATGAGGGAAAATTCGAATTCCAATTAGGATAAGAAACGTAAGTTAGGGATTTGAACCTTTTGGATTGTAATATATATAAAAATAAATGTAAATAAATAAATATAAAAATAAAGCATTATTTTATGGCGGGTTTCTAGCTTTTACACCACAGCTCTACTTTGACTGATTTTTTTTTTTTTTTATTATATCCGAACTTTTTTTTTTTTTTAAGCTCCTAAAACATCTGCTGAGTAATTACTCCTTTGGATAGCTTCTTCTTTTACGTAATTGCCCTCATTGCAACCCAAATTTACAATTCTCATAAAGCTTTTAAAAAAATGAGTTTAATATTTATCTAATTAAATTAATTATTTTCTGTGAATTTAAATACATTCATATTAATAAAAAGAAAAAAATTTAACAGTGTTCTTATATACAATTATCTTGCTAGCACAAATTGAAGTAATTTTTAAAATAATATAAAGATTATAATAAATCTCTTAATTAAGACGGAAATTTATTAATTCTTTTTATTAGATTATAGAGTATATCATAATAAATTGTCATTATTTAAGTTTAATTACCCTAGAATCTATATCAAGTTTGGCTATTGGTTTTATTTGATTTTTTTGTCTGTGATTATTGTTATTTTGATGCTTACAAGTCAGGCATTGTAGGGTTTTCCATAAATAAAATAAAAAACTGTCTTTTGCTTTTCCTTTAACCTGCAATATTGTACATAAAGTGCAAAAAGAAGAAGAAGAAGAAGAAAAGACTGTGTTTGATGACATGTTAATTTTTATATAGAGATCATTTTATATTTTTAACTAAAATTACTACATTACACTGCAATTTAAAGTTTGAGAACAAATAAAAAAAATTATATACCATAATGCTGCTATGAATCTTTAGTAAAACTTCTCATTATTAATTTGACAATCTAATAATAAAAATATTAAAATTACAATAACCGATATGAAATTTTAATTACATCAGTAAATCTGATTCGGTCATATTGAAATTATTTTTAGAATTGTGAGATTTATTTTAAAAAAAATAATTTTATTTGACTTGCATATACGTTATTAATTAGTTATTGGACTCGTAAACTAATAATCAAGTATATGTTTAATAATATAAGAAGCTAACTATTTAAATTTTGATGTACCAAATTTATTATTATTTATTCTAATATGATTGAAAAATTTCCAACTGATGGTGCTTTAATTTTATAGTTAGATAGAATTACTTTAAATATGGAAATATTTGAGTTTTTAGCAATGTTAATTTCTCGGATGCATTTTATATCATTCAGATGATTATCACATATATTTATGGAAGATAGACCCTATCAGAATATGTAGAAGGTGCACTACTTTCATATCTATAGGGTGCATTTAATAATTTTTCTAATTTTCTCCCTCCTATGCTTAGAATAGAAAAATATTTAATATTGAAATTAACAAAAATTTCAGTACACCAAAGTATAATCTAATAGGAAGCACATATATAATTTGAATAATAAACCAAGTTCGATTCCACTTCCCCTGATAAAACAAAAACTCCATTTTAGCAAAGAAAAATAAATATATAGAAGGGTAAAATGGGTAATTGAAGATATTATTATTATTATTGTTATGGTTATCGTGTTCATGAGACTATACAATCCGGACAAGAAAATGGCTTGTTTTCACACACCCTTACATTATTTCTTCCTCCATTAATGGACTCAACTTTATAAGTTTATATATAGATATATATATATATTGAAAAAAAAAAAAAAGCCACACATCACACCTTCTATTTCTGGCGCCATTTGCAGTCTCCTGCTTTGTTCAAACTTCACTCTTAACTTTCCATATATCATTTCTCTCTCTCTCCCTCTCTCTCCCTCTTCAATATTACTTTTAATGGAGGAAAAAGAAAGTACAGTTTCTGGGTCATCACCAAGTGACTCGGACACTGACTCACCATCACCACTGAGCAGCGTGGTAGTGCCACTGCCACTTCCACAAGTGATTAATAATATAAACATGAACATGGCTGCAGAGAACATAAGTACCCCACCAAGTGGTGGTGGAGGATCAGGCGGCGCAGTTAGTGTCGATTTGTTAGGGAAAAAGAAGAGAGGAAGGCCAAGAAAGTATGATTCAGATGGTAATTTAAGGGTTCAGCCATCACATAAGCAACAACTAGTTGTTGGAGGAGGAGGAGGAGGAGGAGCATTAACATCGCCGCAGCCGCTGCCGGGCTTTTCTTTCTCTCCTCCTCCTCCTCCTCTTCTTCCACTTTCTGATGCTTCAAAGAGAGGTCGTGGTAGGCCTCCGGGCTCCGGCAACTGGCAGCTTCTTGCTTCTTTAGGTGAGTTTCAAGAAACCCACAAATTGAAATGGAAAAGAAATTTAACAGCTTTTTGTTTACAAAAAAAGGTAGCGTTGTTCAATTGCTTTTATTATTTTTTAAATTAAACTCTAATTTGGTTTCTGATACCAATCAAAACTGTTAATAGGCTTGTTTTTTCTTTTGTCGTTTCTAAGTACTGATTGGTTGCCGAGAAAATGTAGGAAAAGAAATTAAAGGGCGAAAAAGTAGTCTAATTATACACATAATGATCTTTATTTATTACTATAATAAAAGCCAAGAGATTCAAACTTGCCTTTAAAAAAAAAAAAAAATTCCCCATTATTTTTTCACCAACCAACTTACTCTCATCCAATTATGACCCTCAAGAACTGTAAACAGAAAGGGGTTGATGGATATATGCTTTTATTGCATAGATTTTAAAATATATATATATATATATATATTTTTAGGTGTTTGATATAGTTTTTTTTTTTTTTTAATTTTTCCCTCAAATTTAATTTATTTTCTGTTTTATTTTTTCTTTTTGAGTTCAAATTCCTTAGGAAAATAAAACTAGGGTTTGATTTATTTATGGAGCAAAACAAAATATTAGACTTGAGATTGGAAATGTTTTAGATTGGCAATTATTTTATTAGATGAAACACAATAAATATGATAAAACAATGAATTTCATCCATTTAATTTTTTTACTTTTCCAATTTTGCAATACTCAACTCGATTAAATTTTAGCCCCAAAATTAATTGGAGTTGACTATATGAATTATTTGTTTTCATTTTAAATGATTTTGCAATAAAAAAAAAAAAAAAGAAAATACATTACTTTTTTTTTTTTCAAAAAAAAAAAAAATATATATATATATATATATATTTTTTTTTTTTTTTCACATGTATATTGGGTTTGATGCTTGAAGGTGAGTTGTTTGCAAACACAGCAGGAGGGGACTTTACTCCTCACGTGGTAACTGTGAATACTGGAGAGGTAATTATTTTTATTTTACCAATATTGTTCTAATCAATTAAAAAGTTATCACTTTAGTTTCTAAATTTAGAAAAAAAGTATTTAAAGATATTCTTTGTATACACAAATGGAGTCCTATATTTATTATTATTTGCAGGATGTTGCAGGGAAAATTCTGTCATTAGCCCAAAAGGGTCCTAGAGGAATTTGTGTTCTATCTGCCAATGGTGCTGTTTCTAATGTTACCATTCGCCAGCCAGGTTCCTCCGGTGGTATCTTGACATATGAGGTTTGTACCCTATGGGTGTGTTTTTTAAATTATTGTTTAATTTTATTAATTAATTTTTATTTTCTTTTAAAAACTATTTTTTTAAATCTACTTCTTTTGAAAAAGTATTAATTTATTTGTTAGAGCTCGAACTCAATTTAAAGACATCATTACTATTGAACTAAAATAAAATTAATTATTTTTTTAATACAATTGGCTCCAATTAAGTCTCCAACATAATATATCACAGTTTTGAAAACAACTCTAATATTATTAAATTAAAGATTCATTAATATACTATTATTTTTTAATTTCTCTAATTGACTTTTTTCTCTTCAATTTGTTTGATTTCTTTGTTGTAGATCTGTTCTTGGGTAGAGTTTAGGTAGGTTGAAGATAAGCTTGATGGGGCTTATTTTTTAAGCTTAAACCCTAGCTTGGCTTACATCTAAAAAATATATAATATTTTATTTGTAAAATTTCTCGGTCGGACGGATCTCAAAAAATGATATTCTAAAGGCCTCTTAAAATTAGTCAGGCTTTTTCGGACTCAGGCTCAAGCGAGCCCAAGGAAAAAAATCTACATCCAAATCTGCATTTCTTAAGAGTAGATTTAAATAGATCAGACAGATACCGAGACTATGAAATTTATTTTGTTGATAGAGAGACTTAGGTTTCACGGTTTCACGCATTACTTTCCGCTATTGAATTTCTTTTTTTTTTTTTTATTAACCAGGCTCTGATTGAGATTTAAACTTGCAATCAAAGTATAATTGATTTTTTCCTGCATTATTTTAATGTCCTTTAACTCCAATATTTTCATAATTATTAATAGATATATGCAATTTTATGGAAAACGAATCCATGTGGCTGACACTAGTTTGAAATTCCGGTTGAATGAGATAAAAATTTTATTTGCAGGGCCGTTTTGAGATCCTTTCATTATCTGGGTCATTCACAGTTGCTGAAAATGGTGGCGTAAGAAGTAGAGCTGGTGGACTTAGTGTTTCCTTGGCTAGTCCTGATGGTCGTGTAATAGGTGGTGGCATTGCAGGACTTTTATTGGCAGCTAGCCCTATCCAGGTAAGGCATTTTCTCCTATGCATTTCAATTACTAAATCAAAGTTTTGAATATAATGAAAGTTATTGTAAACTTAACTGATCAATAGAATAATTTTTCATGTAAATTTCCCTTTTTTTTAAAAAATTTTCAGTGTATTCTGATATTGATTTCTCTATGTTTTGCTAGATTGTTGTAGGAAGCTTCATGCCAAATGGGTACAAGGTACACAAGAAAAAGCATCATCGCGAACATACAATGGGTGTGATATCAAGTCCTCCAGATACAGCAACAGAGGCAAGACCAATCTCACAGGCAAAACCTGTTAGTGGGACAGGTTTGATCTCTACAACTCCATTTCCAGAACAAAACCATGGAGGAACAAATAACAGTGCAAGTGATCACCAATCACAAAATCCTACAAATTCCTACAAAATCCCTGTCTGTTGGAATGGATTAGAACCCACATCTGATCAAAGGCCATCTCCTGACATTAATGTCTCTATCCCCAGCGAAGATGACGTACAAGGTACAAAATCTGTCTGACATACAAATTTTTCTTACCTTTATTTTTCTAAAACTAATTTAAGAAATTTATTAGATACATAAATATCAAAAAGTTCTGATGATAAATCTAGCATTATTGAATTACAACTTTGCAATTTTAATGCAGGTGTACTTTAGAAATGGGGGCTGACAAGTGACAAGACAACAGAAAGTAACTAATTCTATTTGGATTGTTGTTGTAGTACATTTATCAACAGAAACATTCTAATATTCTGCTTGGTAGTTAGGTATTAGGACATTTAACACTTCTTAATTATTGGGTAATGTTCACTGGATCATTTTCTCCAAAACAGTACTGATCACAACGACTATATAAATACATTTCTAAATGCAGGCATTGATTTTTTATTTTTTTTTCCTCTCGTTTCTGTATAGTTTATTTCTAAATTTTACATTAGCAATTTGGACAGTTTATAAAAGTTAATCAATTATTTTATATTAACGCACACTTGTTAACAAAAACTGTGGGTTCATTCAACTTTGAAAAAGCACATTAAAACAGAATGTGAAACAAAAAATTATTTTCCTGTCAAACTGATCCCAAATTTTCTGCTCATCTCCAGCTATGAGCATAGATAATCATGGAGTAGAAAGCCCATTCAGGATGCGAGGGTGTTATAGCAGGCTCCCCACAAGGGTGTTGCTTCACATATTCAGGTACACAATCAGCTTTTGCTAGGCCATCCAAGTAAAGCCGTAGCTCGCCTTCAGGACCTTATGCAACAACATGACATACGTATCAGAAAAATGTGTTCTTTCATGTCAGAAACCATAGATATACATTTTAAAAAATGTTCTTGTTTCACAGCTATTGTGTTTACAATAAAATAAAAAAATAAAAAAAAAAAGAAGAATATAGCAACATTTTTTCTCACCTAAAGCAGTATCATTAACATAGTCTGCCTCATATTCAGTAGGAAATATAGCAGTGTGAGGTTGCAGTAAGACAGAATTATTAATAATCAGAAAACACAAATGGAAACTTGAATTAATAAATTAAACAAAAAATTTATCTCCAACCAAGAAGCTTATATATTACAGGATTCAGGATTGCCTTGTAAGGCTAATCATCAATCAATAATGTGCTGGAGGAAGAAAATCTCCCCATTTGGCAATCCCACGATTTGCTTAATTCTTTCAGAAATACAGGCTTCTCTTGTTTCTCCAAGGCATTTAACCCAGAATTAGTGCATTGTTCTTGATCCTAAGAAAAAAAAAACAGAAAATCATTTAAAAAAAGAAAAGAAAATAAGAATAAAATCAAAATGAAATCGTTAAAAAGAATAAAGTCATGCTTACCCGATAAAATAAAAGCTTGCTTCTTAATCCTTTCATCACACAATCCAAGCCATGTTCAAGTACCATCTGTATCTCAGGAATTATATATGTACACACACACAAAAACCACTTAAATACAAAATTTTAGCAAAAGAAAGAAAATAGAATTTTCAAGTTTGCAGAAGACCAAATTCCCACTTCAAATATTTCCAAGCAAAATCTCATGAACTCTTCACGGTAGGGCCTTTTGTAAACTAGGCAGGTACAATAACAATATAATAGACAATAAAGATACATTTGATAAGTCATAATGTCATATAATATGATATAATCAAATACATTTCTAGGATGATATTTACACTAATTACATTACATTGCAATGAGTCTACTAAACATAAATGTAAATAAAAATTAATCAATGAGCTTTTGACTTAATAGTATTAGATGTTATCTTCAAAAATACGAAATTATGAATTCATACATTCATAAAAAATAAAGATAACTAAAAAAGAAAAAGATTGGCAAACAATTATGGCAACAAAATTTTTTAAAACATAACTAAAAGAAATTTTTGAAATTATTGAATTAAAAAAAATCCATAGATTAATATTTAGTTTTTTACCAAGAATACTTCCATAGTATGAATCAGGAGTGCCGGATTTAGGGATATATATTAGAAGGGTCACTACGACACACCCTTAGGATATTATAGAAGGGTCTCTGCAAGACACCCTTTGGCATCCCTGCGACATGCCATTATATAGGCTGTCTTCATCTTCCAAATTGCTGTCACAATTTCTAGCCATCTCTGGTAATAACTTTGAAATAATTTTCTTTTAGGTGTACCAATTTGAAGAATGCTATACTTGGTTTACATAATTGAAGATTGCCAACTTTTGAACTTCTGTTAATTATTAAGATTAATTTATTAGGGATATAAGACGAACGTGTATATCTGCATTTTGTTGTGGGAATAGAAAAGAAGGTTCATTTTTTAGCATTTATATGGGATAAAAACAACACTTATATTAAATGAACACTTGACTAGGACTGAATTGATTGACCAAAAATTGTGTTAATTATCATTTCTTGTTGTTTCACAAAGATTAAGTAAAATGACCAAATCATTCTTATTGGTTAGTAATAGATAATATGTGTATTAATTGTAGAGTAGTAGTAGATACTAAGAAGAATAAGAATAAGAATAAAATTGAAAAAAAAAAAAGTTAAGTCTTCTTGTTTTTCTAAAATGACAAGCAATTTATAAAAAAAAAATCTTAAAAAAAATGACAATTAAAAAAAAACGGAGACATTTTTAGACCATTTAAATTCTCAGACTTTTGGAATTTTAAAATTTTGAATTAAATCTCTTACAGGTGTATTGATTCTTTAATCTGTATATATTATCGAACGCAAATCATAAAAATGACAATTGTTACTATGTACTAAAAATACTTAAATTACCACACATTAGTTATATGATGAAAAATTTGGTAGTCGTGCAGGCGATTAACTCTAAATATTGTATATTAGCTGTGTTTATATATTAGCAGAAGCTAAAAAATTTTACATCTAATAAAATTCTTGACCAGTCATAGATTTCCAGGTAGATTGATGTGCTGGACTCTTTTTTGAACCTTGACACGTTGAATAGCTGTTGGCCTGTAATAAAGAGAACACATGTGAGATGACCAAGCCTTTTGGGTTGACAATGATCCTCCTACACTCATTTCGGTAATGGGGATTAAGAGGGGTGTAAAGAAGACAGCTTCTTCTCAATAACCAGGATATTTAGTGCAAGAGGGGGATGAAAAGGTGTATAACAAGCTACTTTGGACAGTGAGAGTTTCATCCTTTTATACTCATATGTATGGTAATTTGTAGAATAAGAGTTACACATATTCATCCACAGTCTCCATAAGTTGGCTCAAGATGCATATACATACATGGTTCTTCAGGTGGAGATATGATAAAGAAGATCCTATTCTGACATGTGTCAACTTCCTGGAGCGGCTCTCATTAAATGCTATAGAAGTTCCATATGGGAATGCTAGCTTGTTGTTGAGATCTAAATGAGGATCTACATGCCAGATAATGGACCAAGTGGTTGAACTTAGAAACATAGGCTATACATATATTGTTTTATTTTTTATTTGATAATTTAGTTTTGACATGTAAAAGGTAATGATTTATTTTTCATTTTTCTAATTTTACCTTTTAAAATATAGGGTCAAATTCCAAATGCAAGGGCAACAAATTAAAATTTTCAAAATAAATTAAATAATAGTAAGTTTTATTTTGGCCAAAATTGTGAGGAGCAATCGCCTACCACACCATATTGGCGCAGCTTCGCCTTGCAGGCCCCTTTTTATTGGTTGATTTAATTCATTCTTTGCCATTCATAAATTATCTATATGACTTAATAAGTAGAAATAAATTTACCATGATTTTATTCACTTGAGAAATGCTTTTAGCATGATTTTTTTTATTTAAAAACTATTTTTTTAAAAAAATAAGTTAATAAATAATGCCATTATTAACAAAGCGATTTATTTTTATCTTCAACTAAAAATTAAAAATATGAGACAATTCGAGATATTGGAGTGTATTAAATTATTCTATCATTTTTTAGGCATAATATGGATGGAAAATTTCAACAATTTCAGGGTATATATACAATTGATACATTTGCTATATTTGAAGGAATTCAAGTTTGATCACTGTAATGTTTGTCATATTATTTGAAGCAATTGGATTGCTCTTAATTGAGTTTAAAACTTACAGCACTGGCTATGAATAACAAATAATTGGAAGTAACAAATGATTAATCTCCTGCTAGTACATATGAAAAAAACAAACAATTGGGTTTGATTTTCCAAATTACACAAGAATATTCTGCTTGGGGAATCTCTATTCAAGGTTGTTCTGAATCCTTCTTGTACAGAAGGAGTTATTTCTCAGTTATTCTAGACACAACAACTTTCTTGATATACATAAATTTAAAGACAATATAATGTAAAAAGAATATAGTTTTTCTCACAAATATTAATACCTACCACCTTATGTTTATATTTTTAAATATGTTTATGAATATTATCAAATATACCGTATAAATTATATTTTTAATATAGTTTGAAAAAAATAGTTAATTATTATATGTATTTTATGTGATAATTATTATTTAATATGAAAAATTATAATTTGGTAGTTTGTAACTTTAAGTTAATTCAATAAATTAAATCCGTCGGCGTCTGTCAAAGCCCACTAACCCAGATCCAAGTTAACTGGACCTAATTAAGAAGTACCACTATTTTTCAGTCAGTTCTTAAACTTCCAAAAATTACAGAACACGTGGCGGAATGAAGGAGAATCAAAGAACCACGTGCCATGCAGGCTCAGAACTTTCTAGCTAGCACAACTTCGCCAGATTTCTCCAATTTTCCAGTATCTTCGAGGATCCAAATATAATAATACTATATAAAACCAATGAACTCTCCTCTTAAAAACTTACCATAGCGATCATCTCAGCGAGAAGAAGAATTATCCTGAAGAAAGAACAAAAATGAAAGCCGTTGATGGGAAAAAGGAAAAGGTGGTGATAAATGCAGTGTCCCATGACGAAGAAGGGAAAAAAAGGGTGGAAAAGACACAGCTCAATACTCGTAACATAGATACTATTAAGTACGTTGAAAAGAAGCTCATGGATAAAGGAATCATGCGAATGGAGAGGCATCCAGTTGATGGGCGTGGTGGAATTGGGAAACCACCGCCTAAGTCAGGACATGGTGGGAAGTTCACTTGGGAAGGACCTGATGATACGGCTGAGAATGAGCTAGATGCGGCGGCGCCGGCGATTGATAAAGATGATCCGAATTATGTGGATGAGGAACAAGAAGAGATTGAGGCAAGTGGATTAGTTGTTGGGGAAGTGGAAGTGGCCAAAGAGGCTAAGGAAGGCGTGGCTAGAGTCGACATTGATCCGCATTTAAAGATTAATTAATTCTATGCTAATTTGTTATTGTTACGGGTTTGGGGTGTGTCAATTAATTTCCTTCTTTTTTTTTTTTTTTCTTTCTTAACATAAGAAGTGGATTGTAATTAAGAAAGATAAATAACGATGTAATGAAAAGTGTGTTTTAACTTTCTGTTAATTTCATTTTCTGTATTCGTATAGTTATAATTATGATTTTATTTATATATATTACAATGTGATTAGACATTTTTGAAGAGGTGAGATGGTCATAGTTCCTTTCTAATTTAAGGTATATGTTGTATATAATTTTTTGATAAATAAGTTTGTTATTTAGTCTAATAATAAAAAATAATATTTTGTGTTATTTTTATTTAATATTAATAAATAAATTGATTTATATTTATTTAATATAAGTAAATATGTTGATTTATATTTATTTTAATTAAAAAATTTTAATTTTATTAATTTTTTTTAAAATTTCAAATAGTAATATTTTATTTTTAGTAATTTTTTTTATAATGGCTTTTAAATAAGATATAATTTTTTTATCTTGTAGGAGATTATATTTTTTAAAATTATTTATTTAATGCCAAATACTATTTAAAAATCTATTTTCTATATTTTGAACATTTATTTGAAGGGGGGAAAAAAAAGAAGGAATTGAGAGAAATTGTCCTGGTTTGTTGCGAATTGAGAGAAGTCGAGTTGCTGGGCCTACCTTATGGTCCCCCATGAGTCAATGCACGTTCAGCCCTACTCCTTTATAAGCCCAACTCATGACGAGATCTGGTCCTACAAATGCCCTACAATGTAAGGTCCGCCATAGTTGAGTTGGATTTGGGCCATGGAAAAAGGGCAGTTGGATACCATATTCGAACAGCCATAAAAACATCCTCTGCATAATTCGATTTGGTGTCCTTTCTGAGGCAATTCTAGTTTTTTTTTTTTTTCTCGCCAAATAGGCAATCCTAGCTGGAGTCTTGTTGACTTATTTCCATAATAATAGTCATTATAAATTGGATTATGTTAATAAGTGCTTTTAATATGATTATTTTATTTAATGAGTTGATATTCTTAAGTATTTATTTAATATATTGATTATATTTTTAATGAAATTTTTTATTTTTAATATCAAATATAATTAGGTAATTTTTTATCTCTTAATGAAGTAAAAAAAAATAGAAAATTGTATACTTTCTACTAAATATAGGAAATAGAGGATTTTTTTTTTTACTTCATCCCTTAATGAAGTAATATATATATATATATATATATATATATATATATATATATATATATATATATATATATATATATATATATATAGGAAATTGTACTCTTTCTATTAAAAAAATTTCCTCTATTTTTTTTTTAGAAAATTTCCTTTTATATTATTGCTATAACTAGAAACCACTCATGAAGTACAAAAAAAAAAAAAAAAAAAAAATTGCATTAGGCCCTAATTGCACTCTTTTTATTTAAAAAAAAAAATTCCTCCCATTTTTCTTAGTATTTTCCCTCTTCAATATTTCTCTAAATATTTTTCCTCCTCAATCTCCCTCTTTTCATCTCTTAGTAAATTTTTTTTTTGTCTTATATATAACAAAGAAAATATTAGATTAATATTCAGAATTTTAACACGTAAACTAGAAAAAAAGGGGAGAGAAATTTTTTTTCAATAAAAAGAGTATAATCTTGACCCAATGCAAATTTAATATTTTTTTTGCTTCATGAGTGGTTTCTAGTTATAGCAACACTATAAGAGGAAATTTTCTTAAAAAAAAAGGAGGAAATTTTTTTTAACAGAAAAAGTGCAATTTTCTATTTTTTTTTTTTTTTTTGCTTCATTAAGAGATTAAAGAGAGAGAAAATTATCTAATTAAATTTAGTATTGAAAATAGAAAATTTTATTAAGAGTGTAATCAATGTATTAAATAAAATAATTGTATTAAATGCTTAACAAGTACTTAAAAGTATCAATTCATTAAATAAAATAATCATATTAAATACTTAATAAATATTTACGGGTATTTGTTAACATAATCCTTATAAATTAATCGTATCAAAAATTTAAAATTCAATTAATCAATAAATAATATGATATGATATAAATAATACATTTAAATTTTTTAATTAATTAATTAATTTTAATATTTAAAAATAATCAAATTTTCTAAATTAACTCATATTTATATACATAATATAATTAAATATAAATTCATTAATATATATATATACACATACACACACAAATATATTAAATCAAATGTGTTAACATAATATGATATGTGAATGTTAATACGTTGGTTTTGAGTTAACAGATAGTTTTGTAATATAATACAATTATTATTGTGTTATAATTAAAGCCGCACAAAATTAACATGTATACGATAACTGATAACTCAAATTACATTAATTTTATATGGGTTTATATTATGCTATCGTGCCGTATTTGATGCTCCCAATAAAATGGAGTTTAAAGTGGATATTACTGACCATTTACATTTTTACCAGATTCTTTTTAAAATATCAGTTTCTTTTCGTAAGGTTCTATATATAAATTAAAAAAAACATGTTTTTTTTTTCAATTTTCCTTATTAAAATTTATTTTTTAAAAATAATAATAATAAATTAAATAAAAATATAAAATATTAGGAATTTAAATCTCATTTTTAATATGAAAAAATAATGTTATTTTTTTGGTCAAATTATAAATGAGAATCTTTTTTTTTAATATAGATTTTCTAATTTCAACATAAAAAATAAATTTAATACAGTATATGAAAAATATTTTCAATATCATTTTGCTGTTAAATAAAAAAAATTATTCAATGAAGTTTACAACTTATATCTATTATGTGCAATTTTTTTTTTTGGGCTTCTTTAAACAAAAATGCTACACCAATATATTAATGACTGACCCCATTTTGCATTACAGTCAATGACACAAAAAGTTTGTTAGAACATAGTAGGTTTCTTAGTTTAGATGTCAAAAAAAAAATTTGCAATGTGTAAGGTTGGTGTAATGTCATCAAATATAAAATTTTGTTGTATATATAAGACTACTTGAAGTACAAGGACCAGTCGGCTGTCATTGGTGGATGAAACTAATACATATGTCTCAAGCGTCCCAATTTTATATAGTTGATAATTCACAACTATAATTAGATAGATCGGTAGATAGATAGATAGAGGTCATGTAGCCTTACCATTGAAGAACAAGTTAAAAGGTCTTTTGTAAAGTCTTATTAACGGTGGGTGTAAGATTTTAAATAATGATTTTATGTATTATATCAATATCAAAGTTGATAAAATAAAATTATATTGAATTGGACATAATTGATAGCTGTTATTGTGAATTTTTAAAAATAATTAGCAAACTGATATAATTTAATAAAAAATAAAATGTAACATTCAAAATATAATATATTGACTTATTTAATACTTAAATAAATATAATTTACCTAAAAAAATTCAAATTATATAAATAATAATAATAAATTAAATTCAAATTACATAACTAATAATAATAATAAATCAGTTTTATTTTATTAAATCAGTTTTATTTTATTAATTTTATTAACTTAAATTACAAAACCATTATTTAAATTTTCAAAAATGACTATATAACGATAAAACACAATCAAATTGTAAAATTCAATTAATAAGTTACACCTACAAATAAAAAATTTATATAAAGAAATGAATTTTATAAAAATAATCAATAATGTTCTAAATACATTGAAATGTAAATAGTGTAAAAAACAATATACCAATAATTTACATTAATAAAATAGAACAAATATAAAATAATATAAAATAATAAGTTTTTTAAATAATATTTTATAATTTACATTAATAAAATAAAAAATATAATATAAAATATTGGGCTACTTTCCGTCTTGTGTTGAATTTCAATGATTAGTTATACAAGTTATGGTCTATTCAGAGCAAAGCTTAATTAGTTCACAAATTTGTTAAATGGGTAACCAGAATTTCAAAGTAAAATTAAGTGGCTAACTAGCTAGCTATAGCCTGCACATTATTGCAAAGTCATTCTTTAATTAGTTCAAATTCAATCGTTAAAAAATCAGCATCTGATTAGTTGTTTTAGTTGCTACAAGTCAAATATTTGATGCAGAGCAGATCCACAAACAACCATTATTATTTTTAAAGAAAGAACAATGATTGAAGCATGCACTTGATCAAGAAAAAAAAAATATTATTTTCAGTGTATATATATATATATATATAACATTTATCTTAATGACCACAGAAAGTTTTATCATTGTTGAACCACTGCAAATTCCTTTATTCCATTGGAATGTATTATACTTGCAATTTAATTAATAGAGATAAATTAATTAGGAGTATTTTCCCAAGCATTGCAAATACAGCTAACATAACCCAACTTGTGCTTTAATTAAACATGTAGAAAATATATATTAATTTTATTACTTTGATAATAAGAAGTATAAGATTTTTATTCCATCCGTTTTAGATTTTATTTTTTTTGAAATTTCGATAAGATATTTATTTTTTTTCAATTTTACCTTTTTATTATTTTTTTTAATAAATATATGTATTAATTGTTTTTATTTTTCCACACTAAAATTAAAAAATAATAATAATATTTCCGTCTTTTTTACTTTTTAATTGTAACAATTTAATAGCCCTTTAAGTTAGTGTGCCGAAACATTAAATAACATATAATTTAAAATGGGTTAATTATCTTTTAAATCTGCTTATATTGTGATTTAGAGATTAACATAGTATATAATTAATTACCCATAACCTTATTAATTCTTTGTGTTTGTAATACAGAATATTTGATTAATTTTCACGTCTATGCTTAATTAAATAGCATTACATGCTTATTTGATTTGGATATAACTAATTGTTTTTTAAATTTATTTTTTTGATCTGCATAATAATATTTCAATAATAAAATAAGAAATAAACCTGCTTATCAATTGAGTTAAATTTTAAACATGATAAAGTATTTAGTGATTTTAAAATATATTCGAAGAATAAAGGTTATAAAATTGTTAATTCATCATTATATAATAATTGAAAGGGTGGTTAAGTACTTTGAGAATAATTAATTAAAGGAATATACATAATCTTGTCAATGAAGGCAAAGAGTTAGAGGGGGGAAAGGGGCTTTTAATAGAACATTACATCTACAAATTACTAATTAATTATAGTCTTATATTTAAGTGATTGACTAATGACTATAGTGATACCACCTAATTAAAAGGTAGTGAAGATAATTAAGAGATAAATGATATAAGCTGGTAGTTGGCCATTTAATTTAGTATAGATGTGAAATTAATCAAAATTAATTAAGCAAATCTTCTCTATTACAAACAAACAAAGAATTAACGTCATGGTAAGAAATTAAATGGTTCCTATATATATACATATATTATTTCCTTCTGTTAGAAGAAATAATAATAAAAAAAAGGCTTTGGATTCTTGGGCACTTTCCTCGTTAGTTCAAATATTCCTAACTATTGAAAAAGAAAAAAAAGCATATACAATTATAAATCATTCTCTTCGTTGATGTACAACAATGAAATTTAAACACATTATATATTAAAGAGTAAATAAATCGTAATTGGTTTTGAACACATTATAAGTTGTGTCAAAAAATTACTACATAATTATATTTATTGTGTCAGGCACAATTTCGTCACTTTTTTTTTAAGCAAGAGAGAAAAAATCGAATATAGGCCTATTGCTCAAACTGTATATATATTTACCATTACATTATATTTTGATATGCAAAAAAGAGGTTACAGATTCATCTGAATGATGGATAATCTTAACTAGATGTGTTGGTAATAGATAAAATTTAAAGGAGTCTCGTCAGAAAGATGACATTCATATCTCATTTTTACGAATAATTAAAATTATCTTTAAAAGAAATATTATTTAGTTGATCTTAAAAGTAATTATGTTTTGAATTTAAGTAACTAAAGCAAAATAATTTTTTTTCTTGGATGATTTAATCTTAAAAATTGAATTATGATTAATTAAATAAGAATATAAATCACTTATCAATAAATAAATTTTTTTTTTTTGTTATTTTGATTTTCCCTGAGATTTAAATTTAGAATTTCAGAAAATGATAGTATTGAATTAAAATTTATTGATAATTGATGAGCGAATCAATTGTTTAAATAATTAGGTGCATTAAATGACTTGAAATACAATACTAATTGGGTAAAGAGACATGCATCATTTGGGGGTGACAGATGAATTAGGACCAAGTCGGCATTAAGGATGTACAAACTTAGAATAAAGTACGGAACTTTTCATCACATGATTGCCAAGGAAAAAAGCATTCTATAAAGAACGCCATTCAAAATGTGACTGCTGGATCTCATTCCTTACAAACCTTCTTGATTTTTCTAGGGTTGTTGGAAAAAATAGTTGAAATATAACTTTATCCACGAGTGTTAGTTAAAAGTATGCTATTGGAAAATGAATAGCATTGAGGAGCTTTTGATGTTATTTTTAAAGCTGAAAATTATAAAAAAAAAAAATAAATAAATAATAAGAAAAAAAGATGAGATTGATTTTTACATCTAAGAATTTGAATGCAAAATTTAAGAGGAAATTTTGAGATCAAATTTCAAAATTAACAACTTTTTTATGGAAAATAAAAAGAGTTACTATTAATTGAAATGATTTGGTCATAATGAACTTTGGAAAAATACTTAATTTGCATAACACAATATAACCAAAAAAAAAAAATAGTAAACAAATATATGTCAAATTAATATGAAAAAAGAATGTACATACGTTCTAACACTCTTTTTTTAAATAAGATAAACATACACGCGATTAAAAATAGGACACTATATTTATAAATTTGGTTAATTATTCCCTAAATCTCAATGTGTTAAATAACTGAACTTGATTAATTAATATATTTAGACAAACAGAAAGCTAGTACACAAAAAATAGACAAGCACCGCATCTAATTAATTGTAAATTATTTCCCAAAAAATGAAAAAACAAAAATGTGGATGACCCTTGAAAAATAAGTTAAAAAGTAAAAAATTTGGTAGATTTGAGAACATGTAAGGTATGGTGTCTAATTCATAAAAGTGATTTTTATTTGCATAAATCAAGTATTTGAGGCATTAAAAAAAATAAAAAAAAATCACAAGTAGCTCATTGACTGAAAATCCCATTTGGAAAGGTATAGGAGACATGTTAGATGGTACATCATGTCCATTGTGACATATATATGGACCTTGGGCACCAACCAACTTAATTAATTTAATTTGCTCTTAATTATATACTTTAGATAATTTAGCAAAAGGGACAAGGGCATAATCCTTAATAAGATTATATACTTAAAGAAATAGGGAATAATAATTAATTTCTACCTTTGAAAAAGACAAAGCCTATGAGTTCTATTATCAATTTATCATACATAAACTAGAGTATCTTCTAATGAATGTTTACAAACTCAACACAACTATATCTTTAACCTAAGATTAATTGGAATCGACTATGTGAATTCTTTATTTCCACTCCAACAAATTTTAGATAATCTCTTCTAATAATTGTAGAGCATTCAAAGTATATTGTATTCCTATCTTCCAAATTATTTTAAATTTCCCCCTTCCTTTTTTCCTCTTCTCTATCACTATATGCTCAATCTTTCTAACTAATGTCTCCTTAAGTCTCCGCTTCATATGCCCAAACCATCTTAATCTCCATTATCGCATCTTGTTCTCAATCAATGCAACTCATACTTCATCTCAAATATTTTTATTACGTATCTTATCCATTTAAGTATGACCACACAATGAATTTTACCAACAATTAAAATAAATTGGCTTGTTTGCTTTGTTGTTGTAAAATTAATGTGGCTATAACTAAAAGAAAATAGAGTTTTTTTTTTTTTTTTTTTTTTTTTTATGGAGTAAATTGAAATCTTGAAAAAGAAAAAAAAGGGGATTAATTATTCAGATATGTCATCAAAGGAGATGATTAACAATTTGAAGATGAAGAAACTTAAAATAAATAAACAATGATGCTATTGATTAATTAGAATCAAATTGCAGTTGGCTAACTTGATAGTATTAGGTGATGATTAAGAAATATATATATATTTATATATATATTGAGGTGCTACTTAGACATTGTAGAGATTTTTTAATTAGACACCACTAGAAAGCACTTAGTGCTATATGTTAGTTAACCACCTTATTAAAAATTGCTAATTACATGTTTATGAATGCTTAATCATAGTATATAATAACAAATTGCTAATTACATGCTTATGAATGCTTAATCATAGTATATAGTAACTAATCAAATACAAAATACAAAGAAAATTTATTTCAAACAGTTTTCTAAAAATTGAATTTTTTTTTCCATCGTTTTATAATAAGAAGACACCAATAATTAAAATAATCACTAAATTTAGTGAATGTTGATAGAATTTTATTTTTTAAATCATATATATTACATCTCTTGATTGATTGATTAATTGGTTAATTAAATTAATTTTAATTGAGATTCCATGTTTATGCTGCTAATGCTGTGGCTTTGGATGTAATGAGCTCTATTTTTATTTAATGAAATTCATACTGCTCTCAAAAAAATTAAAATTGAGATTTAAATTTATAATTTTTAACTGTAGAAAAATTTTCAATATCACTCAATTAAAACTTATTATTATTATTATTATTATACATTAAAGTAGATTGTGCATATATACAACTGTGTGTGTAAGGGGCAGGCATGATCCCCAGTCATATGGTCATGTGGGGGTTGTTTTGAGACAGCATGTGCCATGTGCCTATTGTCAATCCTCTTTCTTTCTCAGAAAAAAAGAAAAGAAAAAGAAAAAGATAAATGAGTATTGAATTGGAACTAATGCATTAGCGTATATAAATGAATTGATTCGTGTTATCATTCTTTTAACAATTATGTTGTATCAATTTACTATTAAATAAATTTAAAAAAAAAAACGACTTGTAAAAAACTAATAAACTTTTTATTTAATGATATTTCATAAACCTAAAATATATTAAATTTAAGTTTTAATCGGAATTAAATTTATTAAAAAATTCAATTTATAAGATGAATATTTAAAAAAATATTTAAATATATAAATTAAATTTGAAAATGCACTTTAAATTAAATTTAAAAATTAATTCCAATAAATACATGATTTTACCATAACATATGCCTAAATTATATAAAAAAAAAATTTAATTATTTTTGGACCTTATATGTCATAATTTATTAAGTGGTTTTATAGCAAGATTTATATATATATTTTTAAAAACAGTTAAGTTTACTTTTCTGTTTCACCGTTATGAACGAAAGATTTCTTTTATTTCAAAAAAAAAGAATGTCATCTACTTGGAAAGCTTTTGTTTTAATAGGAATATATGTGTTCTACCCAAAACATATGAGCTGTTTGTGTATTTAAATAAATTGAAAATTTTTTGTGTTATTAAAAATAAAAAATAACTATACAATAAGAAATATGGTAATTGCTTGTGGTCAAATAAAAGATATAAATTAGAAGTCTTCCTCTTTTTTAAAGAAATTAATTAATTCATCTGTTTATTAAAAATAAATAAATAAAAGTTTTCTTTCATGAAAAATTGGAAAGTGTTTTGCCATGTTGAAATTTAAAATTATAATTATAGAATAATTTAGTATGCAAATGAAACGTGCATAATATATTATTATTTGCTAAGTATTTGTTTGATTGCACATTTGCTTTGATTAGAATTTACTTGAAATTGTCAACAAATCATATGTCAATATAATTTTATGAGCAGTTCAACTTTGAATCTCTAAATTAATTTTTATTAAAGGTGATTGTTATGATTTTATTTGCAAGGCATATATTGAAAGTACATAATTTCAATTTTAGAGTTTATATGAATTTCCAACTTTATAAATCTTTGGAGTATGATAAATTTTAAAAAAAAAAAAATCACACACAATTTCAGGAAAAGAAATTTGATATTTATTCCAAAATTTTTTGATCAATTTAATTTTTCACCAAAATGTTATATATATGGTATTCTTTTATTTGTCATAATTTTTTTTAATGAGTATTTATTTTCAAAAATCAATGATTCAATTTTTAGAGTTATCTTAGCACCTATATATGAATTTTCAAATTTTATTTTCATAAATTTCAAAATTATTTTATTTTTATATATAAATTGAGTGTGGAAGATACATTCTTAAATTTGTTTATTCAAAAAAATTAATTTGATAGATGTGTTAACTAATTAATTTGATGGATCAACAATAGTGTTTAAATCAAATTGTAATAATTAATATACAATAAGAATATAATACTACATTCATTTCAAAATATTAGTCGTTTAAGATTTCAACACACATAAATTAAAAAAGTTTGTAAATTGTTATAATTTTAAAATAAAAAACTAAAATATATTTTTTTATTTTAATATAGAAAAATGAAAATAATTAATGTAACTATTTAGTTGATGAATAAATAAAGGGTAAAATTAAAAAAAAATATTAAATATCTTTTTGAAATTTTAAAACGATAAATAAATTGAAATAAATTTTTTTTTTTCTAAAATCACAGATATTTTAAAATAGAAAAAATATCATATTTAGTGGTGCAAAAATGACGAGTCTATGATAGTGCTTAAGTAAAATTGTAATAGAGCAAATCTTACAAAAGTCAGGTACTCTTAATGACAAGTATATCTGTCAAAAAAAAAAAATTAAGAAAGACTAGTTAAGGAAATTCATTTGATTTGTGAATGAATTTTTATAATATATATATATATATATATATATATATATATATATATATATATATATATATATATATATATATATATATATATATATATATATATATATATATGAAATGTTGTAAATATTAATTAATTATAAATATTATCAATTTTAACAAAATTTAACTCAAGTATAAATAAATTACCGATTTCATATAATTAAAAATATAGAATTTTAAATGAAATTTCATTTATATCGTGTATGGTAAATGGTGATTTATAAATAAATTTATATTGCGTATAATAAATGATGATTTATAAATAAACTTTGTAAAATTTTGTAGATTTTCTTTTTTTAAAATTGCATAATACAAAGAAATTTATTTATATTTAGTTGCAAGGTAAATTAATGAACCGAAAAATTATTGAGTTTTTTTTTTTTTTTTTGCCCGAAATTATAGACTGGAGATTTAGAAAGCGAATTAAGACGTCTTAGCCAGACTCGATGATTATTCCCCCCTTTAAATCTCTTCACTCGTTCTAGTCTAACACGGCATCAGGTGGTTTGAATTATTTGCAGACAGAGCCATCATTAGAAGATAAATTGCACGTGCCCTCCACGAGACTCTCAATCATCAAATCATTCTCACAACCCAATCAATTATTTTCCTTAATAAAATTGGCATTTATCTGTGAAGAATTTACATATTTTAACTTAAATTAAGGGTTGTCACTTGTAAATTATAAATATTGGAGCCCCATGCATGGAATTATTGCCAAAGAAAGAGTTAAAAGTGAGTTGGAAAATAGGAAAAAAAATAATAATAATACAAAGAAAGATCCAGTAACTAGACAGCTCAAACTTGCATAATTTTCATAAATGGGTAAATTTCTAAAAACCTCATAAGATTCCTGATAATAAAAAATTTAATCTTCATTGGGCGATTTTATTTATCTTTTGCAATAAAAAGCTAATTAAAGTAAAAAATATGTGAATTTTCTTTTTTCCTTTGCAATGTTCTGACATAAAACAAATAATCAAAATATTAAAATTTAACTCCATGGATAAAATTAATTTGCTTATCAATTTTATTAATCAAAATTCAATTTTTGTAGTAAGAATATTTAACAGAAATGAGGTGTGAGGGAAGGCCTTACACCTAGACTAATAACCAGTATGAAGACCATAAAATTTGATTCAAGCTTGATAGAAATTTTGTGAATATGTTATGGTATGATGAGTTGCAATGGATTGTGTATGACATTTTACCTATGAGTATTTTTTACCATTATCCTATTATGGTTAAGGTTTAGTTTAACTCTCCACAAGTTAAGAAGACTTTTCGTTTTTGTAACATGTGGTATACTCATCCCTCATTTTATCATACTGTGGCATCTGTTTGGAGCAATGAGGTTGAGGGTACTCTCATGTACAAGGTGTGGAGGAAATTGTATCTCCTGAAGCAGGAACTAAAAAGTTATACAAGGCAGATTTCTCCAATATATTTGCTAGATTTGTATAGTATGTGGCTCTATTGAAGGAATCACAAGCTAGGTTACAATTGGACCCTTTGAATAATGTATTATTAGTTGAAGAAAGAGCTATTATGTCAAAGTTTAGGAGTTTATTGCATCAAGATGAATCATTTTATAAGCAAAAAGTCAGTATTGATTAGGTAAATCTTGGTGACTCTAACACTAAGTTTTTTCACAACTTCATGAAAATAAGGAGAGTTAAGAACGTGATTTCTAGTTTGCAATTGGAGGGAGGTAGTGTATCACTTATTAGAGAGAGATTACAAATGCAACGCTAGAGTTTTATAAGAAGCTTTTGGGAACTAGTGCTAACATGAAGGATATAGATCATAGTATTTTGAATGTAGGAAAGAAGTTGGCAGAGTTAGATTTAGGGGTATTGTATGCACTTGTGCTTGATAAGGAAGTATATGAAGCTTTAGTTAGTTTTGACAAGATAAGACCCCTGGTATGGATGGCTTTAATAGTTTCTTCTTTAGGAAATGTTGGAGTACAGTGGGGGGGATGTATGTGATGCTGTAAAGGAGTTTTTTCTTTCTAGAAAATTGTTGAAACCTATTAATGCTACTGCATTAACCATTATTCTTAAGTGCCAGAATCGTTAGAGGTTGACTAGCTATAGGTCTTTTATATGTTGTACTGTGTTATATAAGATTATACAAAAATCTTAGCAAAAATGATGGATCATGTGTTATATAATTTGATTGATCCTGCACAATCTGCTTTTATCCTTGGTAGAAGTATAGTAGATAATATAATGATGGCATATGAATTGGCGAGGAACTATCAAAGGAAAGGAGGGCATGCCCAATGTGCTACAAAGATTGACTCGGGGAAAGCATATGACTCTATTGGTTAGGATTTTTAGGAAGAATTTATGCTTGGTTTAGGGTTTCCTATTCAGTTTATTGATTAGACGATGACCTGTGTTAGGTCTGCCACTTATTCTATTCTTATAAATGGTGGGCTTAAGGATTTCTTTCGTAGTAAGAAAGGACTAAGGCTAGATGACCCCATGTCACCTCTACTATTTGAAATAGTTATAGAATACTTTTCTAAAAGTTTAAAGGTCTTAGTTCCTCTTGAGTTTAAGTTCCATATAAGGTGTGCAAATATAAGAATCAATCATTTATGCTTTACAGATGATTTATTCATCTTCTGTAATAAATCATCTGTAGGAGAGAGAAGGATTCACTAATGAATATATAAGAGGGTTTTGCAACACTTTCAATTAGTCTCAAGGCTGCATGTAAATAAGAGTAAAAGCTTCATTTATTTTAGTAATGTAAATGAAGCTAGTAAATAAGTGATTTTGCAAGGCATGAATTTCAAAGAAGGGAAATTACCAGTTAAATACTTAGGAGTCACCTTGATCTCAATAAGACTTAAAAAGCATCATTATACTAAGCTGGTAGAGAAGGTGAGTACTAGGATAAATGATTAGGCTTTTTTAAGTATTTATCCTATACATGTAGATTGAAATTGATTTCATCAATTTGAAGGAGCATGCATGTCTTTTGGTGTTCTATCTTTATGCTCCCATAAGTTGTTGTGAATATTGTTGTTGTATGAAGAGGTTTTCTGCAGAATGGTAAGTAGGGTGGTGTTGTAGCTTGGAGTTCTATTTGTCATCTTAAGAAGAAGAGGGGTTTAGGGGTTAAAGACCTTAGGGCTTGGAATTTAGCTACAGTGGGTAGGTAGATTTAGGTGCTTTTAACTTCTATGTCTTCCTTATAGACTAGATGTATCCAGCAGACTAAGTTGGGTAGGTAGAGTTTTTGGGGTAATCACTAAACTCCTGGATTCTAACTAGAGTTGGAGTAACTTGGTGAAGATTAGGGGAAAAACATTGATTTCAAATGTGTGGAGAAAAAGACAGTGGCATCTTCCTTATCCTTGCAATGAGGATATAGTGCAAGCTTAAGAAATGGCTAGAAGTGTTAGTTGTACTCCTCAAGATGCTTTAAATAATTCTATGTCATGGACCTTAAGTAAGAGTAAGCAATACAATGTTGCTTTTGCTTGGAGGTGTTAAAACCCAAAACTAGAAGGATGACTTAGGGGAATTTAGTTTGAAGGTTAGGGCATTGTCCAAGTTATAGATTCATTTTGTAGCTAGTCCTCAAAAATAGGCTTGCTATCAAAAGTAGAGTGTGTAGATGAGTTTTGGGGGGTACAGGATAGATGTATATTTTGTGACTATGGATCTGAAACTATAGATCACTTATTTTTAAGTGTTCATTTTTTCACTCAAGTTTGAAATGTGGTATTGCAATGGTGTGGATGCAATTGAGGGGGATTATAGTGGAAAAGAGAAGTCAATTGTTTCTCTAGGAAAACTAAGAGGAATTCTCAATAAGCTAAGTTCAAAAAAGCGGCTCTTGCTACTGCATACTTTGTATGCCAAGAGAGAAATGATGTGCTATTCAATAATAAATAAAAAAAACTAGGAAAAATTAATAAGCAAGATCACAATGGCTTTAGGCACTAAATTTTAGTTGCATAGTACTCTGTCTGGCTACTGAGTGTGTATTAGATTGGATTGTTGTGTTATTGATTTTATTTAGTTTGAATTTGTTTTAGAATTGGTGTACATGGGGTTGTTTTGTTTCATTGTTCGTTGATAGGAATGCTATTTTTTCACTCTTTGATTGTTTGTTTATTGAGTGGATAATAGTCTACTGGTTTTTCGTGGCCTCTTGCTGAGTGTGGTTTAATAGCTCTATGTTTTGATCTTCTTTTATTTTTAGATTGTATACCTTTCTTTGGATGAAAGTAACTTTTTTCCAAAAAAAAAATATTCATAAAATAATTTTTCATTATGTATATAAATCGAGCATAGGAAGCACATCATTAAACTTATTAAAAAAATATAATTTGGATAGATGTATTTCAACGAGAGTATTATGTATGACTCATTGTAAAAACAAATAAGAGAATAATCTAACGGGTCGGGAACTCATATAATAAAATATCAATATAACTTGGACCTAAGGGTGAGCATAGTTGCGATAAAGTTAGGGATTTAAAAATTTTTGAACTAAGCCAAAATTTCAGAGGTTTGATTATTAAAAAATTGGTCTTGACTTGTTTAAAGAAGATATTCATACTAAATTGTCTCAATAATTTGATATTGTATCATTAAGAGATTTAGGAATTCATATATTCAATTTCAATCTAGATCTAGTTCGATTCAAATATTTAGAGATTCAGGTATAAATTTATAATATATATAAACATGTTATAAATTTATACTTATATAAATATAAATACACGTATAAATAATAATATATATACTATATATTATAAATTTATAATTATATAAATTAGTTAATTGGTACGAGTATCATCGGGTATTCAATTTTAATCCAGATGTAGTTTGGTTCAATTCTCGATATCAATACATTCTCGATTCCGTTCCGAAATATTTACGCTAGTTTCGTTGGATTCGGTTCCGATCAAGATCCCGGGTCCTTACTCGCCCCTACTTGGACCAATCAGTAAATAACCAATGGCAACCGTTGAGCAGTCCCTTTACTTGTCCAGCTGTGAGCCTGTGTGACAATCTCCTCAATCCTCACCTCCAATAGATTTACTTAATTTTAGATTTTTTATTTATCCTATTCTAGACTGACGTCACTATACAAAGTTATGAACACACTTATTTTATAATGTTTATTTAAATTGCTCCAAACAATATAATAGTAGAGCAATACTATTTAATTCATTCTTTTTTTTTTTTCACTTTATTTTAAATCTGTTTTTGTGTTAACCAAGTAATTCACTTTTGAAAAAATATTATAATAAAATAACATAATATCATGTCAATCAAAAAAGAAAAATTAATATAAAAAATATTTTTTAAACATTATTGATATTTTTTAACTATTCAAAAAAATAAATAAACAATTAAAAAAAGAGATAATATTAAGATTTATATACTCAACTTTTTATATTATAAAATAAGTATTATTTGATAAAATAAACCAATATTTTGAATTATGATATAGCATCCTACAATGAGAAGTATATGTGTTAATGACTGAATCATTAACAGCAATTAATAATGATAATTGTTTTTCTTAATGATTTTGCAGTTGTTCCCTCTTACATTATCAACTTGCGTAATATGGTCCAATTAAATGATGATTATGAAAGAAGATTCACTTGAAAATGAAATTCCCTATCATGGATTAGTTGTGGTAATTAACTTGGAATTTCCGCTTGGGAAAGAATAATTACTTGTTAATTTTATCATGCATAGTGATAAGTTATTTCATTTTCTATTATCTTATGAGTTCATTGGCAGGTTAATTTATCCCCGAACTTACACCCTCTTACGGCAATTTTCTTTCTCGTGTATTCTCATTTCATTTCATTTCAAATTCAATAAAAATAAAAGATAATATTTTATTGAATTGTTGTGCTAATAATATGGTAAAATATTTTTTTTTTCATAACGTGTGTAAGAAATTAAGAATTTAAATCCTGTTAATTATATTTATTTTTAAATTAAATCTTGCAATATGATAAAAAAATAAAAATTAAAAGTGATATTGACCGAGCCACGACCTTATTTACTCTAATTTAAATTAGAAATATAGTAAATTATTAAGGGTGTATTTGGGATTACTGATAAGGGGTTTAAAAAATATTTTTAAAATTTTTTTATTCAATAGATTGGTTTTTATTTTTTTTTATAAACTGCCTTTTTAAACCTGTTTTTGAAAAAAATATTAATTTAAATGCTTCTATTTAGAATTAGTTTTAAAAAGTAGTTTGGAAAAAAAAAAATTTTGAAAAATTCAATCCCAAACGAGCCATGAGTGTCTTTTTTTTTTTTTTTTTTTATAAAGGTATGAATTGAACGTTGTTTGTGCTCTTTTCTACTCAAAATAATAAATAAATAAAAACCACCATGTCTTCTAACCTAGTTTTATATTAGATAATGATATATGGCCAATGTTTCAATCAAATGGCTTTATAATAAAATTTTTACTCTCAAACGCAATCTAAAATATTAATATGCACAACTATATTTATTGTCTTTCGAATGCATTTATTTCAAAAACTTTTCAAATACAGCATGATTCTTTTTATCTGTATCTTAAGCTAATTTTAAAAAATTTTCTTTAGAGAATAATTAAAAAAAATTTGATTGATTGACCCTTAAAATGAATAACCCTAAAAAGTGTAGTTCAAATAAATTAAATTAATAAAGTTGATATGGAATTAAAAAAAATTAAATTATATTAATAGTATTGTTAAGATAGATATGAGGGTCAGCGACCCTGAAAGTAACTAAATAATTTTTCTAATTAAAAAAATTATTAAATAGTCTCAATCATATAAAAAAAATTACATATAACTAAATTACCTTTTTTTATAAAGATATATGAAATGATTGAGTATTTAATGTAAATAATATAAAAGTTAAAGGGAAATGTTGAAAATTGAGTATTTAATGTAAATAATATAAAAGTTAAAGGGAAATGTTGAAAAAAATCAGAGTTATGATTCAATATCTCAATAAATTTACATTCATTATCTTTTGAAAAGATAATTTACTGAATCAATATATTAAAATTTTTTGGATGGATAAAATTAAAAACCTTGCATAATATTATGACTCATCACAAAGTTACTTTACTTATGCATTTTATGTCACACTCTATTGATGGGCAAAAATTCAATTCAACTATTAGGCAAGACTATAAAAGTTTTTTTTTATAATATTATCCACTATCAATTTTAACTCAATAAAGATTTTCATTAAAATAATATTAAAATAAAAATTTTATTGTATAAAATAAATAATCTTCCATTCAATTAAGAAATATTTCTCATATACAAAAAAAAAAAAATATTTTCTTCAAAATCCTATTAAGATTTTGAATCACAATCCTAATACAAAAAGATAATATAAAAAAATAATATCTTATCGATTTTTCAAAGCAACCGATGAATTGTAACAAAATAAAATTTTTAAAACATCTGATAAAAGAAAAACACACACACACATAAGGGTATCATTTTAATTGATTGGCTAGTTTACTCATTTCAATTGATGTAGATGCTTCACTAATTTAACTCACCAATTACAGAGCTTAATTAATTAACACTGATTTAGCCAATATATAAGGGATTAGATGAAATTAATAAGCTAGATAGAGATTTAATTTTAGCCCACATAGAAAAGTTAGATTCTTAGATAGATAATAATAGATTTCATAATTGGAAATTCGTGTTCATATAAAAATTGAAAACTTTGTTTTTGTAGTAGTCTTCATTCAACTATAAAAAAATTTATTTCTCAATCTAATTTTAGGGGAGTCTGAAAATTTAATTTTGCTCATGCAGGAGATGAGTAGTTTCATATAATTAATATGATTTTATCACATCTTTAAAGGGAAGAAAATTTTTATTTAATTAAAAATATTAATTGTGAATTCATGAACCGTCTTATTCTAATTAATAATTGATTTCTTTTGAAATTGTTAATAATTAAATTTTTCAGTTTTATATATATATATATATAGACACACACTAAAATAAGGAGGAATATACATACGGCTTTCTTTTTAATAAAAAATGATAAATTTGATAGATTGAATTATTAGTCCGCAGAGAATTACAAATGAAAAATCTATAATATTTACAGCTTAAGTTATTCTTTTTCTTTAATCACAATGGATTTGTTGTTTTTTGGCGTATTGTTGTTTTTCTTATGTTTTTTTTAGTGACACATTGTGGGTCGGGTTTTTTCGTTATGGACGGCCAATATATATATATATATATATTAGAAATTTAAAAATTAAAGTAACTGTCAAAGTTTAAAAATAAATGACTAAAACATTATGTGATTTATATTTATATAGAAAAAATGCAGGATGAGGCTATGTACGTAAATTCTAATTTTAATATTGCACTTTTTTTTTTAATATTTACAAATATCAAAAAACCTAGTTAGGCACTTTACACAATTGGACATTGGGATAATATTTATAGAATAATGAATGACATGTACGTGCTATTGTGCATATAGCCATAAATAAAATGGGGACGACACATGAGTAAGTCCAAGACTGACCAAAAGAATCATTGCCCCACTAATAGATACTGTTACAATGTAAGAAAATATTTTTTTTTATTTTTATATAATTTTTTTTATAAATAGTGCTATTTATCATCATTTATCTTTTCTCGTAACTTAAAAAATAAATAAGCAGCACAATAAATTTATGTATTTATATATTATAAGTTTCGTAAACTTAAAAAATAAATAAGTAGCACAATAAATCTATGCATTTATATACTATAAGCTAACCAAATCAAACTAAAAAAAAGTAAATAAAAAAATTTTGTAAAAAAAAAAAAAAACTTTGTACTTATTAAATACTCTTTTTATCAATAAATTATAATCTATTTTTATTTTAACATAAAAATTAATAATTTATATATTTTTTTTACTATTTTATCTTTATTATTACAATTAATAGCATTAATTATTTTAAAATAATATGATTGAATATAAGTATCTGAAAAATATATTTGCTCTTCTAACTTAAAAAGAAAAATGAATTATTTTTTTTAAATATTAAAAAAATATACAGACTATAATTTATAAAGGAAAAATAAATATTTTAAAAAATTAATCCGATATAAAACTCAATTTATCATAATCCAAAATTAACTCAGATTCCAACTCAAAGTAATCTCTGACCTGTTCGACACCTTGAAAACCTGCATGCGATTGATTTCATTATGCCATTAGCCATCATGGGGCTCAGTAGCATCTGGAGAGTCGGAGACAGCACAAAAGGGTATTTCTGTCAACAAGCAAAATTTGGACGCGCGTCACTAAAACTCGTCGTTTTGTTCCATGTCTCCAATTCCTTTTCCTTATTGTCCTTTCCGGTTTTCACATTTTAAATGGTCGTACAAATAAATACACATAGTATAATAACCATTTAAAAAATAATAATAATAGTAAGCAGATTTGAGGATCCAAAAAAGAGTGTAGATTTTAAATTGTTTAAGAAAAATAAATTAAAAAAATAGTTATTAATGCCATGTGGTGATTACCGACAAAAAATTTATACTTAGAAAGTAGACAAGTTTCTTATAAAGTTGAATAATTGTGTATGGACAAAAAAAAGTTTAATAATTCCATAAATCAGAAAAAAAAATAAATAATTATGCTAATAAATTAGGTGCAAAAAAAAATTAGACATAATTATAAATTTTTAATTGTATGCTATTAGAGTAATTTTCATAACAGTAAGTTTTCGAGTTTATAAAGAAAATAATAAAATATCGCACAGACTAATTTCAATAGTAAAATTTATTTCTTTTTTTTGCAATAAATTTATTATTCATGATTTTTCTAATCGTCGAAATTTTAGATTTATTAAGATATTTTTGATTTTTCTTATTCTTTGAGGTTGTAAATATATTTTTTATTTTTTTAATTTAATCTTTAATAATATTCAGTATATGGTTGAATAATGTTAATATTATAGGGATGATAGTCTAACTACAATGTCTCCTTAGTGCATCATGGATATGCATCTGGACTTCTATTAAAATAAAATTTTGAGTTCCAACTCTTTATGGAATTTATATATAAAAGAAGAGATGCAGTCGGAATATGACGTCATAAGCCGGTAGTGGCCGCCGATTATGACTTAATTTCAGGTTATTGTACTATAGATTTAAATAAGAGGCACATTTGTGGTTGAAACAGTTGAGGTCCCTGAAGCCTAAAGAAGAAGAATGTAGAAAAGAGAAAAAATAAATAAATAAAATACGAAGTGAATAAAAAATACTAATAATAATAATAATAAGAGAGAGAAATAGGAGAAAAGGATATTTCAAAAAAATAAAAAAAGGAAATAGGAGAAAGGAAAATAGAACAGACAGAGAGGGAGATTATATAAGGGCATTATTCTCTAGCATTATTTGTTGCCTTTTCATTTATTTCTTAAAACATACATTTTGCATTGGCATTTGTAAAACACTTGCCTTTCTTTCTTCTTCTACCAAGCCCACATAGAAGAAACACACAACAAACAGTGTAGTTTGCATACGAATCCTTTGAATTCTTGTGTTGCTTTTCTTTATGATCTACATAAGTTTCTGATAGATTAAGGGCCTCTTCTTCCTCTGGTAGTCTCCTCTTCATGTGGAGAGGTTTTGGAGGCGGTCACTGACATTTCTGCTCTGCCTCCATTGCCTTATTGCGTATACCAGAAGAAAACAAAAAACAAAAAGAAGTAATATTCCTGCTCTTTTGTCAAAGAAAGTCCTTTAAATCAAATTCAGATCTCATGGATTTCTTTTAAAATCTTTAATCTGTTTCTTGTTTCTCCTCTGTTTTTGCTCTGTTTTCTCTTACCAAATATAACAAAGTAACAATAATTTTAAGTTTTAACCCGGAAAAATGGATCGTCTAACGACAACAACAATCATTCCAGATGCATTTAGGGGTGCTAGAGATGATATTTCAATGCAATTTTCAGTAATTTGGGATCAGATCAAAGCGCCATTGATTGTTCCTTTGTTAAGACTCGCAGTTGTCATTTGTTTGATTATGTCCTTAATGCTCTTTATAGAAAGAGTTTATATGGGCATTGTCATTACGTTAGTGAAGATACTTGGTCGAAAACCAGAGAAACGTTATAAATGGGAACCCTTAAAAGATGATGTCGAGTTGGGTAACTCTGCTTATCCAATTGTTCTTGTTCAAATCCCAATGTATAATGAACGAGAGGTCATTTTCTTTTCACTTATTCTCCTTTCTTTCCCATTTCACTGTGTTTAAGAAATTGGGAGTTTTAACTAGAGAAAATGTTAATTGTCCTGTTTAATCTTGCAGGTTTATCAACTCTCCATTGGAGCTGCATGTGGGCTTTCTTGGCCGTCTGATCGTATCATAATTCAAGTTCTTGATGATTCAACAGACCCAACTATCAAGGTAATTACTATCCATGTCAGAAACATATTCCAATAAGAAGATTACGTATTAAAAAAAATAAAAAAGAAAACCCTTTTTTTTAATCCCCAGTTTTCGAGCATGTTCGATATCATTATTAATTAATTAACTTAATTAATCTTGTTTAATGAAGCATTTGGTGGAGCTAGAATGCCAAAGATGGGCAAGTAAAGGCATAAATATAAAGTATGAAATAAGAGATAACAGAAATGGTTACAAAGCTGGGGCTTTAAAAGAAGGCATGAAAAGAAGCTACGTTAAGCATTGTGACTACGTAGCCATTTTCGATGCTGATTTTCAGCCAGAGCCTGACTTTCTATGGAAGACCATTCCCTTCTTAGTTCATAACCCACAGTTGGGTCTGGTTCAAGCCCGTTGGAAATTCGGTAATTTAGCTTAATCACAATTGTTTTTTATTTCATTTATTTTAATTAATTAGTTGTTAATCATTACTGACTATACTAAATCTGATAATTAGATTTTATTATTACTTTTATCGTTTTACTGTTTCTAAGAGACTGTCGGTGTGTCTGTTTTTGTGGGGTCGGGAGATTGGTTGGGTTAGTGTGGTCCAGTCCACTCTGTCCATGTGTAGATAAGACACGTGTGATGTACTGTCTGTGTTTACTTTAAGGAACCCACATGTTTAACTATCCCCAATTTGAGAAAAAATTATTTTAATTTAAAAAAAAAAAAAAACTCTCATGCTAGTTCTCTGCCGGTCATTAATTTAGCCTGTATTTATTTGAGGAAATAGAAATATAGAATGATGTATTTTAAATATATTTTCTTCTTATTTTATATTTAGACAATATTATTTATAAAATTTATATTTCTCCATTATTTTATTCTCTCAAACAAATACAGTTTAAGAATAAACCATTCTCAACTTTCTTTATTTGTGATGTTTCATCAATCTAGCACCTAAAATTTTATTTATCGACATTAAATCTTTGAATTTTTATTTTTTTTATATTAAAAAAGTAAAAAATAAATTTAATAAAAAATCTCATAATACTAATTCGAAAATATTAAAAAATTTATACTAATTTTCATTATCAAAATTATATGTTAAACAATATAAATTCTTTAAAAATAATGCAGCATCTTAGAAATTTATACATTATTATTACATAATATCTCACCAATTTTATTTTTACTATATAAAAGTCTTCATATGAAAAATTAAAAATTTAAAAACTTAATGTGAACAAATAAAATTTTATAGGCGCAATAAATAAACAATATAAAGTTTAAGGGTTTTATAATGTATTTTTTCTTAATTTAATAATTATAAAATATAGATGGTAATGACAAGCAAACCAAATTTAATTGCTAAGAAAATTTAGTTATCTTTTGTTCTAGGTTGATTTAATTTAGTGGTAAATGCGCTACTAATTAGAAGAATGTACATACATCAAAATTTAAATTTCATTAGAGTTAGAATTATTGATATGAACTTCAAGAAAAAATAAATAAACATTGCTTAAAAAATTCAATTAAATTTTTGTTTCAATGATATTAGAGTCGTTTCTAAATCTGAAATATTTCAATTTAATTCGAAGTAGAGCAAAATTAAAAAAGGTAGAGAAAAAAGAAAAAATTGATTGACAAGTAGCCCAAGGAAAAACATGTGAATAAGAAAGTATTAGATCTGTGATTTTGACATTTAGAGTTTGAATTTTAACTGTAGCTAAATTTATAAATGAATATATAAAATAAAATCAGAAAATAAAAAGATGTTGAGCAATTAAATACTCAAGAAGCTGGCTTCATTGAAAATGGACCAGAAAGGGATGGTCCATGAGAACCAATTTAACTTAGCTAAATTACACTTTTCTCCTGCAAAAGCTGCCAAGGTCTCCCTCTTATTTACATGGCAATTAAATGGGGCTAGATTTTCATGTGGATGTTACCCCATTATAAGTTTATAACTATCCCCCCACCACCCCATTTAATGTCAAAAGATGAAGAAGATTAAGGCATATAGGATGCATGTTTGGCCATTGGAGAATATCTTAAGGGGTAGATATGTCTCATAAATTTTAAAATGAAAAAAAAAAAAAAAAAGTCTCCACTTAATATTCCCAGCAGCTGCATGTGCAAATTTTAATGGTGGACCTGAACCTTTTGTCACTGTCTATCTCTACCTACTAACCGACACTTAAATTTTATTTATTTATTTATTTTTTTGAAAAAATAATTTTAGGGTTTATTGTATTATTAATAACATAATTAATGAATATATATTGCCAGCTATTTTTGTTGGTGACACGACAAAGTGGTTTTCTGGGTTGTTTTACAGTGAATTCTGACGAGTGCTTGATGACAAGAATGCAAGAAATGTCTTTGGATTACCATTTCACTGTTGAGCAAGAAGTGGGGTCTTCTACCTATGCCTTCTTTGGCTTCAATGGTAAATACTATATTTACTAAGTAATTAATTAACTCCTAATCACTCATTTATTATAACGGCCCCATTTTACTCAATTTGAATTGAAATGATTTAAAATGAAAAGAAAAATTGGGAGAGATTTAGAGTCAACTCTTGACCTCCATCTAAGTTTCTTTTTGCTAAATTTTGACTTTTAATTTATAGTAAATACTCTACTATTAAATTATTAATTATTAAGTGGATGGCACCTACGAGAAGATGCTCGAGTCCTAAACCAATAAAATTGTTTTGGTAATAACAGGGACGGCAGGAGTTTGGAGAATTGCTGCACTTAATGAGGCTGGAGGCTGGAAGGACAGGACCACAGTAGAGGATATGGACCTTGCCGTCCGAGCTAGTCTCAAAGGCTGGAAATTTTTGTACCTTGGTACTCTTAAGGTAATTAATCATCCTTCATTTGTGTGGTCATTAATTAATTTTTTTTTATTTCTTTTGAATTATTTTATAGGTGAGGTGATAAATTCAGTCTATTTAAAATTTTTTTCGTTACTAAATGCTTTATAGCCTATGGTTAATGGGATTTGTTTAATTTCTCATGGTTCCAATTAACTAAAATTTTCCACTCAGATACAGCCTCTGTAGGATTCTGAAAATCTACCATGTGGAAATTTCTCTCTTTTTCTTAAAGCTTTTCTGTTTGTTTGTTTGTTTGTTTAGAGAATAATTGATCTTAGCTGGTTTGACGTGACCAAGTCATGTTTAACTTTAAAGGATAATCCTAATAATTAGTCAACAATTAATAAATTATATTACAAAATCTGACCACGTCATGTGCTGACAACACACCAGTTTAAGTAAATTAAGTACATCATTATTTAATTTGTTAATTTCATTTTCAAGGTTATTTAATTTGTTAATTTAATTTCCTTTATTTGAATATTATTATAACTACAGGTGAAAAATGAATTGCCTAGTACATTGAAGGCATATCGGTATCAGCAACATCGCTGGTCTTGTGGCCCTGCTAACCTCTTCAGGAAAATGTTGATGGAGATTATAACAAATAAGGTAAGCTTATAATAAAATCTCAACGAAAAATAAAAATTAGCTCTAATAAATAGAATTATTGAAATCATTTTTAGAGCTGTAAACTTTCGAAAATTAATCGAATATTTTTTAATTGATTTTTATATTTTTTTGTTTTTTTTAAAATGTAGAAAGTGACCTTGTGGAAGAAGGTACATGTGATCTATAGCTTCTTCCTGGTGAGGAAAATTATTGCCCACATGGTTACATTTATCTTCTACTGTGTTGTGTTGCCTGCAACTGTTTTGGTACCGGAAGTTGAGGTTCCGAAGTGGGGAGCTGTATATATTCCTTCTATCATTACTTTACTCAATGCAGTTGGAACTCCAAGGTTTGGTTTTCTAGCAAATTCTGTTTGGTTCTTGTCAAAATTTGTAGTAGACATATGTTCAAGTTGATTTTATCTTGTGAACTAAGTAAATCAAATTTTCATGTTGTTGCTATTTCAGGTCACTACATCTGATGGTTTTCTGGATCCTTTTTGAGAATGTCATGTCATTGCACCGGACAAAGGCTACTTTCATTGGCTTGTTAGAGGCTGGCAGAGTGAATGAATGGATTGTCACTGAGAAACTAGGAGATGCTCTCAAGGGAAAAACTGTCAAAGCTCCCAGGAAACCCAGATTTAAATTTGGAGAAAGGTATGCATTTATTTCTAGTTTTTTTCGGTTTATTATAGTCTGAGAAAAGTACTACTTGAATTATTGATAGAAGTCAAAATTTCTTTTGAACTCGCATTGCACCGACTGATGACATTGTTAATAATGTCTAATTCTATCAATGAATTTTGATTAAATGGTATTAGAGTTATCTTTCGAACTATGCAGACAGTGTCTAACTCTGGATTTTTTATATCTAATGTTTGGAAATTGGCAGGCTTCACCTGTTAGAGCTTGGAACTGGAGCTTACCTTTTCTTCTGCGGTTGCTATGATGTTGCATTTGGAAAAAACCACTACTTCTTATACCTATTTATACAAGCAATTGCCTTCTTTATCATAGGGTTTGGATACGTTGGCACCATTATCCCTCAATCTTAATACGACTCTATGATATCAGTAACAAACAGTTGGTGCAGTACTTCTTTCGACAAATCTTCGCCTTATGCCAGTGCCATTAGCAGAAATGGTATAAACTGAAAAAAAAAAAAAATCTGCTATTTCATAGCTTTGTATAAAAAGAAGAAAAAGAAAAAAAAAAAAAAAAGGTGATATTCTTTTATATTGATCATAAATAGTCGAGTGGATGATGACTCAAAAGAGCTTTAATTTTAGTTTCTCTTTGTGAATATTCAAGCACATTTTAAGGAAAATGCAGACACATTCATAATGTTGTTTTTGGGATCAAATTATACAAGAGACAGAGGACATACAAGGCAAGATATTGTGAAGAAAACAGATTCTGGGTTTTGATGATCCTCAAGTAGATAGATCAAATATGTTGGATTGTAATTGTGAGGTTTTGTAGTTTTTTTTTTCTTTTAATTGTTTTAATGTGGTTGGCATTGGCTTTGACAGGAAATAAACTGATAGAAGTGGGATAAGTTTCACAGTTCAGTTCTATCTGCTCGTGCATTATATGCTAATGCTATTCTGATTTTTATCTTTTTTTGGTACTTAGGGAATGAGGTCATATTTCTTTTTCTGTGATCTGATCATACAAAATACTGCAAAAAAATGAAGTTTGGAATCTCTAGTAAAAACTTCTTTATTACGTTAAAATTCAATTAAAGCAAAGACAAAATTTAATGGAAATTGAACTATTTCCTGTTCTGTTAAAAAAATTCCTTACAAGATTATATTGAGCTTTTAAACTTTTGATTTAATGGGTATCAAAATCGTATTCATAATTGTAAAATTGTTAGTTTGAACTCCACTTGAAACTTAATTGGTTAAAAAGAAATCCTTATTTGGAAAAAAAAATCCTTACTATACATCTAAAAGTAAAATAGTAGAAAGAAAAGAGGCATAAAGTTTCAAGGGAGAAATGGAAACAAGGTAGTTCATTCTAAACAATGAAGCTCACTCTTTGGCAAGAGCTTGCCAATAATTTTTTTAGTCCAATGGCTTGGCATTATGTTTTCAAATCTAGATCGGTCTTAGAATAAGAAAACATAGGATCATAGAAAATTCAATTAGAGTCAAACTAAAATTCAAAATAATATCATATATTTATTATTTATATAGTAAAAATAAATATAATATACTAATAATTATTATTTATACTAAATATTTGCTGATAGCATCGATAACGTTATTTCTAAACAAATGTTATTATCAAATAAAGAGCAAAATAACGTTTGTTACATACGCTTATTATAGAAAACCATATATGATCCGATTTTTTTATTTTTCTAGTTGAATTGATCGGTTGATCCAAATTTGAAAATATTATTATGTACTACTTCTCCCTTATTTTTTTTTAATGTTTTCTCTGCTGATATAGTTTCATCAACTTAATAAAGTTATCGATTTCTATTTTTTTAAAAAGAAAAATAATAGTAATAAGATTTTGATTCAGTGGCACTTAAGTAATTTGTATGACTCCAATTTAAGTTTGAGCCAAATTTACTAAAAAGTGTAAAAAAAAAAATAGAAAAAAAACTAATAAATGCACAAGAAAAACAATTTCCAACCTTTGTTGAGATTAATAATGGTAATATCAGGTAATAGGTATATATTGAATTTGAAAACAATTAATGAATATATAAACTGATAATGAGAATGGAGTTTGCAGTTGAATCATACATTATATATAGGAAATGGAGGGCCCTGGTGCCTGGTGATGTAATACGATTTTCCCAAGCTTATTGCTGGAGTGTCCCAGAGAATATAAGGAAGTTCCTGGAGAGTCACTACACTATTATCTTCAATAATTCAATCCATTGGACAAAAAAAAAAGGCAAAGAATAGATGGGGTTGGCCCAACAAATTTTATTTATTACTAGATCTTTCTGGGGTACCATACCCTCAATTCTGTGGACGCTAGGCTATACTCTTTTGGTAGCCCTTATGATAAAATAAGGAAATGAAGACATATCCATGTCCTTCAATTATGTCTCTCTATCATTAATAATAATCATGCATCATGCACACCCATATGGTAATATCCTCTTGGGTGAGAAATTTTTAGGTATATTAAATCAATAGAAATATGATACGTTAATTAATGATACCAAATTACTGATAAACTAATTCAATAAAAATAAATATCAATTAATGATACTATAATTTTGAGTGATTTGGCATCATTAATTGATGTGTCATATTTCTATTAATTAGTTTATAAATGACATGATAAATTTAGTCTATTTAAAAATTTCTCTGTCATAGTTTGCACATTGCTATTTTCATTTTTATCTTTTATTTAATCATCAATCAATATACATGATTGAACTTAAGAATTAAAGCAAAATCTATCATGTGTCAAGAATTTAAGTTCTAGGAGGTCACTTAAGCAAGTGTAAATAAAAGTTTGATTCTTAATTCTAATTAAATAATAATTAAAATATATGAAATTATTAATTAATCCAATCGAATTTTATTTTATTAGTAAAAGTAATAGAAATTAATCAAAATTAGAAATTATTAATCGAGTAATTATTTTTCCTATTCGATAGAGATTAGAATAGTCATAGTTCATGGGTTTGCTATTAAATATTTCACTAAATAAATTTACCAAGTTAATAATAATTAGAATTAATTTTAATATAAATTTTTTAAAATAAAAAAAAATTATGATAAAATCTATGTTATTATGGTAAGATGAAATTATTTTAGCAATAGACACGAGAATTTGAATATTATCATTTTTCTGATTAAAAGAGTTGATACATTATAGATTAATTCAAATAAATAAATAAATAATGAGACTGGACAAAGGGCCATAGTTTTGAAGATAGGCCAAGCCTTTTATTGCCCATGTATACTTGAGTTAGGTATAAAATTAAATTACATTACCCAGATATTAGCCCAATTTGGGGTTTAAGAAGGGTTTTAAGTTTCTACAGAGATTGAAAAACGAACAAGAATTCAATTCAAAAATGGCCAAGCAAGTTCGTCTCTTCTCCAGATTTCCTCTTATTGCCAGAATCAGACCCAAAAATCCGATCCCATCTCCTGTCTCTTTCTCCTCAGTCCCTAATCACCAAACTGAGCAAACCCAACAATCCCAAAACCTACTCAATTGTAACAGCAACAATTGCAGCAAAGATCATGAGCGCTATGAACAAGTGGACAAGCTTCGTGATCTCCTTCAACAAGGCTGCGCAGAAGCCGCCTATAGCCTTGCCAAATCTCTTATTCTCTCTAAATCACCATTCTTTTCACCCTCTGATCTCCTTTCTTGCTTCTCTGCTGGCTGTCCTCCTTTACGTCTCGCCTTCTCAGACATGTTATTTTCTGTTTGTTGCGAGTCAAAAATGGTTGAAGAAGCTACAGAATTGTTCCATTTGATGAGGAGAGATGGTAAACTTCCTTCGCTTGCTTCTTTGAGTATTTTAATTAGATCTTTGGTGGATTCGAAACAATTTGATAAGGTTCTTGATTTGTTTATGGGGATTGAAGAATCGGGTTTTAGGCCTGGTACAGTTATGTACGGGAAGGCGGTGCAGGCCGCTGTGAAATTGGGGGATGTAAATAGGGGAATGGAGTTGCTGGATTCCATGAAAAAGAGAGGAGTGGCAACCAACGTGTTTGTTTACAATGTTTTGATCGGTGGGTTGTGCAAGGAGAAGAGGATAAGAGATGCAGAGAAGCTGTTTGACGAAATGACTAAGAGGAGATTGGTGGGGAGTACTGTGACTTATAATACGCTGATTGATGGGTACTGTAAGGTGAGGGAGGTGGATGAAGCATTTAAATTGAGAGAGAGGATGAAGAAAGAGAATGTGGAGATGAATCTCATTACATTCAATTCATTGCTTAGTGGTCTTTGTAAGACGCAGAGAATGGAAGAGGCGAGAAGGGTATTGGAGGAGATGGAAGTGAGTGGCTTTGTGCCTGATGGGTTTACTTACAGTATCCTTCTTGATGGGTTTTTGAGGACCGGTGATAGGAACAGTGCCACATCTCTGTATGAGAAAGCCATTGAGAAAGGAATTAGGATTAATAATTATACTGGTAGCATTTTGTTGAATGGGTTATGTAAAGAAGGAAGAGTTGAGAAAGCAGAGGAAATCCTAAAGAGACTTATAGAAAATGGGCTCGTGGCAGATGAGGTTGTATATAATACCATTCTTAATGGATATTGTCGAATAGGTGACATGGATAAAGCCATCTTGACTATTGAGCGAATGGAAAGTCGAGGATTGAGGCCAAATTGCATTACTTTTAATACTCTGATTGATATGTTCTGTGAAATGCAGAAGATGGATAAGGCAGAGGAATGGGTAAAGAAGATGGCAGAGAAGGGAGTTGCACCAAGTGTGGAGACATATAACACCCTTATTAGCGGCTATGGAAAGTTGTGCGCTTTTGATAGGTGTTTCCAGATTCTTGAAGAAATGGAAAAGATGGGTGTAAAGCCAAATGTTGTAAGCTATGGTTCTCTCATAAATTGTTTATGCAAGGATGAGAAGATTCTTGAGGCTGAAATAATCCTCAGGGATATGATTGGCAGAGGGGTTTCGCCTAATGTACGGATATATAACATGCTTATTGATGGAAGCTGTGTGGTGGGGAAATTGAAAGATGCTTTTAGGTTTTTTGACGAGATGTTGAGAAGTGAAATAGAACCAACGCTTGTAACATATAATGCACTCATTGACGGGTTCTGCAAAAAGGGAATGTTGAAAAGAGCTGAAGATTTACTTCTCCAAATTACTAATAGTGGTCATAGTCCTGATGTGATCACATACAATTCATTAATTTCAGGATATGCAAATGCAGGAAATGCCCCAAGATGTCTTGAGCTATATGAAACCATGAAGAAGTTGGGCATAAAACCGACTGTAAAGACATTTCATCCACTACTAATTGGATGCAGCAACGAAGGGATAGAGTGCATAGAGACTCTATTTACTGAAATGTTACAGATGAATTTGGTCCCTGATCGAGTCGTGTATAATGCATTGATTCACTGCCACGCTGAGATTGGAGATGCTCAAAAGGTATATGCTTTGCATAATGAGATGCTAGACCGGGGAATTCATCCAGACAAGATGACCTATAACAGTCTGATTCTGACTCATTTCAGAGAAGGAAAGTTGTCGCAAACAAGGGATCTTGTTGACACTATGAAGACTAAAGGATTGACCCCTAAAGCTGATACATATAACCTTCTGGTTAAGGGACATTGTGACCATAAGGATTTTTGTGGAGCATATGTGTGGTATAGAGAAATGGTCGAGAATAATTTCCTCCCTAATGCCAGCATCTGCAATGAGCTTACTACTGGCCTCAAACAGGAGGGGAGGTTGCAAGAAGCCCAAATTATATGCTCAGAAATGAGTGTCAAAGGAATAAATGATTGGAACTCTAAAGAGGAGCTATCTGCCGCTGCCAGATTGTAAGAGAGAATCACACTCGAATCTGTCGATGAAGAAAGACAGGTTCACTAAATAGTGTTTCCATAAATCTAGATTTTAAATTCATTTCTTCCCTTATTTTTTTTGTCCCCTCCTTATTAGGTAATTCATTTCTTATTTTCTTGTTACCAAAATCTGAACGTGAGAGAGAACTAATTAAATGATATTAGACCCAGGAGTCAATCAGATACTGTCAGGAGGCTGGGAGCTATTGTGCATTTTTTAGCTACTACGAAACTTAAGCAAAAAATTAATTTCATTGTCCCTAAGCTTCTTAAGAAGCAGTAGATGTTACATTTGTATTACAATACTGTAAAATTTAAGCCTTGTATAAATCCTTTCTGGTTTATTATTCATGGCATTGTAAATTGCTATTATCTACGAGATTTGTTTCGTAAGGTGCAAAAATCAAGTTCATGGTTGAATATCTTTGAAAAAATCTACTCCATGCCCTTTCTATTCAAGGCGGTTCCTCTTTCTTTGTCCTGATAATTCAACAACTTGTGTCTCTTTCATTTCTTATTATTTCCAAGAACAGCTGGTTGCAGAAAGTTAACAGGAGATGTCTTGCAACTATTTTCATCTCATATGAACTTCTCGCTCCAATAACACATATTTTATGTGAATTACAGTTTTAAGTTCAGCAGTCGCCATTGTCTACAACTCTTCTTAATGTCAATGTGCATACCTTGACTATCATTACATGGAAATAAGATAATGAGCAACAGGTAAATTAGTAGAAAGCAACAGGTAAAACAGGTAAATTAGTAGGAAATAATTCAACTGTTGTTTCTCCTTGATGCTTTAGGGCAACTTAAGAAGGAAGTTGGGAAGGTGGGTCAGGTGACACGGAGGATAAATCCCAATCTTAGAAAGCCAAATTTCATTCTTTGGGCCAGCAAATCAAATACTCCGTATTCCATGTAGAACTCATATTAGTTTCCCACATAAAACAAAAATCACATCTCTGTGCCTGGGCTGTCCAGGTCTTCAAAAACAGTTGCTGGAAGCAGTATAGACAAATTGTACAGACCTATCATATGGACACTTCCAAGCTCAAATTCTTAAATGCTTACTGAGCTCTTCCCATCCCTTCACATGTATCCTCATTATTAATTCTACATTTCCCCTCATTTGACAGAGCATACATCTCCACAGTAGAGTATGAATATTTTTAATCTAGCTTGCTTATGGTAAAGATAATTTCTAATGAAGTTTTCTGTCCTCATTCTCTAATAAATGGAGTAAGGCTATAGCTGATTTTTCTTCTTCTTTTGCTCATAGACTCATAGCTAATAAATCTCAAAGTGGATGAGTTTCAAGCAAGTGAATTCTACCTTTCTTTCTTTACATTATCACATAGACTAATAAAAAAAACATGTATAAAACAGCAAACCATTATAGTTGTATACTAGATAGAGTCCCTCCAAATGAAATTTCTTTATAAGCATAGCATTCCAATCAAGAAAAGATCTTTCCAAGCATTTTTCAATTACTAATCAAACCCAAAAAAAAATTTAAAAAAAAAAAAAAGTCTACATCACTACAGGTAGTAAATCACCATTATAATTTATAGCTTGATACCTTTTTTCTTTTTTTTTTTTTTTTTTTTTTGGGTTAATTAGACTCTGAACAAGGTTCAAACTTGTCAATTCATATCCATGGAGCACTCTAATACCACTATCCCAAAGCTCATTAGTGTAATAGCTCTATAATAATATTATTTCAATCAATTTCTAGGAATTAATTCAAGCAATGAACTTTCCACGTATATTTTGTTAACGCATCAACTAAGAATATGTCCCCTTTGCATTCAGGAATTAGCCCCACTCTTGGTATTTGCATTCAGGAAATACCTAACCCAACTCGATAGAGAACTACAATCCCTTACCAACCAAGCTAAACCTTCCAAGCATTTTTCAACTACTTATCAAACCCAAAAAAAAAATCCACATAAAAAACTACTACCGCAAGTAGAAAACAGAATTCACGAAAGAAAAGCACAATAAAATAAAACCAAGCAATTCATAATCGCATTATTTGAATCCCACTCAGGTTTCATAAACTTTAGTCATAATCTAATTAAACCTCAAGCTCTGAAACACAACAAAATCAAAACATTAAATCCTCACCAAGTAAAAAATTAAAGCATTTTTAGCATATCCTCGGCTCCGCTGAAAGTAAAAGCTCCACCTTCCTCCAAATTGAGTACCTTGACAACTCCATCCTCAGACAAAAGAGCATATCTCCTTGACCTCATTCCCAATCCCACTGGTTTATCGCTCAAATCCAATTCACACCCAATTTTCTTGGTGAATTCTCCATTCCCATCAGACAAAAGCAGCACCTCATCTTTAATCCCCAAATTCTCCTTCCAAGCTCTCATAACAAACGCATCATTTACCGATATACACGCAATCGTATCAACCCCCTTTGCTTTTATCTCCGCAGATTTCTCAACGAATCCTGGAAGATGTTTCTGTGAGCAAGTAGGAGTGAAAGCTCCAGGGACAGCAAACAAGATTGATTTTTTCCCAGAAGTGAGGGAGGAAATGGTAGTGGTTTGTAGTTCTCCATCAGCATCGAAGTAGGAGAGAGTGGCGTCTGGAAGCTTGTCGCCGACGGAAATGGTGGCGGAGATTGTGGTTGTTTTGGTGGAGAATCTTTGGAATTTGAGGGATTTGGGTTGGTGCTTAAGAGGAAGAGAAGAGAAGGAGAGTTTGGAGGAAAGGGAGACGGGAGAGAGAAGGGATTTGGTAGTGGTCCCGGCAGCAGCCGGAGAGCAGAGGAAAAATCTGGAGATGGAGAGAGAAGCGGCCATTGGTAACGAGACAGGGAGAAATGGTGGGATTGGAGGCGGAGGAAAGAATGAGAGGCAGGCGGAGATTGTCAGGTCAAGTGAGGTGTCGTCAGATTTTTCTGTTTTGGCTTATTCTCCGTGGAAATGTCACGGATCCGATTTTGATCGGTCACTTGCTGGTTAGCTGCCAGCCTGCCACATATGAGATAACAACATCCTTTTGTCTGGGTCATAAAAAAACACAAAATATATAAGTACTATAATATTTTTTATGGAAAAATTACATAATTGTTATAAATAAAATAGAGAAAAAAATTAACAAAAAATATAGAGAAGAGAATAGTTTTTCTAATTGTTCCATTCAATAGTATTAAGCCATTTATATAGAGTACAAAAGAGAAAGAAATAAGAAATTTTTCCAATAAGGAAAATACAAGAAATAGGAAGTTTTTCCAATAAGAAAAATACAATCAATACTAATATGAAAACTAGAATATTCATGTATATGTAAAGACATCAATCAAATCTTATAATATATCATAGCACTCCCCCTTGATGTCTTTTACAAAGAATATGCCTCGTTAAAACCTTACTAAGAAAAAATCCTGTGGGAAAAAAAATCTTAGTAAAGGAAAAAGCGTATATTATTTTTATAGGGATTTGCGCCATAACACTGTCTCGTTAAAAACCTTACTAGGAAAACCCAATGGGACAAAACCTATGCTAAGGAAAAAGAGTACAGTGTATTAAAATCTCCCCCTCATGAAAATATGATTTCTATCAAATATCTCTTAGCTGACGCATGCTAATTTTGTTGACTAACTTTTCAAATGTGATTGTAAGGAGTGTCTTTGTAAACAAATCTGCCAAGTTATCAAATCGTATACTTAATGATGTTTAAGTAATATCCACATATAATAATTTATTTGTAGTACTCCCTTAAGATATTACTTGCGCTATGAATATAACTCGTTAAAAACCTTATTAGAAAACCTAGTGGGAAAAAACATATCTAAGGAAAAGAGTATATTTCATACGCTATTTTTTCATTACACAGATTGCCTCGTTAAAACTTTTGTCCAAGAAAACTCTGTGGGATAAAAACTTGACTAAAGAAAAAGAGTACAATCATATACTAATTCGCTCCCCCTGATGATGACAGATTTTAACACGGCGTATACTAATTGATGAAACGATGCCGTTTAAATACCACATTAGGTAAAAACTTAATACATAAGTCTGTTAAATTATCATTCAAGCGAATTTGGTGGATATATCTTCTGGAGCTTATATATATACAAGAATTTGGGTGAAGTTTATGTCTACTTCGTTACCCTTAATATAACCACCTTTAATTTATGCAATTCAAATTGCATTATTCTCAAAATATAATGGGAGTATCTTTTAGTGAGGTACTTTAGGACCATAAAAATCTTTATAAAATTGCAGTATCGCTATAAGTGAATACATAGCCAGTCTAAAATCTACCATCATAAAAACTAAGCAAATAACCAATATTTGCATATAGACCAATTTCAAATATGAATTATAATATTAATAGTATATTGAAGATAACTTTTTACACCACTCTAATATCTCTTTGTAGGTGCAAAGCTATACCTAGCTAGGAATTTTTTTTTCTTGCAAATGCAATATCAGGCCTGATGCAATTTGCAAGACACAAGAGTACCATATAGCACTTATATATGGTACTTCAAGACCAAACAGCTTTTTATTATCTTTTTTAGGTCTAAAAGGGTCTCTCTTCACTCTTAGTGAGCGGACCACCTATTAGTGTGGTTGAGAGAGAAGATTTATCCATGCAAAAATTGCTTAAATATCTTTTCCACATAAGCATACTGGTGTATTTAAATATCTTTTCCACATAAGCATACTGGTGTATTAGGACTCCTTAATAATCGGTCTGCAGGCCGATACAAAATTTCATTTCCTTTAAATTTTTCATTTCAAACTCACTTTTCAAACAGGTACATATTTATTTGAGTTCATTAGGAGTCACATTGATATTTAAATCAACTTATACTGCAATAATAACATATACCATTCTATGGTCTTTTATGAATAGAAATGGACATAGTGTATTATTCACATATCTTTCTTTCAATAAGAATTTACTCAAAATAATCATACCACATGTCCATATTGCTTTAATCCATACATAGATTTTTGCAATTTGATGAAATATATGTCATATGTTTAATGTGTATTCATTTATAATATACTTAGTCATTCTGTGACTCTTATTACTTTCATAAGGCGTACAATAAGCCTTTCATTAACTGCCATATTAATTAAGTATCGGAACATGATCATTTCCATAATAAGAGAATTATTTTTCTCATAATCAATGATAGAACGAGTCTAGCTCTACTTTAATTGCCTCATTCCATGATGATCAATCATGTTTATGCTAATATTCAGTTATACTTATAGATTATGGATCCATATTTTCTCTTGTCACAGCAAAAGCTACTGTTGAGGCAAATTCATCGTCGACGATAATTAAATTTCTATCAACTCTTTCTTATATCACAAAATAATTGAGATCTCATAGTTTTCATTTATATGATCATCAACTCCATAAGTCACATCTGGAGGATCTAATTGTTCCGTTGTCTCAGTCTGTGTCTCATAATTGGTTATAGCTTTTTGACTGAGATCTTTCTCTTCAGGAGGTTTCTCTTCAGGAGATTTTATGAGTGGTGCTGCTTTTTTTTTCCGCGGATTTTTGTTTTTAGTTCCAATTTACTATCCACGCTTCTGGCGTGTAGTGAGATTGATTGATTTTCTATTTGCAATTGGAATCACAACCCTTGCTAGGGTATTAGCAGCTGTAATATGAGACTTTGTCACTCTTTTAGCATCTATAAATGCATTTGGCAGTTAAGTTGCAATTTGTTGCAACTGTATTATTTTGTGAACTTTTGGTTCACTCTAACTTGTACATGGACCAAAATTATTTAAAGGGTTTTTTTTCTAATAAATTTCTCGACATTCTTTAGCACTGCAGGTGTTTTTCCTCCCCTAATATCGAAAAATATGCCTCATCAAAATTCATAGTCTCTTTTGTGGACCCATTATCACACATTGAGATAGATTTAATATATTCATGGCACAAAAAAAATTTATGACTCATGTCCTTATACAAGTTTCAAGGGAGAGTATATATGATGTACATAATGGCATTCATGCCAAACTTTCAAGGTTTAATTATTGAACTATAAGTTCAATGCTTGAACTGCAAGTTCAACGCAATATATTATGCATGTATACTAGGGATAAAACAGTAATTAAATAACTCATTATAATACACAACTTATAAAATTCTTACAAATTACTCCTTCAAAGAGTTTACATAAAATCATCAATATTGAATTGAGTTGTGTTCTCTATATGGGCGATTCCTCTTTCAGAATCTCATGATTTACCAAATGATTTATAGTATTCACTTCAGGGAATACAGTTGTACTAATGGGCATTATTTGATGATTTCTCGTTAGCAATTATTCTTTCAGAATTCTCATTATCTACCAAATGATTTATAGTATTCACTTCAGGGAATACAGTTGTACTAGTGGGCATTGTTTGATGATTTTTTATTAACAGTTATTCTTTGCAACTACTAAAAAAAATATTTGTAAATTTTCACTTTTTATACTGCTACTACAGGAGCACGTACCTTTATTACGGCACAATTTCAGCTGTAAAGTAATTTTAAATATGGTTGAATTATATTCTCAAATAGACTTCAAGTCTTGTAGGTGTAAATTTAACCAATCATATTGAGTTTGTAATAGTACTATATATTTCAAGTAATTATATCTATTTTTAAAACTCTTTTAGAAAATATAAAAATCATTAATAGTAAGATATTCAATCTTTAAATCCTCACTTAAATGAGGTTTAAGTATATAATAGCTTTTGCTTTTGCTAGCATCTAAATGCATTTCATTATCAACAACTCACGTCAAAAATTATTTCCATTGAATTCAAGAGCATATAAAAATTATCAACCAAACTTTAATTCACTATACTTCACTTTATTTAAATAACTTAATTTGCATATATTTAAAATATATCTAAATAGACCAATCAGAAAATAAATTAATATTAATTTTAACAAACATTAAATTCATAATTTATCATACCAAGAAAAGGTAAGCACTAATTATGCTTCTTTATACCAACATAAATCCAACAATGTATGCAATCCGAAAATAAATTCATCAATTCACAAATTAACAAAACCATGTTACTTATATAATTTATATTAATCTCATCTCACATTTAAATCTCTAATTGTTTTCACATCTAATACACATTAACATAAGTAAATTCAAAACATATATAACACACACAACTTTCTTGTAGGCTATTCAACTAACAAATATGTATATATATATATGAGACATGTATTGTCCATAAAATAAATTTTGAGTTGAGATGTTAAGACCGAAGGATATGTAATAATATATACACTAGTAGGATCAATCTCAATTTAATGAATCAAGTAAACCTATTAATATGAACGCAAGATCACCATTTTCCCATAAAGCAAGTTAATCAATCAATAAATAAATAATTTAGGGTCAGATTTTATACAAAAAAAAAATTATAAGCCATGACTTTAAAACTATGCATAAAATGTGTTGTTATAATTGATAACCAACTAAAAGTTGCAATTTGGTTGGTAAATCAAATAGGCCATACCCATCATTCCAATACATATAAACAACAATGAAACACCCAAAACAGAAAAATCAAAGCAAAAAGGTTTACCTTAATATTATGGCCATACGCAAGTATTTTATTGATATCCAATTTATTCAATACATGTAGCTTAAATCAAATTTATTAGTTATTCAGGGACATAAATATCAATTTTTCAAGGATATCTATTTTATTTATTTGATTACTCGAAGGAGTGATACTAGTATAAATAATTCTTACTCGTGATGTCGAGGCCCATCAATTAACATTGTCTAATATAAAATCATAATAAAATCAGTCTTTTAAAGACTTGTAGACAATGCATTTAGTTCTTCATGAACATTTAATGATTCTTTAATGAATTTATTTACTTTAATTAGTTTTTCAGGAACTATATAGAATATTAATTCTTCATGAACTGTAGAGAATATCAGTTTTTCAAAAACTGTAGAGAATACCAATTCTTCAAGAACTATAGGGAATACCAGTTTTTCAGGAACTGTAATTATTATTAGTTCTTCAGGAACTCATAGCTTAGTTATTTATTTAATTAGTTTTTCAGGAATTATAAATAATACTAGTTCTTCAGGAACTAGAATTTAAAATATAATACTAATTCTCTAGAAACTCATAGCTTAGTTATTTATTTAATTAGTTCTTTAGGAACTATAAATAATACTAGTTCTTCAGGAACTAGTATTTAAAATATAATGCTAATTTTTCAAGAACTAGAATTTAATTGATTAATCATTAAATAGTATATCAAATCTTTATAAATCTAAAAAAAAAACGATTTGAAATAAATGATTGTAAGAGAGAAGAAAAAAATGATTTTTTCAAATTAATTAGCCCAATATATTCAAACGATTTCTTAAAAAAAAATGATTTAGTTTTTTTCTCTTAAAAAAAATATTTGATACATAAATATTAATAATAATAGTAATTAATTAGATAAAAATTGTTTACCATAAATTTTGAATTTTATTTTTTCAAATTTTTCGTCTTAGCTGGGTTGTAGCAAACCATAAGCTATCCAAAATTATGAACAATATTGTAGAACGATTCATGCTGATAACGTGTTATAAATAAAATGGAGAAAAACATGAACAAAGAATATAGAGAAGAGAATAGTTTTTCTAGTTGTTCCATTCAATAGTATTAAGCCCTTTATATAGAGTACAGAAGAGAAAGAAATAAGAAGTTTTTCCAATCAGGAAAATACAAGAAATAGGAAGTTTTTCAAATAAGGAAAATACAATCAATACTAATATGGAAACTAGAATATTCATGTATATGAAAAGATATCAATCAAATCTTATAATATATCATAACAATAATTACTTTCTGAATTTTTAAATATGTTATATTAATATATATATATATATATATATTTGTATATTTTTGTCCAATGAATTCTTAATTTTTTAACTATATATTTTGTACATAATTTTTAATAATATATGCATTTAATCTTTTCAAAATTTTAAAATTTCATTTACCATATGTGTATTTCATTAGATAGATATCTTAGTTTAGTTTTGGGTTTACTCCCAGTTGAGAAATTTTTTAAAAAATACACATATTTTAATTAAAATTAATGAAAGCATAATATATGAAAAAAAATTAATGATGTGAATTCATATAAAAAAATTATTAGACATAGTAAACAATTTTAAAACATTAATTACCACATGGTAAAAAAAATTTATAACAATTCTTGAACTTTTATTATTATTATTATTATTATTAAGGAAATGGCTTAGCATCTTTTATATGATAGCTAAAAAGTTATTCTTATTATTTTTTGTTCAAACATGTTATTTTATTATTATTTACATTTAATTTTTCACTATGCATGCTTTTGAGTTTATGTTGTTATTTTATTCTATAATATATTGGTAGGTTGCGATATAATATAATGTAATCAAATATATTTTTAATATAATATTTATATTAAAAATATATTTAATTATATTACATTATATTATACTACGAATTAGCAAGTATATATCCTAAATGTCATTGTGCTACTAATGGGGAATGAAATTTAAGTAAATATATACTCTTTCTGTCCTAAAATATTTATCATTTTAGATAAATTTTTTATTTCAATTTATTTGCCATTTTAGAATTTTAAGAATATATATATTATTTTTTTAACTTTAACTTTAATTTATTTTTCTACTAAATATTTGTATTAATTAATTTTATTTCTTTATATCAAAATCAATAAAGAATATTTTAGTCTTTTAATTTTAGAATTATAATAATTTAATAACTTTTTTTAATTTATGTATCAAAATCTTAAATGATAAATATTTTGAAATGGAACTATAAGCTTTTAAGGTTGCCCTTGTACAATAGGGTTGCATATGAGGACTTTGTTTCAAATGATCAAGAGAAGGAGAGTGGTGAAATGGATACTGAATGTCCCATAATTAGAGTTGATAAGGCTGAGAAGATTCACCTGCGTAGACCATGAAAATAACTCCTTATAGTCAAATTGATGAGTAAAACCATTGGTTTCAAATATTTGGATTGCAGATTGAGAGAACTATGGAGACCTAAATCTTCAATGGATGTTGTCGCATTGGAAAATGATTAATTTTTTAATCAAATTCTCATCTAAATAAGATTTTGATTATGCCTTATTTGAGGGTCCCTAGATGATTGCATACCATTATTTGATAGTTAAAAAATGGTATCCCAACTTTGATACAGATGAGCCCATGCCTAAGAATGTTATGGTTTGGATTTACCTTGTTTACCTATTGGGTATTATGATGAACAATTTTTAATGAGGGTTGGCAAACTCATTAGTAATCCTATTAAAATAGATAATAGCACAGGGGGAAAGTTTGCTTGTATTTGCGTAGAAGTCAATCTTAACGAATCTTTATTGTCCAAGTTTGAACTGCAAAAGCAATTCTGTTGAATTAAATACAAAATGATCCATTTAGTGTGCTTTGGATGTGGTAAATATGGCCATAAGAAAGAAAGTTGTCCTAATCAATGAAAACTTGATCCTGGTCCGACAAAGGGAGGAGGTGGAGGAGTAGAGGCAGTAACTATTAAGGAGACTACTCTCTTGGCTAATTCGAAAGTAACCAAGAATTTTGGGCCATGGATGCTAGCTAAGAAAAAATCTCATAAAGGTCCTGCAAATATTGCATGCAGAGATACAACTCCTAATTTAGTGGCTAGAAGCAAGAAGCCAACAGTGGGCAATAGTAGAGATAATAAGATAAATTCAAATTTGGGATCAAGCTTTATCATAGGAAAATCTCAATTTGCTACATTGGACATTGAGGAGAATGTTGGGTTAGATAAGAGGGAAAATGATATGTGTATAGGCCAGGATAAAGGGGTTGCTTTTACTAAAGGATTTGCTAAGTCTCATTGAAGAAAGTTTAAACTAATTGCTCAAACTCATGGATCAAGCCCATCAAGACTTATAGCTGATATTCCTACTTGATCCATCCATTTGCAAATTTTCCAAAATTTGGAAGCTACAAAAAAAAAAAAAAAAAGGAAGGAAAATGGAGGAGCCCTTTGTTAGGCAATAACTGAATTTGAATATATAGTGGTGTTTGGACAACAAAGGGTTCTTAAAACTATTTCTCAAGTTGTTCATCATGAAGACCCAACTGCTGCCATTGGGAATGCTTATATTCTTAGTGGGAGTGAGAAATTGCAACATGAAATTATTAAGCAACCTGTTGATTTTCTGGATGGTGATATGAAGGATGATGCAGGGTCCAAAGATGATGATGATGGTGAATCTCAAGAGGACGATGAAATAGAATGCTTCAATAGGGAGGATATGTGGATGGAAAGAGGGTAGATTAATTGATAATGTATCCCTTGCCTTTTTTATTTTTTGTTATCAGTTTTTTTTTTATGTGTTATGATTGCTAGTAGCTATGGAGGCATTTCTTGCTTTCAAATATTTGTTCTTGATTATTTTTATGTCAGCAATTATTTGGAATTATCAGGTGCAGCATCTAAAAGCTTTCATCGCACCTTAAAAACAATTGTGCATATCCATAATTTGATTATTCTGGGTTTGTTTAAAACTAAAGTGAGTGGAAGTGAAGCTGATGCTATCTGTCATCATATCAATTTTGATTATTAGGTTCGAGTGGATATTGGGGTTTAGGTTTTGTATATTAATCCTCAATTTATTCACTATAGAATTTCTCTTACTTTAGGCGCTTCTTGTTTACTATTGATTGCATATGCTAGTACTAATATTATGCTTCGTAAAAGGTTATAGATGGATCTATCTCATGGGGCTATAGACTTGTCTGAGCCGTGGGTTATAGTTGGAGATTTTAACTTAGTAGTTACATCGTTAGAGGTTAGTAATTTTGCCAATTTCTTTGTCCAAAGTAATGCTCTGTTTACTTAATGGATTTTAATGAAGGTCTCACTGACTTTGGATTTTTGGGTCTATGATTTACTTGGTCTGATGGTAATTCTGATTCCTTTCTCAAAGCAACCCATCTTAATCAATTTCTTTGTAATGTCCCTAGGAGAGATAAGTCTCCTGAAGCTTCAGATTTACACTTGCCTAGAGTGAGTTCTACTCATTGTCCAATCAAGCTCTCTTTTTCTAACATAATTCAAATCCATATTCATTAGCCTTTTTGAGTTAAAGCGGCCTAGTTCACTCATCCAAACTTTCTTGATACTATTGGTTAGTCATAAGATTCGAGGAAATATATTTTTGACAATCTCACCATGTAGTTTATGCATTATTAAAATGGAACAATGATTCATTTAGGAATATTTTTAAAAGAAAAAAAATATTAATGACTAGGATTGGGGGCATCCAGAGTGGTTTAGCAAGTTCAGTTCTTACTTAGATAAGCTAGAATCCACCCTCAAGCAGGATCTCGATTTGGTCTTACAGCAGGAAGAACTTTTTTGGTTTCAAAGATCTAGGAAGGAATGAATCCACTCTGGTGACTGTAATGCAAAATATTTCCTCCTTTTGACTCTTATTCATAGGAGTAGGAATCACATTAAAGCTTAAAGGATGATCATGGTGTTTGGGTTTGGGGTGAGTAACAATTAAAAGATATAAACAAAAGCTACTTTGTGAATCTATATACTGAGGATAAAAGTTCTTATGGTTCAACAGATGAAATGCCTTTTGGTATGTTTCCTACTATGGATATTACTCTTAAGAATATATTGTCTTTACCCTTTACCAATGAGGATATTAGGAATGCTCTATCTAGGATGTATACATTCAAGGCCCCTGGTCTGGATGAGTAATATTGGATTTTATAAAAAAATTTAGTTTATTATAGGAAACTCTTCGTGTAATTTTGTCTTGAATTTTTTGGAAAATGGTAGCCTTCCTAGCTCACTAGATGAGACTCTTATATGTCTTATTTTGAAGGTTAATAATGTTGAATGTATGAAGTAGCTACACCTTATTAGTCTTTATAATGTCCACGACAAGTTCGTTATGAAGAATCTTGTGAATCGCATGAAAAATATCTTAACTGAAGTTATTTCTCCAACTAAGAGAAGCTTTGTTTTAAGTCATCAGATCACAGGTAACATTGTTATTTTTCAAGAGGTGGTTCATTCAATGCATAACAAGCAAATGGGTAAAGAGCAAACGATCATTAAAATTGAAAGCTTATGATCATCCTTCTTGGGCTTTGTTCGCAATACACTTGAAGAAGTTGGGTTTTATGAAGTTTGGATTCAAAATATTATATAGTTGTAATTACTCCATCAATGTCTATTTTATGGAATGGGGTTCAACTGGAGAAGTTTGCCCCGAATAGAGGTGTGAGATAAGAAGACTTGATGTCTCCTTATTTTTATTTGTGTTGTATATTAAGAAAGCTTGCTCATTTAATTGATAGTATTGTTTTAAATGGTATGTGGAGGCCTATCAGTGTTTCTAGAAATGGACCAGCTCTGTCACACCTTTTCTTTGCAGGTGACTTAATTCTTTTTGTCGAAAATTTTAATGATCAGTGCGAGTTGTTCTAGACTATCTGGAATTGTTTTGTAGCGGTTCTGGTTAGAAGGTTAATTTTGCTAAATCTGTTTTTTTAGTAAAAACATGGATCTTAATATTGCAGGGGAACTTAATGCAATGTTTGAAATTCCAATCACCAATGATCTTGGTATTTATTTAGGGATGCTAGCCATTTATGGGCATGTATCAAACAATTCCTTTAAACATATCTTAGAGAAAGTGGAAAATAAATTTGCAGGCTGAAAGATAAAAAACTCTTTCCTTTGCAGATAGAGCTACTATAGTGCAATTAGTGCTTACGAGTATCCTTTCTTATTCAATGTAAACTATTGTTTTGCTAGCTGCATTTGTGCTAAAACTGAAAAATTATCTAGGCATTTTTGTGGGGTAGAGGTAATGGTAAGAACAAGCCTAGCTTGATTAAATGGAAAACTATAACTAGCCTAAAAGCCATGGAGGGTTTAGGTATTCACAACCTATAGCAGATGAGTCTTGCTCTAATTGCTAAGCTTGGATGGAGGATGATCAAAGATTCCATTAGTTTATGGGCTCATGTACTTGGCAACAAATATATTGGAGCTACTTCTTTATCAAAGCTATTTTTTATCGTTCAAATGCTTCTTCTACCTAAAAAGGTATTGTTAAGTTAAAGTTTATCCTTGAGAGTGGAGCTCGAATCAAAGTTGGTAACGATTGTGACATGTTGTTCTAGTTAAATTTGTGCTTGCATCCTTTTCCACTTATATCCAAGACTGTTATTGATAATATTGATTTTAGATTTGCAGCAATAAGCTTTACTACTCATTTTTTAGTTAAACTACAGTGCAGAGGGACTAGTGGCAAAAAGGCTCAATTGTACATTTGCAATGGGCGATTTGCTTTTATTTTTACTAATCAATTTTTAGTTTTTAGTTTATAAATTTTAAAATTATCTTTAGTTGTTCATCTCAAAAAATAAAATTCTAATCAATAAATTATTTTACTAATCCTAATTCTTGAAATTCATATTTCATATTATTCAATAAAGTTAATTAGGTTAATCACTAATAATTCATATTAGTGTATTAAATTATATTTTATTAACCCCTTTTTTTATCTAGATGCTTTTAATAATTTCAAATTTAAACAAAAAAACAAGCAATTGCATGCGCAAAAGGCATCCCATCACGCATGCTACTACTAAAATTCCCTTGTTTATATATATATATATATATATATATATATATAATTATTTCCTTTTAACGATAACAGGTATGCAATTTATTTATTTATTCAATCAAATTCAGGTTTAAATGTTTTCCACATAAGCTTTGGTAGTTTGTGGCCATATATGATCATATTAATTTTTAATTAATTAAAATTAAAAATCTATAAACATTAAGCAAAAGGCATTAGTCAACCATTAAGCAAAGAGAGCACGCGTGAGTGTCATTAGAGCTCTTTGGCAAAAAAAAAAAAAAAAAAAAAAAAGTGTGTCATTAGAGCATGCATGCAACTCTAGGCTAGCATGATGTCATGCATTTTATTCGTAAATAAAAAAAATTATTTTATTAGGAGATTTTGACAAATTTTGAGAATAAAATTAATTTCCAAGCTGTTAAAATTTAAATAAATCTTTGGCCTATTTAATTTTTTCGTCACATATCCAATCCCATTGAAAGTAAATCCAAAATTCATTAATCATTCATATTTTTAATTTGATACTCCCTCCATTTCAAAACCTTGTCAACTATTTTTTTTTAAATGTCCCAAAATTTTTGTACACTCCTAGTTTTTTTCCCCTCCTCATGACGCCTCTATTGAATTCTCTTTCATGGTGGTTAGAACCACCACCAGAAGGGGATATGTTTAGGCTGTCCCTAAAAGAATTGCATTGACAAGCTATAACCAATGTCCAACTCTGCCTAATATAAATAATTATAGAGAGTACTTGACAAACACTAAAGCTCTTTGAACCGTATTGTTATAAGGGAATTATATCAAAGTCAAAAACCTTAGATCTCGTCACAGTAACAAAATCAAATACAAAAACACAAATCTAAAGATCTCAATGCCTGAACCAGCCCATTTTTTCCTCTTTCACCAACTATTAGACCTAAATAATACAAAGTCCTAAAACATTCGATAAAAGATTTGGACAAAGCCATAAATCCAAATGACAAAAATGCCGTAGTCCAAACTACATTAAACTTTTAACTATCCACACAAAATGGACAACAAAACAAATCCTTAAAACGGAACAATCTTTTTATTTAAGTAATAAAATATATAAAAGGGTAGAAAATAGAAACGAATGAGCAAAGACAGAAGAAAAAGAGTTATCTCCTCCGGTTCCCATAGCTACCAAGGGTAACCTTGGCTGTAAAATTAGGAAAGGGGAAAAAAGCCCTGGTGAAAAAGGAGAAAAATAATTTTCTAGAGAGAGAACCAGATGGATATTAACATAGTGAAGTAACATTAATTGTTTCTCTTTTCTCACCAAACACACGAGCTTCTTTGACTAGGACACGTACCTTTTACCGAACTATACGCTCTTACTGCCAACAAACCCACCAAAAAGAAAGTCAGTTAAACATCTACCAAGCAAAAATTAAAAAATTAAAAATTCAATTAATTTTAATTCGACATTAATTAATTATTGATAAATATTTGAAAAATAAACCTATTTTAATGGCACGGCTATTATTAATTCAAGTCCTTCCTACAAATACCCCTCGCAGACTGCATAGCTAATCGCTCCTTTTACGCTTGTCTCTTCTAGAATAGCAAAACCCTCGTTTCCTCTCTCTCTAGATCTTAACCGACCATGTCGATTACCATCGTCTCCGTCAAGGCAAGGCAGATCTTCGATAGCCGTGGAAATCCAACGGTTGAGGTTTGTTCTTATTCATTTCTATATCTCTGCTTTTCATTTTCGATCATTTTTAGGCTATCGCTAGATCTGTATATTGCTTGTGAGACTGATAATTCATATACTTAATCTGAGATTTAGAACTTTTTGAATCTAATTAGTTTAATAGCTTTGGTTAATTAAATGATTTTTGATTTGTTTAGGCTGATGTTACGCTATCGGATAAGTACTTAGCAAGAGCTGCTGTTCCTAGCGGTGCATCCACTGGTAATTTTTCGAATTTACTCATGTTTAAATCTGTTATAATTGTGGAAGATGAGTGTAATAATTAATTGTTTGTGTAATTTATTTTTGACATTTAGGGATTTATGAGGCTCTTGAGCTAAGGGATGGAGGCTCTGACTACCTCGGAAAAGGTGTTTTGAAGGTGAATTAGTTTGCTCTTCATAATTTTTTTTTTTTGGGATATTAGTTTCATTTGTTGATTAGAGTTTAATTGTATTTTGTAGGCTGTTGAGAATGTTAACGCAATTATTGGCCCTGCATTGGTTGGCAAGGTTAGATTCTGAAATTCTGATTAATTCCTCATGAAATATATTTGTGGTTTGTGTTAACATATTGTTTATTGCTCACATACATTGGGTTTGGTTAGAAATTTGTGCAAAATTGTCTTGTGTTTGTGTTAAATTGGATCTGTAAATATTAAGATAATTTTTTCAAGCATCTGATCCATGGGTTTTTTTTTTACCCCTCTTGTAATTACCTCCAACAGGACCCAACTGAGCAAACTGCTATTGATAACTTCATGGTTCAGCAACTTGATGGAACTGTAAATGAGTGGGGTTGGTGTAAACAAAAGGTAGCTTAATAGATTATTACTTTTGTTAACTTGCGCCTTGTTTATTTTGGGAAGCTATAGACTGCAGGCTAATATTTATGATTTTTTTCCCAGCTTGGAGCAAATGCTATTTTGGCAGTTTCTCTCGCAGTTTGCAAGGCTGGAGCTCATGTCAAGGGTATTCCCCTTTACAAGGTATATCCATCGTTTATTTAGCTTCCTTTTACTTTTTGTTGATATATGGTGCTGGTAGTTGACTTGTTTAACTGAATCTCTCCTATTACATTTATATAACGTTATGTGTGTGACTTCTATTGCTGGCCCTTGATGTTTAGCTAAGCAGGCGGCGTATCATATACTGTACTTGTTTGATGCATAATGCTTTTTCATTTTTCTAATCTTACTCCTTGGAGAACCCTGATATCATGTCCTCTGTGTGCAGCACATTGCTAACCTTGCTGGTAACAAGAATTTGGTTTTGCCAGTTCCTGCTTTCAATGTCATAAATGGTGGATCACATGCTGGAAATAAACTTGCTATGCAGGCACGCTTCTCTATACTTCATTTGGCTTATATTTTAAGGATACCCTTGATTTATACTCTTATACTTGTCTTCAGGAGTTCATGATCCTTCCTACTGGAGCTGCTTCTTTCAAAGAGGCCATGAAGATGGGTGCTGAAGTTTACCATCATTTGAAGGTTAGTTATCTATCTCACTTTCTCCAATAGCTCGTAATGTTATCGCGAAATTTTCTCCCTACTCCCTCCATTTGGTTGTGAATGTATGGCTACTAAATTTCAACTTATTTTTGTTTTCCAGTCTGTGATCAAGAAGAAGTATGGTCAGGATGCAACAAATGTTGGTGACGAAGGTGGTTTTGCTCCTAATATTCAGGTCAATATTAGCTTTGTGAAACATCATGATTTTAGTTGACTTTCGTTGCTTGCTTGCTTTTTCTATCTTAGTTTTGCAACTAGTTTGCTCACCATATCTAATTTGCAAATGTTCAGGAAAACAAGGAAGGACTTGAATTGCTCAAGACTGCCATTGCTAAAGCTGGGTACACAGGCAAAGTAAGTTTCTTCCTTAGTTTCCATTCTGTGGCCTGTTGATATTATCAGCAATGTGACGGACTAAATGTTTCACCATTTATTAGGTGGTTATTGGAATGGATGTAGCAGCTTCTGAATTTTATGGTTCAGATAAAACATATGATTTGAACTTCAAAGAAGAGGTGAGTTATGATCGTGCTGTTAGCTGTCAATTGCATTATTTTAAATCCAGACTAAAGGCCTTTTTTAACTCCAGACTAAATTGCTCACTTAACCGCTGCTATAGGCCTATTGATTATAGCATTGTCATAGGTTTTGTCTAGATATTAAGTATCACTGGGTATAACCCATTTTGGAGATAACAAATCCTGCTGGTTCTTGTCATTATTTAGTGCTGCTCATGTATTTAGTTTCTGTGCATGCGTGTGCTTTAGGGGATGTGTCGATATTATTTGTTCTCTGACAGCTTTTCTTGGTTTGCGATTCTGTTCGTGCAGAACAACAATGGTTCTCAAAAGATCTCAGGTGACGCTCTAAAGGACCTCTACAAATCTTTTGTGTCTGAATACCCTATTGTATCGATCGAAGATCCATTTGACCAAGATGACTGGGAGCATTATGCAAAGCTGACAAGTGAAATTGGAGAGAAAGTACAAATTGTAGGAGATGATCTCTTGGTCACCAATCCTAAGGTTCAATAAATTTTCTCTGTTCCTCTTGGGCCAACTATTGTATTTTTGCGGAAAGGATTGATTCTATGGACTACATTGTCTGATCAAACAAAAACCATTAGGATTGTTGTTCCCACTAATGCTGGACCTGTTGGCTGAGCTTAATTTGTTTTTGCAGAGGGTTGAGAAGGCAATCAAAGAAAAAGCTTGCAATGCTCTTCTCCTGAAGGTAATTGATGACTGATTTTCTCAAATGCATTATTGGAGCCTTTCTGTTAAATGATTGTTGGAAGAAGGAAGATTTGAGTTATTTTTGTTGATGTTATGGAAACAGGTTAATCAAATTGGATCTGTAACTGAGAGCATTGAAGCTGTGAAAATGTCCAAGCAAGCTGGATGGGGTGTGATGGCCAGCCACCGTAGTGGTGAAACTGAGGATACTTTCATTGCTGATTTGTCAGTGGGCTTGGCCACGGTAATTTATTTTTCTGAAAAAAACTGCCAGAAAATCATCATTATCATTATAATGCTAATCTCTTATTTTTGGCTTTTCTCTTATGGTCATTTACCTCCCTGTTTGAATCATCAGGGTCAAATAAAGACAGGAGCACCATGCAGGTCAGAGCGTCTGGCAAAATATAATCAGGTTAATTTCCTGCTTTACCAAGTTTTGTTTTTCAACTTCTGAACAAAAAATGTGTAGGTGAAATTTATCTAATGTTTTCAAATCCTTTTATGCATGTAGCTCCTACGAATTGAGGAAGAGCTTGGCTCAGATGCTGTTTACGCAGGAGCAAACTTCAGGAAACCTGTTGAACCCTATTAGAATTTGAACAGAGAACTGGTTGTGAGGTCAAGATCTGAGCAGCGGAATGTTACGAGAAGTTAAATAAGTGGATGGAAAATGGGTTAACCCATGACCTTTTTCGAATAATTTTTGCTGAAGTTTTGTTCTGAGGTTGGAACGTTATTGTAGCGAACGATTTTTTTGGTTTTTTTTCCCAGTTGGAGTGCGTTTCTCCAAAGCTTAGATTTAGTTTTGCCTTTTCTAAATCTGAAATGTTATGTTGGTTGCGTGTAGTCCTTTGTGAATGTTTATGCTGTTTAATCACTGTTTGAGCATGTATTGAAGGTAATTAGTAGATTCAACGGTACCTATTAAAATTTGCAACTTGCAAAAAGTATATGCGGAGAATCCATTTTATCAATAGCGGATCAACTTAACAATTGAATTTAGGATAACCTCATGATGTATAAGGCACAATTGCAAAGAGAAATCTTTCCATTTTTGTATGGCAAATAGGAAGGGAGAAGGGGTGTAAGATACTAGTCGGTGGTAACGAGAAAGAAAGTCAAGGCTGTGGCAAAAAAAAAAAAAAATGTAAGGGGGCAAGAAAATCAAAGGCGAGGAAAGCGTGATCGGAAAAAGTTGTTTATGAGCATTGTAAGGCATATGTTATTAAAATAGGCTTAGTTGCTAAGATTCAATTTAGCAATATTTAGTACTTGCTAAAAAGTTGGGACATTTATTTGAAAAATTGAGCTTGCCAATTCACCAATTCAAGTCGAGAAAGACTGGGAGCTACATAGGACTAAAAAAAAAAAAAAAAAAGAAGAAGAGGAGGAGGAGGCTGAAAGCTACTGAAATAAACCACTCCGATGCGTAAAATGCATTTGGAATGAGCAGGCTTAAGGTTCAACTTGTTCCGTTTTCATGCACATGTTGCATTCTTTAAATAAAATATTCATATTTTGCATATGGGAAAAATAATCAAATAAATAATTGAAGAGAGAGGGGGGGGTGGGGGTGTTGGGGGGCGCCGTGTGGGGATGGAATGCTGGCATTCTTCACTCTAGGGTGACAAAAGCCAAATGTAAAATCACCGTGGATGAATATTATTTCCCTAATAAATATCAAAACAAAAAAACTATCTTTATATATATATATATATATATATATATAAGCCGGTTTAACAATAGGCAAAAATTAATTTTTTGACTTTTAAATACTACAAACACATAATAAAAATTATTTTTCTTTCAAATTATTTAAAATTTATTTTTCTTTCTTTTTAGATGAAAAATCACTAATTAAATTTGTATATTCAAGTTCATAAATTAAATCTTTTTCGGTAAAAAATAAAGAGAATAGAAGAAAGTGCTTATATTTTATTTTTGTTTTCAATATATAAAGAAAATTCTTAATGTTAAAATTAATGCACAATATAATTTTAACTATTTATTCAAAAATAATTATTTGAAAATAATTATTGTCCTAAAAATTAGAGATTTGATAAAGTTAATAATAAAAAATAACTTTAATTATAACTTTAATAATAAAAAACTAGGTAATTTTTTTTTGTTGGAAAAAATAGGTAATTGATAATATTTATTAAGCTAAATAATATCATTTATTATAATATTAATAATAAAAAGTTAAAATTTTTTATTAGGCAAAAAATAAGTAATCGATAAATTTATTAGGCTAAATAATAAATAATAAAATCATAACACACACACATATATATATATATATATATATATATGAAAATAAAATAATATATAATATAGTTACAAATTATGTATTCAAAACAAGTTAAAATAAAAAATATATACCAGATACAAAATCGCAGTGGATGAATATTATTTTCCGAGTAAATATCAAAAAGAAAAACTAGGGTAATATATATAACATATGTGATATTAAAGACATTAAGTTTAAAATGAAAATGCAATAAATATGTATAAAAAAAAAAACTCCGGCATAATTAATATATGTGATATTCAAGAAATTAAGTTTAAAATTAAAATAACTGCAGGCTGTGGGGTTCGAACCCACGCGTACTTATGTACAGAAGATCTTAAGTCTTCCCCCTTAACCTCTCGGGCAAACCTGCTTAACGTTTGAAGTTTTTTATTAATAATCATTTAAAGCAAGAAATAATAATAATTAAATAATGTTTTAGGTTTAAATCCACGGTATTATAGTAAGATCGATCCTATTCTGGAAAACCCTATATACATATCGAAGAGGAAACGAGAAAGGGGAAAGAACCATGGCGGAGCACTTAGCTTCGATATTCGGAACAGAGAAAGACAGAGTTAACTGTCCTTTCTATTTCAAGATCGGAGCTTGCAGACATGGCGATCGGTGTTCTAGGCTTCACACCAAACCCAGCATCAGCCCTACTCTTCTCCTCTCCAATATGTATCAGCGCCCTGACATGCTCACTCCGGGCGTCGATCCTCAAGCCCAGTCTCAGTCCCTCGACCCTCGCAAGATCCAAGACCATTTTGAAGACTTTTATCAAGACCTCTTTGAGGAGCTCAGCAAGTATGGCGACATCGAGAGCTTGAATATCTGTGATAATCTCGCTGATCACATGGTCTTTTTCTCTCTTTCAATCCCTTTTGTTGAATTTTTTTTATCAGTTTTTGTAATTTTTTTTTTCAGTTTTTTTATGTGTTATCTGTACTTTTGAGCAGGTTGGTAATGTTTATGTTCAGTTCAGAGAAGAAGAGCATGCTGCTAATGCGCTTCAGAATCTGAATGGAAGGTTTTATGCAGGTTTTGAATTGCTATCGTCAATTTAATTGTTGAATTGTTAAATTGTTTGTGTATAAATTTTCTTAATTGAAATAATTAGCTGACCTGCTAGATTCTTTAACCATGTTGGGACACTTTAGCCTCTCGACTGTTTCTTGTATTGCATTGCTGTCCGTCTCTATATTTTGTCTTTTGCATGTTTATATAATGTACTTGATAAGCTTTAAATATATAATGTCTCAAGCAAAATTTTATCAACTTAAACTCGGCATTATCCTAGAGGGGAGACCGGGAAATGGGGAAGGATTATATGACATTAGACAGGAATATCCTGGCCAATTTGATGATATTGGTTGAAATTTGTCAATTTGGATGATATCTGTGTCTCATCATCTTTCAATAAGGTTCATGCCTGTTTACCATTCATGGGTTTTATTAATATGATCATATTATATTTACAAATTGATTTTTCAGTGGTCATATCATGTGTTATTTTGTTTATTAGATTTCTCTGTTCTTATATTTAACTAACCAAGTTTGGTTGTTGTATACTTTTAACTGGGACTGATGGGTGCCATCATTATTTAATCATTTTTATTTCAGTATTATTATGCAATTTCAGTATATATAGATGCCTCTGCTGGCATGTAGATTGTATTATTCTTCTGTGATTCAGACTATTGGTCAATTTAAAAAGTAATATACTTCATTTCTATTCATTCTCTTATATTTTCACTCTCTATGGTGTTCATTTAGCAAGTAGTACTATTACTGGTATTGAATTTGAAGTTTATTTTGATGTTCCATAAACAAAATCTTTTAGGGCGGCCAATCATTGTTGACTTCTCTCCTGTTACGGATTTCCGCGAAGCTACATGTAGGCAGTATGAGGAAAATGTATGCAATCGAGGTGGCTACTGCAACTTCATGCATCTGAAGAAGATTAGCAGGTACCTTGGTATATTTGTTTACTGAATACTGTTTATTACTTCAGTAATTGTTTATGCACTTAACTCTTCTGTTCAACAATTTTAGGGAGTTAAGGAGGCGTTTATTTGGTAGGAGTAGGCGAAGACGTAGCCGCAGTAGGAGCCGTAGTCCTAATAGGCACCGTGGTTATGATGAACGCCCACATGGGAACCGTGGTGCTGGTAGACGAGATGATGATAGGGATCGTCACCATGATAGGGGCAGGAGACCTAGAAGTCGAAGTCCTGGACGCAGGGGAGGACGAAGCAGAAGCCCTGCAGGAAGGAGAAATAGAAGTCCTCCTGTTAGAGAGAGTAGTGTTGAAAGAAGGGCTAAGATTGAGCAGTGGAACAGAGAGAGAGAGAAGACAGAAACTGGTAACAGAGACGGCCAAAACCCTGACAATGACAGGAACAGCAATGGTGATGCAAAGAATGGAGGTCATTATGATGATCCTCATCGTGAATAGGAGCTTCTTGGATACAATTACTGATTCCCTTGGAATCATCTGGTTTGTTCCTTAGCTACTTCTATAATTAATAAAAAACCTTTTGTTCTTAGACAAAAAGAAGTTGCAACTTTTCTTTTGCTAAGATGGCCCATTCAGAAAATATGGCTTACTGCCCATTTCCACTGTGCAGGTGGAGTACAGGTTCACTGTCTTGTGTTATGAAAGTGAAATTCTAACTTTTGCCCTATAACTGCCTTTTAAAGTTAAATGGAAGAGATGGATAAAAAAATTAAAATAAGGGAGGAAATGGAACAAAAAAGAGGAACAAAAGTTCTTTCTAGTTCTTGTAGGTTCAAACTTTTTTATTGAAGGTATTTTTGGTTTTTTAACCTTTAATACTGATGTTCTTTCCCCCTTGAATCTTCAAGATTCAATCTTTTTTAGTCGTTTGTTTCTTTTTAAATCACAAAGAGCTGTTTAAGTGATGTTTATGAAATGGCACAACACAACCATTTTCTACTAAAAGAACACAGGAGGAGGCTTTATCTGCTCAATTTTCTCTGTCTCATTATAGTCAATTGCTGGCAGGCATGGGTAATTAAATTATACAGGGATTATGGCATGGTTTTCTGCTGTCAATTTCATTTTCATTTAGAAGTTATCTTACGCGCCTTATGAGTTTTGCAGGTTCAGGCTTTCCTGCTTCTCAGGATCGGCCTCAATCTTTTACGGCAGCTTACCATGATATTTGTATACAGGTTGGCTGTTAATCTGCAGAGCATGTATACAGGATTCTAGTATGGTGGAAGGATTGAGAAAGCTCAACCGTCATTCAATGAGGAAAACATCTAACCTTCATACAAGGAGGAAACAGTTGACAGGGTCCTTTGCCATTCTGAGATCCAACTACTTGGTTGCAGACTGAGTTTATGAAATCTGAGAAAGCAGCATTTTTTTTTTATTTATGTTATTCAAACATTATCGTGTTATTTGATATGTTCTTTTTAGTTTGATTTGTCGTCTTTGGAAAGTTTGACCTGGAGAATATATTGAGACCTGCTTGCTTAGTATTGAAAGATGCTTCTTCTTCTTCTTCTTCTTCTTCTTCTCTTAATTTATTTATGTAATATCGAAAACACTTTGCTGATTGATGTCCAGTAGCGTCTTCTTGTAGGAACAATATATGTCGAATAAATTTGTTTTGTTGTAGCCCGAGTTTGTGTGGACCTTTAACTGGCGTCTGAAGGGTTCACTGAGAGAATCGCATTTCCCAGTTTGATATGCGCCAAGAAGATGACAGAATCAGGGGCCTACCTTTTGCATGTAGACGTACATTACATTTTAGGTTGATTCCATAACCTGGCTAGATTCCAACTACTCGAGTGCCTTCAAATTTCACCGAGATCAGGTGTAGGATTTCTGCTTTTGTTGACTGTGGGAAAGGTTGTTCAAAATTCATTTTTTGAAGCCATTTTGATTTGCCAATTTAACACTTAATACTCTTGGAACTGCTTGCAGTTTAGCATATTCTTTGTTATTGCTATGCTATGGCTCGAATTCGTAGTCCATCTTATTTTCAATAGGAGCAATAGACAATTGAATTTAATTTTTTCCATTATTTTCCTATCTATAATAGTGTGAAAAGGTCCGACTGTAAGTTCGTTAGAGGATAGTGACATTTTCTCAATCTTTTGCCTTATTAGGTAGTGTCACTATATCTTTCCTACCTTTAGGTAGAATGTAAATAAATCTTTCCTACCTTGAGGATTAGAAAGTTTAGGCCCCATTTAGTATGATTTTGTTGTTTCTTAAAGGTAGAAGAATTTTTTTTTTTTTTTTTGTAAAACACATTTATTTTTGTTATTTGATGTTTGGGAAAAAAATTGGATGAAGAAAGAGAGAGTAGGGAAAGAAATTGGGTGGATAAGGAATAGAAATAATGGGAAAAGTTTTTTTTTTTTTTTTCCTAACAATCAAAAATGAAAACGATGCTAAGCAGTACTTTAAAAACGAATAACATAAATCCATAGAAATATTTATTTGAAAATCTATTTTCCAGCAAACTAATTTCAATAAAAATTGTCAATCATGACAATCCCGTGAGGTCTTGAGGGTTCATATTCATTTAAATACAGCCATTCAAAATGATTGTACATCCAAAAAGGAAAATGATCTTTAAAAATTTTCAGTTGAATGTTTAAAACGCATTCCCACTCAAATACACGATGACACCTGACAATTTTCAAATGCAAGCTCATCCCAAGCTTTATTTGTCCAACCATATGACTAGTTAGAGCCTAATATCAGTATATTACCCACCCAAAAATAGCTCCGAAGTTCTGAGTTAATAGGGGCCTGAGCCCAAAGATGAATTGAGAGCGAGAAACAATTTCAGATTTCAGCTGTTGCAACAAACGCAACCCAACAACATTTTGTTACCAAATCGTTCCCAGCATCATATCATCCAAATCCAACAGGTAAAAAGTTCGCTGACCATTAGCAATCCACATAAAACATCCAACAAAACCCTAAAATGAAAATATACTAGACTCCATTCTCAAAAACAAAAACACATATATTAGACTCTGCATTCCTTTCACATTTACTAGACCTAACATTGTCTCATCTGCGACAAACTTCTTCAAAACACCAAATTACTCCACTCCTGCCCCATCCTTCACTTTGCAGTACTGTGTTTGGCCTTATTATGAGATTGTAAAGCAATGTCTGAGCCAAATGACCTACAAAGGGAATTATTATGAGGCTCTCGTGCAATATAAATCAATTTCAACACCTTCTGGTGAGAAATTTACCTGTTGCAAGATGTACAAGCAAAAGATTTCTGAGGCTGATCCCTTTTCTGGTCACTATTAGCAGTAGTTTTTACAATTTTCTTTGAAGGGTGAGGAGTTGCTACATGACCACCCACTTTCTTCCCGTCTGCACAAACAATAAGCTAGAACCTTCAGGGAAACAATCAGCATGTACACCAGACTCAATCATGTATATGTTTTCATGTTTATCCAAAAAACTGAAGAAAACAAGCAAAAAAGGGCTACAGCCCACAATAGTACATCATTGATCCTGATTATGGTGAAGTTACACAAGAAGAAGAAAAATAACTTGCGAAAACACAAGTTAAATAAATAAACCACTTAACCAAAATAGCTCCCATCTGAAGCATTAATCTAATTAAGGAATACTGTTAAGACAGAACAATACCAGTTTTTTGAGGAGTAATCAATTTGGCCTTCTTATCAGGAATGGGGGTTTTCTTAGCTGGTTCTGCAGATCTCTTCTTCCCCTTTTCAGCCTTCAGCAGTAAGAAATCAAGTACCACTAATTAAAAATGTTTATTGAATAACATTATGTAAACACAGCACTTGGTGTATTTAACAATTCAAAACACGATAAATATCAAGCAAAGAGTACATATAGATGTAGTCTTACCACCTTTGGTGTCTCTTCCTCCTCATCGCTTTCATCGTCCTCATCATCACTTTCACCATCCTCATCATCGCTATCACTACTCTCCTCCTCCTCACCATTGGCTGTCATGTCCTACAGAAATTACCAAGTCAAATTAGCAAAACTTATTACACCATGACTCTGTAGCTTCAAGAAAGTCAAAACAGCTAATCACTAAGGGCATCTCCAGCCCATTTCAAAATGGTGTTGGAATGCCATTTTGCAGTTAAAAGAAATGCGACAATCCACGTCATTTCTTGCTCCATTTTTGAGCAATTGCACAGTTGCATGCCAAATTTGGCATTGCATTTGAGGGTTTTTTTTTAATTTATTTACAAAAAATATAAAATGAGAGATAAAAGAGAATATAAATGGAATATTATTTTTAGTGTTAGAAATGGAGTGGAGATGAATTTACTGTAGTTACATCATTTTAGTGTAACAATCACTGCATTTTAATGTTATGGGTAGGAGATTGCCTAAAAAACAAAAATTTATAGATTGGAAATCAATATCTACAAAGATATGTTTGGGTTACCAATAACACAACCCAACGGTCAAGCGACAAAACACTAATCATTCACAATATATTGAAAGATTCACCTAAGAAAGATTGCCTAAATTGCCTTTTAAGCAATCACAAGATTGTTGAACATTTAAGCATAGCTAAAACAAATATTAGTATTAGAAAAGTATCATCAATTTTTTAGTAGACCATACAGTCATAAACTCAAATACAACAAACTGATAATCAGGTGCTGGTTTCGTAATACCATGATCATGAGATTATGATAGCATAACTATAGCAAAACTAGTTCTATTCAGCTGCATCTATTGTGAAAATAAAATTTACATGATGTTTCACAATAAACAAGCCTGATATATATTTTAAAAGCAATTGGAATAGCATACTGTAAAATTTTATAAAACAATTAGAAGAATAAGCTGTCATAAAGTTTTATTTAAAAATAATATGGCTTTCAATTTTCTAAATATCCATGATACTAGAAAAACCTAATTAAAAGTTATATGTATTTCTGTAACTGTAACACTAGGATTGAGGTGTACAAGTCAGTAAACCAAAGAGAAACAATCAAAATAAACATATTGGAGCACCTGATCATCACTGGACTCGTCATCATCAGAAGAGCCAGACTCATCATTACTACTATCATCAGTCTCTTCATTAGATTTGTCATCTTTGTTTGGTTCCACAATCTTAACCTTTTGCTTAGATTCAGTGGAATTAGGTTTAGCTTTTTGTGTAAGAGGCTTTGTTGTGTTAGTCTCTGATCCAGGTTTCCCTGCAAATTCAAAAAAAATTATTACAAGCAAAATTTTAAAAAAGGATCCCTCTGAAAATATAAAGCACAAACTTAAGCACCAATTCTCTACCATTATTGGCAGCAACTGGAAGATCTTCCCCAATTTCAAACTCAGGCTCTGAAAGTTATGAACACAAAACAATTCAAGACTTTCTCAAGAAAATTAAATGCAGAATTAAAAAATTACATAAAATAAAAAAAAAATAGCATTATATAATAGGAACTCACCTGAATCATCATCACTCATGGTGGAAAGTCAAGAAAAAGGCAGTTAAGGATAAAACGTAGAAAACAAATAAACCAAGAAGTACAACTATAATAAAAGCACTGCACTGCAACAGAAAACTGATAGACACACATAAATATATGTATGAGAGCAGGACCAAAGGAGAAAAACAGAATGAAAGGATATGGAGGTTGAGTAATCTTATAACCACTGAAGTATACACTTCCATTTTTCCAATTATGGGATAGCTCAAATTCTTTTTCAAACACCAGGTCAAATGATAGCTGAGGAAATTTTTCAGGAGAAAGAGTTCCAAGAACAAACTTCTTATCATCAGCAACCTTCACATACAAACAAACAGATTCGTTTCCCTTATCCTTCTTCACCTCACCAAGACAAGCCTGCCAGTATAGGTGAAAGTTAAATGAATTAAATATTTCATAAATCAAAATATGAAGAACGCGCCAGCACCTAAATTGATTTAAAAAAAAAAAACAACTTATAACCTGTGAAAGATGCAAAATGAAGTTATCACCGGTTACAACCTCAAGGGACTCCCCACTTTTGACCTCAACACCTGAATATTCATGTACATTGCAAACATAAACTACAAATTCTACTACTTATAAAGGCCCTGTGAAAAATCATACATTATAATAAATAACATCAAACCTGCATCCAATCATATTTAAGAAATACAAAAAAATAAAATAAAATTTACATTGTACCTCCCACCCCCAAATTACATTTATAAATAATTAAAAGGAAAGCATGCGAACTTCAGATGTAACTCTCACTGATAATGATGAAAACAAAGGCCAACACGAAAACTACAAATCAACATAAGAAATGAAAAGCAATAAGGTTATCTATTCCAGGAAAAAAAAATTGATACAAAAAATCACAATATATTACTGTAAATTTCAGAATATGCTTCTCATCAACTCTTTAAGAGCTTCTACTTTACAATATAATCAAAACAACAAGCACCTACAAGCATAAACATTGTCAAGAGCCTATACACGTAAATATTATGGTGAAATACTAAAAAAAGACAAAGAACTCCATCAATTTTCCAACCAACAGAATGACTGATCATATCATAACAACTGAAATGAGACGCTAAAAAAAATTAAAAAAAAATGGCATAATATGTATAAAATAAAAGAAAATAACAAATCAAAATTATTTATTTGGCCCAATTGTGCAAAGCTACTTTCATACACTTTCTCCAGACGTAGACCAAAAAAAAATCAATAAAAAAAAAGCAAAATCAAATGCGAAAATTGGAAATTCGAAAGTTAGGCGTCAGTATATTGGAGAGATCAAAATTCGAAGCAATTCGAGAAGTACGAGAGAGAGAGAGAGAGAGAGAGAATTACCCCAAAACTCCATTGTTGCAGGGCAGAGTGCGATTAATCTTCTAGAATAATAGTGACGTTTTGGAATTAGAATTATTTTTTCTTTTAGGGCTCGAAAATGGTATATAAATGGTCGCGAAGAGGGTACAGAGTTGGATATTAAATAACGGGTCTGGGTTTTGTAAGGGATACAATACCTTATATACCCGTTACACATATATTGATAAAAATTAATACTGAAATTCATCCGATATTTATTCATATTACAGTTATTTAATGATAGAAGCTTCACGTATCAATAAAAAAATATTATTATTATTGTATTTTTTTATTTTATTAATATAAATTATAAATATATTATTTAAAAGATATTATTTTATATTTGTTCTATTTTATTAATATAAATTATTGAAATATTGTTTTTTACATTATTTATATTTTAATATATTTAAAATATATTCATAATTTTTTACAAAATTCATTTTTTATAAATTTTTTATTTGGGAGTATAAATTATTAGTTGAATTTTACAATTTGATAATGTTTTGTCTTTATATATTTATTTTCAAAAATTTAAATAATAGATTTATATAAATTATAAATAAGTTTAATAGCAGATAAAACAGTTCAAATATTTTCCGACACTCTTTTTATTAGTGATTAATTAATATTATGGTATTTTTATTTTTTTTAATTTTATTTTATTTACTTGAAATAGGGAAGGGTTTTTTTTTATCACCTTATTGTAGTTTTTTCTCTCTTGACTTAATAAAATAAGATTAATTTATTATTATTAGTTACGCAATTTGAATTTAATTTATTGTTATTATTTGTGTAAGTTAGTTTTTTCTAAACACAATTATACTTATTTAAATATTAATTAATTTAATGTATTACATTTAAACGTTCTATTTCATTTATTATTGAATTATATCAGTTTGCTAATTATTTTTGAAAATTCACTGTAACAGCGGCCAATTCAGTCCGATTCAGTTTAATTTCATTATACCAATACGATATATAAAAAGTTAATGAGCCTCATCCTTTTTGCTCATTGTCTAAAGATGAATTTATTGACAAAAATTTTCTGGTTCTTCATTATTTACAAAAAATTTATTCAATTTCTCTATGGGTTTAGTTCTCTGTATGAGTACCAGTTTGCATTTCTTATTACTTCATCCATAGCCATCTCCTCTGACTCTGCTGAGGTCAAGCCCCTTTTGTTCCTTCTTCCTTTCTTGCTCTTAGCCATCTTATTCTTGCATATGTGTTCCATACACATGGAATTCTCCCACTTGACCTGGAAATTGTCATGCTTAGATACCTTATATTAATTAAGGCATCCAAGTTGTAGAGTAGCGGCCTTCCTAGTAATATATTATAAGTTAAAGGGACTTATATCACCAAGAAGGTGCCCATCACAATGGTGCACTCAAGGAGGTGCCAATAGTGAAGGGCAATCTTACCACCCCCGCAACTGAGACTTTTGACATGTCTAAAATGCGAACTGGGTTCCCTAATTCTTCTAACTCATTTTCCTTTACACCCATCTTGAAGTATGCCTCAACCATCATTAAGTTGACCGAGCTTCCATCATATACTAGGATTATTTTCACCAAGAAATTGACCATAATAGCTTGACTGACTAATAGTCCTCAAGAAGCTATCATCTCCTCAAGCTACAATGTTTTTAGACCTTTTGTAATATGCAAACTCGACTTGCTTTGTCTTTCTAGCTAAGGCTTTAATTTTATTTTTACTTTGTGGCCTCTCTTTTGGCCACCTAGTTAGACAATGAATCACCTTGACATATTTATCATTAATAACTTGCTTGCCCTTGTCCCTATTCAACTCAACTCTCACCTCTTCATCTACCTTATTACTTTTTAAAAACTTCAACAAATACCTATGATTAATTAGTCTCTCAATTTCTTCCATCAATTGTCTATAATCATTCATATTATAACCATAGGTGTTGTGGACGATACATAATTTCTCATTGTTCCTCTTATCAAAAGGGATCTTTGAAGTCTACGAAGGGGGTTGCATTTTTTGATATATAAGCACTGGGTTGAATACCTTTCCTTGTCCTTTTTTTTCTTTCTCTCCCTTTCATCTTCTTCTTTTCTTTTCATTTTTTGGCTTCCTTTTAGTTGTCTCACTTCTTCTCCTATTGGAAACTTGCTAAAAGCATATGCATTATCTTGCCTAATATATTTTTAAGTAATTATCATTGCATCTTCTAAGGCACAAGGAGCATATCTACATATGGTTTTGAAGAAGTCACCATGAGTGGTGTCGGTTTGAAGTGCCTCGATCGCCCTTGCTTGGTCGAGTTCAATGATCTTTAAAGCTTTCCTATTGAATTGAGTCACATAATCTCTTAATAACTCATTCTCCTTCTATAGTATAATTTCTAAGGATTGTGTTCTCCACTCTGTCAGAAGTGCTTGAGGTGAATCTATGCATAAATATTTCAAAGAGATGCCTTAAAAGTAAATACTCCCTTCGAGTAAGCTATCAAACCACTCTATGGCTCCTTTTAATGACCCTCTAAAAGTCTTGCATAGCATCTTGTCACTCATAATATAGAGCTCCACTGCATGTTTATAGTCTAAGACATGGACTTTGGAATCAGTCTCCCTATCATACATTTCCAGCACATATGGTTTAAACTAATTTAGTATTGTGTATTCATGAATTTCCTTACTAAAGGGAGATTTAAGAGTAAGTACGAAGCTCTTATCCATCTCTTTCTTTGTCTTCTTTTCATTTAGCTCCTCTAAGAACTTTTGAATTTATCCCTTATTTCTACTAAGTTTTGTTGGCTACTAGCCTCTTGTTCCCTTTAGGCTAGCCTAAGAGTGACTTTAGATTGAGCAGCCTAATCCTTTCTCCTCTCCTTCCCTTTTGACTGCCTCTCTAGGCAGTATTTTTCTTGTTCTCTTTCTTCTTCAATCCTCCTTCCTTCTCTTTGACTCTCTACCCTACTTTGGCCTCCCCTATCAGGACCAAAGTGCCTTTTTTTGACTCGTAAGGCCTTCTAGTTTTTTGATGCATACTTTATTCCTTTTCATGTATGCTTCCCTTTTGTTGATAATATGTTTTCTCTCTCCTCCTTTCTTTTGTGAGAATCTTCCCTCCTTACTCTGATTGCTTCATATCTCGCCATTTCTCCTTCGCTTCTTTTTATTGCTCGACAACCATCTACTTATCTAGCTTCCTGCTTTTCCCTTTTGGAAGCTATATCTCAAGCTATACCATTATACATAGTGGTTTTTGGGACATTGGCTTGCATGGCTGAGTTGATATGAATAGCTATAGTACTCATGAGTTGAAGGGAAGCATATAGGTCAAAGGTTAAAGCAATGAGAAGGACAATATTATGGGAGTTTTGGGCATTTTGGGGTGACGTGTATGAATCTCAAGAGGAATATTCTCCCTAGCAAGGATTTGGTATGAAGATGAATTATTTTGTTGAAGAGGAAGGAATACAATGTTTGTTAGGGTTGCATTTGTTTAAGGAAATGGGGAAATCAATTTTACAAGTTAAGAAACATATTTCTTGTAGCTTAAGGAAATAATAAGTGGTGGTTTAAACAAAGAAATGATTGCAAATGTTGCTAACCTTAAAGAAAATAAGATAAATAGTTATTCGAGAAAGAGTTATGAAACGATCCCCACAAACGACGCCAATTTGATCGGTATTCAATCAAGATATTGGATTAGATTCTTCCTGGAATGGATTTAAGCTTGCAATATGAACAAAAAACATTAAAGAGCCAAGCCAATGACCATTTGATACTTAAGTTAGAAGTTATGGAGATTGGAATCTTTGAGAAAGAGATTAAGTTTCTTGACTTTATAAAGAGCTTATAAGGATAAAAAGGAGATGAGAAGTTATAAAGTTAAGCTACCTTTCAATGGCAATCTACCTCTTCCTTTATACCCATTTGGTTCCACTATTAGATTAAAGTGCATATGCATGTGGCTGTATCTTAAAGCGAGGATTTAGCAATATGATTTGATGGGAGAGACAATCTCTCCAGTGTTGGCTTTTGTAGCACCATACATGCATTTAGCTGTTGTTGTAAGGAGGTTGCCCCCCTCTACATCTCCCCAAGGGTGCTTGACTTTGACATATCTTATATAACTTGTTGATAGGTGACGACTCTTATATCAGTCTACTTAACAACCTTTAAACAAGTAAAGTCAATGAGCTTAAATGAGAGGTAAAATTTTAACTTAATATGAGAGTGAATGAACTAGTTGGTATTAAAACTTTTCTAAGACGAGTTTTGATGATAAGAATGAATACGAGTTTTAATGATGAGCTAATACTTGGTCAAATGAGTCATACGCTTAAAATGATCGATTTACTAACTTCATTCATACTTCAGGCATGTGAATGAGTAATCTTTTAGATAAGTTTACTTTTTTTAGATTCAATTAAAACTTAATTGATTTTATTTATAATCAATAATGATCAATAGAATCACTGATAATTTTTTTGCCTTACTCTAATAGACTGCTAATTTTTTATTTTATTTTTAATAAAAGTAATGCATTATTTTTAAATTTGTTGATCAATTGATTGAAAATTAATGCAGTTGTTTAAATGAAATAATTAGGATAAATTTAGTTAGTATATTTAGCAATAGCTTAAAAATATCATATAATTTTAAGATATCAAAAGGAAAATTCATATAATTTTAACTTTTCAAACAAACATTTCAATCAATTTCAATATTTTAAGCATCATTCATGTTGTAATCGCGCAAAATCCGAGGCAAACAACTATAAACAATATATATATATATATATATATATATATGCATTTTTTTTTTAATCTGATTTGATATTTTTATTTTATAAAAATAAATAATGTTACTAAATCAAATTTTATTTAATTTGATTTTCCATTTTTTTTTGTTTGTTTTGTTGATCGAATGGGCCTCCACGTTTACCGTCAGTGAACCAAACTATTGAGGCACTGAGCCACAACCCATAAAGGTTCATTGGCGGCCTTGTTCCTTCACCGGACGGGCAGGTCCGGCGCCAGCTACCAGTGACCAAGATGTGCTCCATTTTTTTTTTTTTTCTAAATTGAAAATGGAGCGATACCCTCCAAGAAGAGCAGCCACATCGTCTGCTGCTGGCTGCTGCTAGATGTTTTTGAGTAGAAAAGCAAAGTCGAACCCTGTCTTTGTGTTTATAGTCTCTACCACCAAAATCCTCCCTTACTAATAAAAATGGATATGGGTTTTCTTCTACACGCTCTCATTCCCTCATGGAACTCAGTAAGTATCTGCCAAGCAACTGTTTTCAATTTCTTCCAGTTTCAGTTTCAATGGGTTTTAATTGATTTGTCTTCTTCATTCACATCTACAGGTTGTTGTATTAGTAGTATTCTTTGCTTATTTGGCTATTGCTGGATCTATACTGCCTGGTAAAGTTGTTCCTGGCGTTACCCTGCAGGATGGTTCTCGTCTCTATTATCGTTGCAATGGTCTGTTATTTTCATCTAACGTAGATATTGTCTCGGGTTCAATTTTGCTTTGGAAGGCTATTGCTTATATAGACTTTACGATGTTTCTTTTGCTACAATAGGGTTGTTATCATTGCTGTTACTCGTTGGTCTTCTTGGGATTGGTGCTAAGATGGATCTTATATCACCCACTGTATGTGTTCGCCAATTTACATATGGTTTTTCTTTTTAACTCTTTTGTTAATTTTCAATATGGAAGACATTTTTGTGAACTTCATAATGCACATAAGATTATGTCAGATGATTCTTAAATGATTGCTTAATAGATGATGTTACGAATCCAGAATGCGGATTGAGATATTTCAGGTAGCACCTCACATATTTGGGTTGGGGTGCATCCAACAATTCAGCATTAGCACAACGCGGCTATGCTATAGATATGAACTAACTTTGCTATTAGTTGAAGGGGCATGTTGCTTGTTTGCTTGTTATTTGGATTAGCATTGATGTGATGTCACTGCACTTGTACTCAGGCATGTATGATTATGATTCCTATTATAGGCTGTTTTCTGGTGTTTTTCTTTTTCTTCTTCTTTTTTCTTGTATGAATGTGTAAAAAAAATTTCTCATTTACTGTGATTAAAGTCAAATAAGCCAAGTGTATGACTACATGTATGCATGTCTGGTTATTATGTACTTCAGTGCAAGACACTTGGTATTACCATTTAAACAATGTTTGCAGGTGATATCAGATAGAGGATTTGAGCTACTATCAGCAACTTTTATATTCAGTGTTCTTGTAAGTTCCAGTTAAATTTTCCTTACTTTGGAGCTTTTGCCTTATCTCCATTTATATTCCATTTCCAACTGAAGCCCTTTGAACTCGATCATTTTTATTGGTGAACTATCTTCTTTAGTATGAGCCTTTCTCTTTGTTTTTGCACATGAAGTATTTCCCACATCCATCAGGACTTGGAATTTCAAAATTTTTATCATAATTAAAATCTAGTGAATCTGGTCTATATATTTCTAATCTACTTTTAATTCTCAATGCTAGTATAGTCATGTTTCATACCAAATAGCATTACCTGTGCGTTTGTTACTCAATCATCAAGTTGAAACAATCTGTCCATATGGAATGCTTTTGTTATGCAATACTGGTTCTCTGATACTGAGTTTAATACTCTTTGGCCTTTCATCTTGTAGTCTGCTGCAAAATTATTTCTAGACATCGAACTAGAACTAAACATATTGTATTCAAATTTGGAATTATTACTGTTCTGCATATTAGGTTTAGATAAAGCAGCATCACCCATGCCAATGTCTATTGACTGAACTACATTTGCTTCCTGTTCCTTTTTCTTTTGCAGTTTTTGTTCGTTTCTACTTAGTTCTTTTAATTTTTCATTTTATTTTCTACATCTAGGTTACATTGCTACTCTATGCTGCTGGTTGCAATTCACAAAACCGGGGTTCTTCTCTTAAGCCTCATGTCACTGGAAACCTAATACATGACTGGTACTTCTGGCAAGATAACTTGTTTCAACTGTGTAGTAGGATTTATGCAAATTATTATATGAATATGTTCCTGCTCATCTTTTTTAATATGTTGGTTTCTTCCCTACAGTTCCAAGCAGAAGCATATTTTTAATCAGTTTCCTGCACATATTTCAAAACTTGAATGGAGAATAACAAAATTTTTTGGGGCGATATAGCCCTTAAATTACTATCTATCTTTTCCTATGATATTTCCTGCATGATTAGATAATCTTGTAGCTGCATGATCTTGTCATACAATGCAGGATCAAACATAAGCTCCTAAAGGAGATTTTAATTTGATATACAACCATCAAATCCAACTTTTATCCATTTTAAGCAAGTAAACCCATAAGTTGAGATCAATTGACTTGATTGATTTTTACCATTTATTGTTATGCCTTACCATTTCTTTATGTTAATCACACCATTTTTGCTGTTGCTCGGCAAAGAGTTTATCATTTAATTTTGTCTTCATTGTGGCATCTCCTGCAATACCTACTTTATTTACTTTATGGTTTTTACTAAATTTCCAATATATTTCTTGTAAAATTGAAAGGTTCCTCGCCTCTGCACCTGTTACATCACATGCAGGGTGCTTTCTTGTATTAACAATATTCAAATCATCACCCTTTTTCTATTTCATCAGGTGGTTTGGAATACAACTCAATCCTCAGTTTTTGGGCATTGACCTCAAGTATGTAGTCCTATTTTTTAATTCTTTGGATATATTTGTACTTTGGCCAATCTATGAGCATCATAATCCATATATAATGTGATGGCTGTTACACTGATATATCTGGAGTAATCATCTGGTTTCAATCTATGCATTAACTTTGTTCTGTTACTGTTCTACTGTCTATATTTAACAGGTGCGTTTCTTCACAGTGGAATTTCATTCCACGGACTTGTAGCATGAACATTTCATAATTCCTATTTTGGTCTATATTTTCTATCTTTTAACAACATAAAGAGGACATTTTAATGTATGTGAAACATCATTGTTCCTTTTATAACATTTTTAGCTAAATGAACTAAAGAGATGAGAGAACTGTGGTAAACTAACTTCCATGAAGTTTTCTTTTGTAGATTCTTCTTTGTTAGAGCTGGAATGATGGGATGGCTATTTATCAATCTATCAGTTCTAGCAAAAAGTATTCAAGATGCAACCTTGAGCTGTTCAATGATCCTTTACCAACTATTCTGTGTGGTAATCTGGTGATGCTTGGAATGCTATTTTTTTTCCCATCTAATTCCTTGTCAAAATGAATTGGTGAATGTTATCTTTGTCTGCATCCTTTTTTCAGTTGTACATCCTGGATTACTTCTTTTATGAGGAATACATGACCTCCACGTAAGTGCTTGACTTGCACCTCTTTTCTGGAAAGTATTTTCAAATGCTTTTTTTTTCTTCTTTTTCCTGGCCTCTTACTTTAATATGGTGTCTCACTAGTAGCTTATCAAAAGAAGGAATTGATTCTCTATTTAATCGATTATAATAAGCTTGCTGTAAAGTCTTAACACTTCCAATTCAAGGACAAAATCCAAACTGAAGACCAAAGCTATTATTGGCTTGTTTGCTGTGCTACTGGGAGTTAGTGTATTTAAAATCTGAAAAGCAAAAGTAATAATAGAATAGCATGGACTGCAAGTTGAAGTACTGCCCGCAGAGCAGCAAATAATATATTTCAAAAGACCTGTTGGAGGCCCTGCATGCCAAACTGCACTGATGTTTACTGTCAATTTTTCTGAAGTTTAGATATGTTACTGAAGCTTTCCCTGATCAGGTCTAAGCAAAAGCCTTCCGCTCTAATTTTTAGTGGATATGGCCAAATTTAGGTCGGCCTAAATTTAAGAGCCCATCCTTGTTATAAACATGGGTATATCAACCTACTCTTGTTGCTTCTGTTATAATGAATATTTTGGTTTAAATATAATATCTAAGAACAAAAAGTATTTCTTTAATGAATGCCATGGGGGTTGGCTGGGTTTAAAGCAATGCTAGGTCAATTCCAATAAGTGACACTTAATGTTTGTCCTAGATATCTGAGCTCCAGCTCCTCTCTTCAATCTGTTGGATTTTTCATCTTTCAAACTGATGTCGGATCAAAATTTAGGAGTTTTTGAAGTAAAAGCTAAATGTTAGGAACGTTTGTGATGAAATTGGCAAGACTTAAGTTTAGAGGGAATATATTGCTATGGGGGATTCTTTTCAAGTCCAAAATGCTGCCTGGTCTGGATGTAATATCACCAGGTAGAAGTGCCATAATTTCTTTTCTTCTGAGCAGTTCTGATTCTGAAGACAATCAAGCTGGGTTCAATCTGATGATTGAACTGGGGATTAACCTCAGCCATGAATGAATGGGTAATCTCCAGCCAGTTCATTACTTAAGTGCCATAAGTTTTGAATGATAATATAGTATCTTATTTTTTGTGGTTCAGATCTAAGATATTTTGTGCCCTAATATCTAAAACTTTATTTCAGTTAAATGCTAATATTGATAATATTGTTTTTGTATATTTTTATGGTTATCATATTTGTTTTTCCATGGCTATTATCCTGCTTTTATATTCGTTAATTTGTTTGGTTACACTTCCTACTTCCTCTTTCCTTGTCTATATTCTACATTGTTATAAAGATGTTCTTTTGCTCTCTCATATTATAATTTAATTCACTTATCTGATCCATTTTCATAATAGATGGGACATTATTGCAGAGAGATTGGGCTTCATGCTAGTATTTGGCGATCTTGTTTGGATTCCTTTCACTTTTAGTATCCAGGCATGTAGCCATGAACTTGATCCTTAGATGATGTGGAAGAATTTATCTGTGTCTAGTAGCATATGCATTCTTCGGGTTTTTATTGTGAATTAGTTCGTATGTTGATCATTATCAATTTTTTGTTTGCAGGGCTGGTGGCTTTTGGATAAGAAGGTGGAGCTAACAACAGCTGCTGTTATAGCAAATTGCTTTGTTTTTCTTATTGGGTAACATTCTGACAAGAAGTAGCTCTCTTAGAAGATTCAACTTCACTTGCTTCTAAGTTATCAGGTACAGTTGCACTTATAATCAATGAATCTGGACAGGTATCTGGTCTTTAGAGGAGCTAACAAGCAAAAGCATGTTTTCAAAAAGAATCCCAAAGCACTCATATGGGGTAGGCCACCGAGGGTAATTAGCGGAAAGTTGCTTGCCTCTGGTTATTGGTAAGAACCCTACAGATCATACAGTTCCATATACATATATTTTTTTGTCTGTCCTCATTATCAAACTGTTATATTACTACTGGATTTGTATAAAATTGTTAGAAAATTAAATAAAACTTTGTCTGAATGATAAAATGAACCATTCCTAAACTGAATCTGGAAAGGGAAACAGTATGAGTCCATTTGCAAAGTTGAAGAAGTTTTCCTACTAAAGAATTGAAGACTGGTTCTTCTCCAGTAAGCCAATTTAGTATGGTTTGTTTGGGCTCCAAAATGCATGACATTTTTTTATATAGAGCTCGGCAGTCACTAGACAACTTTATTATGCCAGCTTGTCAAACATGTCTCCAAACTGTTTATAGCTACCATCTATTAGATTCACCCTGGTCACATTTTCTTTCATAGAGCATTCTGCTGTCTCAAGGGAGTGGCTTATTGGTTTCCGTTTTGAATAAAATTACATGGCTTGGGGCCAATAAGATATTTTCATCGTCTCAGAGTAAGGGGTATATCCTTCATTATACGGGGCTTGAGGAAATCAGTCACCTTTAATGCACAGTTCTCCTGTAAAGGGAGAAAAAAGTATCTTTGCATGTAAAATTGCATAGAGGCATGTCATTGCGTCTTGCATCACCTAGTATTGGCATATATAATCAACCATTTTCCACCCCACTCCCTTTGGTGCGAAAAAGGAAAAAAAAATCTCATTTAGGTTGAATGCCTAAATTGTACTTGACTGTAATCTGACAAGTCATCTCATCGATTATGGTATCAAAAACATCCATGATGCTTCATCTTATGTGTGTTCTTTACATTGTATTGACTGGTTGAAGGGGCATTGCAAGACACTGTAATTATCTTGGAGACCTGTTGTTGGCGCTGTCCTTTAGTCTGCCTTGTGGAATAAGGTAATTTTCCAAGTTCTTTATAATTTATATGCATACCATTTGATGGTAGACAAGTTCCTTTTTAAGAATTTAATTCTTTTGCAGTTCCCCTGTTCCATACTTTTACCCGATTTATCTCCTTATTCTGCTAATATGGAGAGCAAGGAGAGATGAGGCTCGCTGTGCAGAGAAATATAAAGAAGTATGGGTGGAATACCGTAGACTTGTTCCATGGAGAATACTGCCTTACTTTTATTAAGAACAAGATTCAACAATAGTTACAGGATACTTGAAGTGTAGGAGCAACCTAATGGCTTCTGTTTGCATTAGATTTCATTTTCTAAGGCCGTTTCAATTAATTATTCATTTTTAGCTTTGAACATCATAACTTGGTGTTTGTTCTAAAGATGTCGGGAAAAAATATTCCATGATTTTCTTTGGTGAAACTGTGTTGATTCTGGAAACTCAAAATAGCTCTTCCAAATTATGGCCAAAAGGGATGAACAGTTTTTTCTAAAATTCTGCTTCTTCTTCTGCTTTCTGCAAGCTTCTATAAGAGCATGAAGAGCAGAAATCTTTTAGGCTTGTTTTAGATAACAGATAATCTATATTTTCTCTCAAATCTAGCCTAGCGCATGCTGTACAAGTTGAGCAGCAGTAATTTCTTGAGCCATACACACCCCCACCCCCAACCTAATAATAGGCATATGCAAATTTTTTCTTTAGGATTTTAATTTTTTTTATTTATTTGGTGGATAGAAAAGTACATAGAATTAACTAGCCTTTTTTATTTTTCTTTAGTTTAATAATGGGCATATAGGTAGCACGAAATCGAATATTTTTGAAGAATGTAGAAAATGAAATATGGGAGAAATGCGTAAATATAAAAATATGGAGGTATATATATATATACCTAAAATTATTAAGCATATATTTATAAATTATTATTTATATGCAAAAAAAATAATAATATAAAAATAATAATTTATAAATATATGCTTAATAATTTTAAGTATATATATATAAGGAAAAATTAAATTAAGAGTGAATATTTTTATTTAAGAGTTGAACAAGATAAGCTGATATTTTTTTTTTAATTTGAAAATGGATTTTCATTTATAAAAACGAGTTTTCAATTTTTTCATATTATGAAAATATATCCAAAATGGTTTAATTAAATTTTCGTGAGTTTTCGAATAAAATATTTTTTAAATATGAAAACGTGACTTTCCGAAAGTTTTCACAACATATACGAGCGTTAACAATTTTTGTCATGCCCTACATATTAATAATTTTTAAATTTTCTAAAATAGCGCAGTACGTTAGCATTTCTTTAATTCTTGGTGGCGCTCGGCTAAATTTTTTAATGGTGCCCTTGATTGGAGGTCTCTACTTCGAAGCCATAAAGATAAGAACTCTCTGCTTATGCTTAATCCATTTCATAGATTCTTTGTTTATTTGTGCATATCATAAAAGTTTTTTTAAAAAAAAAAAAAGAATTACTCAGTATATTATTTTCCCCTCATCATTCTTACTTAGTACATTTATATAAGATTTATTAGTCATAATTGTTATTAGTAAAGTTAATTAGAAGCAGAAATTAAAGGTAGGCTACCAAGTAATCATTCATTGACGTATATAATTAAGAGGTTGTTGCTTGTGGTGGGTGAGAAAACCCCTTTTTTTCTTTTTTTGATTTGTCAAACACAGAGACAAAATGAGTAAAGTGCGTGGGGGTGTGATTGTCCTCTTGTCATCTCGTCTCTTTTTCCAATGCTCTTACAGTCCTTATCGCTTAAGAGGAGACGAAAGGAAGGAAGAAAAGTGCTTCTTTTATACAATTTTTTTTTTTTAATTTTTGCCACTCCATTATGGAAAGTATTTGGACCGTATGTGTATATATACGTGTATTGGAGAGGTTCATATCTATACATATACAATGTATAGAATAGATGTGACTATTATATGTTGAATGTTCAACGAATTGATCAATGGTCCCTTTGAGTACATTGAGGGGTCGTGGAGTCAATTGATCGTTGTTAGCAGCCATATGGTCCAATTCAAATAATGAGTTTTTTGGATTACACACGAAACCTTTTTTTTTATTATTTATTTAAATATAGAATGAAATGACAGCCTAGAATCATGTACTAATGTGCATTCCATCACTTTTTTTATCTTTTAGAAAGACTACTATATAATTCATTTTTGCATAAAATTTCTCACCGCTACATTGCGGTTTAAACCAAGTCACAGTTTTCTTTAAAATGGATTAAATTTTTTATAACATAATTTAAATAAAAGTGATATATATATATATATATTAGGTATTATTTATTCTTATATTTTATTAATAGTCATTGCAAAATAAAGACTATAGAGAACTATGTTTTTTTAAAATGAAAATGATATCTCTCATTTTCAGCAGATGACAATGGTATTTTTGGCAATATAACATATTTTCTTGTATATTTTTCTATTGTTATTTCAGCATGTACAACATTTCTATTAAATTTTTTACACAACATCTTTGTTCCATTGTATAAGTTCATTAGATACATCTAAATTTATGAGCAATATTATAAAACAATTAATTTTTAATTTCAACTTATGAGGTGACAAGTCATGTGATAATAATGTGTTTATAAACTATTGTTTGGTATAATTCACACCTTCTTTTTGTTGTTATATTTAATATTACTGTTCAAGATTATCTTTTGATCTCTCTATCTAATTTGAATGAATTTGAAAAAATTGAACATTTATGAAATTTTATAAACAAAATATTTAAATCTAATTTGACTCGTATTAAATGCACAATTAAGTAATACACTGAATTTTATGTGAAGTATACTTGTCCTAGAATAAGGAACTCGTGAGCATTATGTTATATTCGAATTTTGTATTTGAGTGTATTAATACAAGCCTTTATGTTAGCAAGTAATAGAATTAATAAAAAGTATGTTTTTTTTTTTTAATTTACAATGATTCAACTATTCCATACAAAATGAATAAAAATAAAGATATCTTTTAATTTAAAATAAATACAAAATTAATTTACTTTTGTCTCATTGAATTTATATTAAAATTTCACTTATATATAAATGAATATATTTATTGTATTAGATATTCTGAATTCAATTTATTTATGTATTTATATTTATTTTCTTAAATAATATACTTTTATCTATATTTATTTTTTAAATATCATGCATTCATCTTCTTACAATTTATACTTTTGCAATTTTGATATTAAATATTAAAATATAATAAGAAAATATAATATAACATATTCTCATAAAATAACATATTAATTATTATTTTTGAAAATTAAAATTGCATCTAAACAAGTAAACTAGTCTACTTTTATTGTTAATAAAAATAAATAATTTTCCTATCAGAGGAAATAATTATGCTATAATCATAAATTTTTAATATTTTTCAATTTTGATCTTTTTCCTTAGTAGTTGAGCTTTTTCATCTTTTTCTTTCTCTTTAATATTTGTTACTTAGTTTTTATAATTGATACATCTTTAATTTTTTTTAACAATCAAAGACATATTATAATTTTTTTAACTTCTTAATATTTAAAATAATATAAAAAAATATAAATTATTCTAATTGAATTCATTTATACAGATTATTATTATTTTTTAGAACATACAAATTATTACTAATATTTAAAATAAATAATATTAAAATTTATAATAGAATAAAGTAATAATTCATACAATGAAAGTCAAATTAGAATTTATTTTACTTGCTGATATTTGAATAATTAAAACTAAATTAAAATTTCTCTAATTTCTTAATATTCAAAAAATAAAAAAAATTATTTTAATTGAATTATTTTTATTTAAATTAAATACAATTAATTATATATTAAATAATAATTATTTTATTCTTTATTTATTCTAATTAAATTTATTATTTTTTTATTTAAATAAAATATAATTAAATAATTATATTATTTAATTACTAAATGATTATATTACTCATTACAAATATATAATTAAAAAAAAATTAGTGAGAAATTCTTATATAAATTTGCTTCCCTCTTATACACATGTATATATATATATATTATAGATTATTGCAAGTGTACCCCAAAAGTCAAAATTGGTGAAAAAAATAGAAGTCCATTGAACAAATCTACTCCGCAATTTTTTTTTTAGCAATTGTATTTTTTCTTTTTTTTGGAAAAAAGAAGATTTTACCCCAATTTAAAAGTTCATTACAATTACAACCAATAATCAAAATTAAAGAAAATTCTTATTTAAATATAAATAATTTTTCTCTCTATTTTTTGAAATCAACTATTTCTTTAAAGTCTTACAATATCAAATAAAAATGCATTTATCAGCAATAAGTCGGTCGCATATTCACAATAAAATGTGCATTTGTCAACAAAAGTTTAATAAAATTTAAACATCTCACATTTACTTCAAACGCATACATTCTTACCATTACATAAAAATAGTTATTATTATTATAAATATAATTCAATAGTTAATATATTGATAACATTTGATTTGTATTAATCATAATGATGATGATGAAAAAGAAAAAATTATTAGGAGAGACCAATAATTTTTAATTAATGGCTCATTATTTTATTATTTTGTTTAGCTTCTCATGACTCACACACCTTTAATTTACTCTAAGCGGGCTTAATTAAGTCATAATTGTAAATTCGTTGACCCATTTGAGACAGAAAAAAAACTTTGGACCTAATTAATCAATATTAATATTGCAAGGGACAATTTGTATCTTAAGCCTAATATTGTAGGAGAAATTACACTAATATCACTTTTTTAACTTTTTTTTCAAAAATACTCTACTGTTTTTAACGTTATACGAAAATGCTCATATACATATGATATACAAAAAATATACATATGATATACATTTGATATACCAATGATATATAAAATTTCTAGAAAATTTTTTCGTCACCATTAACCAGTGTTGACCATCATAAACAATCTCTGATGGATCAGATTTTCATACTATAAGACGCTCTTAGTCTTATAAATTTAAAAATATTCTCAAAACGCTCTAATTCCTTCTAATTTGGTTAGATCGATGCCAGAAAAGTTTATAATATTGATTTTTCGACAAGTTTTATTCTCCTTCTACTGGCAATGAAACTAAGCATTCTTGGTCTTCAAATGAAGCTCGAGATTCAAGGAGTTGATTGCAACTGATATCACTTCCATTGGTTGCGGGAGTTGGCCGGAAAAAGGAAGAGAAGTTTTAGCCAAAACTTTTATCTTTCAAAATGTCAATATACAACAATCAAATGCTAAAAATAATATTACCAATAGATTTCTTAGATTTAAAAACCTTAGGCAGAAGTTTTTTTTTTTTTTTTTGTTTAATGAGCATCAAAATAGGTCGCTGGAGTTTCACCAGAATTTTATCTCTCTTTTGTCAATATTAATGAAAAATGGGATATTTTTGAAAATAAAAATTTTAAAAAATGTATTTATGAAATAAGGATGCATATGTGAGAATATTTTTTTGAGGAAATTACATGGTATACGTTTTTTTTTTTTATTTTGTTTACTTTTTAACTTCCAGTTTTAACTTTTAATTTTTTTGCTTTTTGCTTTTTTCTTTTGTACACTTTTTTTATTTCAGTTTTAATATATATATGCTTTTTTCTATTTGTACCATATTTTTCTTTTTTTACCTATTTACTTGGTTCTTTCTTTCTATTTTTTCTTTTTTTATATATTTTATTCAAGGAATATTGTTGTTAATTAGTTTAGTAATTCAAAACTTTTTATATTTATGCTATTAATTAATAATATAATAATAACATATTTGCATGATAAAATAAGAAATTATTTTTTAATTTAAAGCAATATTTAATATACTAATATACTAAATAATTATGAATTTTGCGTAAAAATTTTTTGCCCCAAGTTAGAGTTTCTTATACTAAATAAAAAATAAGGTTGAAGGTATTCGATATCCAAAGAAGATGAAAAAATTTATTTTTGATATATACTTATAATATATCTAAAATATGACTAACATATACTTGTGATATACTTAAAATAAACCTAAAATATACTCTTTACTGTGAAAACTGAAAATCATTTGTTAATTTTATTTAGTCTCTTAAAAATTTAATTTAACTCTTAAATTCTTTAAAAATATTCTTATATTCTAATTAATATTGTCATCCATGCTTGATGATGAATTACATTAAAAAAAAAAAAAAAAGAGTGTTGATGATATTTCTTCAAAGAAAAAGTTAAATGTATTGAGTGTCTAAGTATATCGTAAGCATTTATATACTTAAGATATACTTGAAATATACTCATTATATACTTAATATACCTAAAATATACTCGTTATATACTTAAGATATATTATTTATTGTGAAAATCATTTGTTATTTTTTTAAGAATATAATTTTTTTTATCTAATATATAGTTCATGTATTCTTGTTATATATTTATATTTTTGTAATACTCAATATCCAAAAATATTTGAAGATATATATCAAATAAATACAAGTTAATCAAATTTAGTGAAATATATACTTATGATATACTTATGATATACTCTAGATATACTGTTTCCTGGGTTTGCTGAAAAATATATCTGTTTCATTAGTTTCTATAAGTTTCAGATCTGAAACTAAATTTTCATATTTTAAAACTTTCAAGTTCCTAAAAAAAATTACATAATCTCCTCACTTTTGAAGACTTTTAATACAATAATAATTAAAAGATCACAAAATTTTAATGAAACATATATATATAATTCAAATTAAATAAAATATTAATTAAAAACTACAATTCAAATATGGTATTTCTTTACCATTTATTGCAAGCATGTCCTTCCTACACTGCATATGTACTCTTATAAAAAGCCACGTAAATTGGTTGATGATGATGATGATGATAAATTAACTACTATAAGCTTAATGAGAAAAAAACCGGAGGAAGCAAAGAGAGTAGAAGGAAAAAAATAAGGGTGAAAGGAAAGATATTAGCATGAATTAATTATCATTTATGGTGATTTACTATCTAAAGTTTTGCCTAAATTTTTTTTTTGATTTGAATTTTCAACACTATCTCTTTTTTTATGAAATTTTGTAAAGTTTTTTTTATTTATATGAAAAGAGGATATAAATGTAAGAAAAAAGAATTGGAGTGTATAAAAGTAAACTTTTTTTTAGTTATTTATGTAAAAACCTCTATTTGTTTTTTTTAAGGTAATAGTATAGAAAGCCCAATATTATATGTGTATTTACGTGTGCACCACTACTAAATGAAAAGTCAAATTACATAAGAGTAGTTTATGCATTGTCCTACTGATAAATTCATTGACAAATTTAATACCTCATATTAAAAATCTCAAATACGTCAATCAAGTTAAATGTTATAAATAAAATCAATTTAATAAGAGTAGTAAACAGACTATGAAAATCAAAATTACGACTTTTTAACATTTCAATTTTGATCATATAATTAAATTAAAACTTTATTGCATTGCACATCAATATTCTCATAGAAATAAATTAAAGTGATATTTCATCATGGATTGTCACTGCTACCAATTTGCCAAAATATTTTTTATGAATCTTTATGCATTCTAATTTTTTCCCCTACTTCGATAGACCAAGGGGCATTAATGTGATGTAAAATGTCATTACGCTGGCAACTCATTTGTTTATTAATTTATTTTAATTATAGAGGAATTTACACAAAATGTCTATCTTTTCATAATTTTAACATTTTTAGCTTCCTATTTTTTATTTTCATTTTTAACTTTTATTATTTTTTTTTTTTTATAATTTTCAGTTTTTGTGCTTTCCTTTTTAGATTGCTAGGATTTATTGTACTTCTGTTGAACAAAGAAAAGGTCATATTAATTAAAGCACATGGATTATTAAATACTCCAAGCTCTCATCAAGGCCTTTTTATATTAACTATATCTTCCCAAAAATTCTCAGCTCTTTTTCTTCTTTTAATGTGATCTACACAAAATTAAAAACTCATATAAACTAAATTATATATTAATTTATCCATACATAGTTAAAATATAACTAGTTTTTTTTAAATGTACTTCACGTTAATTTTTATTATAACTCGTTACGATACATTTTAAAATATAATTTAATTTGTAAATTTTTTATATAATAAATATTAGTATAAATGCTATATCACATATAAATAATTTAAATGAATATTATATGATATTTTTTTTTAAATTATAGTACTCATTAGACAGCAAAATTTTTTTATAAACTATATTCTTAGTGTAAGTAATTTTATTTTTATTTGACTTTTTATTTTTGATCAATATTTTTATATTAGATGCTCAAGCACCTATTGATAATATAACATACAATTATTCATGGTAAATACACCCCTATATTAGGAAATTTTTGTCATTGTTCTTTATTAATAGTCATTGCAAAACAAAGATGCATACAAAACTTATTTTTTTTTTTAAATGAAAATAATATTCCTCATTTTTAGCTGGTGATAGTCGTATTCTTGGCAACAAAACTTGTTTTTCTGCATTTTGTCATACTGTTATTTCAGCATATATAACATTTCTATTTAATTTTTTATGCGCTATCATGGTTCAATTGATAATTAACTTTTACTTCCAATTTGTGAGATGACAGGTTATTTAGTAAAAATGTATTTTAAAACTATTTATTCATACATTCTACACTTTCTTTTTATTATTATATTTGATATTATTATTCAATGTTCTCTCTTGTTATCTATCAATTTCAATAAAACTTTTTCAAATTTGAAAAAATTGAACTTTTATGTCACGACCCGATTTCTAGGTTGTGACTATCATAGAGTTCAGAGAGATATAAAGTCACCTAAACCCATAGAACACCATTGATCCTATTATCATTTTATAAATCTTATTCAACCATTTCTACCTAGATCGCAACCATGCTAGTCACTACCAATTCTCAATAATTATTTTACTATGTAATGCATATGATTATAATATCAAACTTTAATTACATACAAACATTTTCCATTTATTTTTAACTAATATCATAATTATACACATATTTAATACAAGTTATCATTCACTCAAAATGTTTTTACCAAAATAGAATATTTACACAATGCCTTCAGTCACCATGGAGCTTTAGACTATACGTCCTCAAAATGATACGAGAAGTATCTTCACAAGCTCTACAATAAGTCCCAAGTGGGAAATGTATGACTCAAGATTACCATGATACTAATCACCTGGACCTGAAAAATTTTAACAACTACAGAATGAGTATAACTCAGTGAGTACAAAATAATATAATGTAACATAGAAGTAATGTAAAATGTTACCAATTGGGTTAGTCCAACATGGCAATAGAATGGTGTAAATTCAAAAGTGGTCATGTGAGACTTTAGGGTGCAATTTAGCAGAAACAAGAAGGTCTTGGAAGCGAGAAGCTTCCCATTCATAAAAGTTGGAGAGTGATGGCCTAAGCCTTGCTCACTCACATATATTACATTACGTGAGATTGATCAGATTTCACGGTTAGGCGTTCCCCCTAACAGAGGTTGGGTACTCTCGCCCTATCCACAAGTCTATGCCAAGTGCACATGGTTTGGTGTCTTGCCCCACACCAAAAGGGGTTTCTGCTTTTCATGACATTCATGGAGGGCATGTTCGAAATTGGTATCAAGCATTCAATAACAAGTAATTGGCATAGCAAACATTAGGTACATAATGGCATCAATGTAAATGGCTCTTTATGTTTAATTTATCGTATAAGGGAGATTCAAGGGCCCACATTTCGTGGCAATACATGTTCAATTTTCTTTTTAGGCATGTATCAACGGTAGCATTTCATTTAATATTTGCAAAGAATATGGTGCTATTACATTACATTATTGAGTACTCACCTTAATGTGTATGCTCCTAATGGTCACTTGTTCTTAGCCTGTTCAAGGTCCTTCTCGAACTTGAACAATCCCTTTGCCTTTTCCTTGTGATTCTACACATCACATTTCAATCATGTAGCAATTAGTAACTATTGATATTATTGACTATATCTTTTGCTTGTTCGTTGCTTTAACTTATGATAGAAACACTCTAATTGTATCATATACATAATCTCATTCCTAATCAATTCGACGCTAGATGTTCCACTATATTTTAGGATTTCAATTCTAAGTATTAAACCTCTCAATTGCTCCATAAACCCTAACTTGTCCCATCTATACCTAATTTAGGGAAAATTTTCAATTCCTTATCAAATCTCTAAATTAATTGTAAGAATGTGAAATTAAGCTTATACATAACACATATATTTACTCAATCATCACTATATAGTATTAAAATGCCAAGTTCTTCCCTTAGCCATGTTTATGTCTCAAAACTTCTCCAAGTTTAAATCATGTTTTCAAAATTCAATTCAACCCTTCTAAATCAATTTCCTTCATCTAAGATCAATCAAAACACACCCTAAACATAATCCCCCTAGGTTGGCCGAACCCCTCATGCATATTGCCAAAGAAAAATGTTTTTAAGTAACTTAACTACCACAATCAACCTTAAAGCATGAAAAGAAAGGGTAGACATAATTTCTCACCTTGATTAGTTTAGCTTGCTAAAATTCTTTTTTGACTAGGGTAGAGAATGTTTCTTCTTTTGGGTGTAGAATTTTTGGTGTAGAGAGAATTAAATGGAATTTCGCTACATCATTTTTGTTTATATAGATATGGAATTGGATGGTGAAGATTCATTAAGTTACATCTAAGGGCTAAAATTTAACTTGAATGAAGGGTTGAGATGGCATCAAGATTGATTGCTAGGATTTTCTCTACAAAGGTGAGGGTTATCATAAGGAAGGTTGGAGTGTCCCAATTGGATTTTGACTCTTGTGAGGTAAAGGTAAGAGCTCAATTTTCTTAGAATTTGACTTAGTCAATCTTGGTGACTAAAGAGCTAAACATTAAAGACTGACTCTCTACATATGCTTTGCCTATTGCCTTGGCCTACCATTTCTCTACACAAATTTTGGATGTTGCATCAATTTTAGGCCTAATCAGTCGACCTCTCTATATTCAATTTGGGCTCTCCATTACATTAAGGTCCATTAACAAGCCCATAAGCCCATTTACCATTTGGAAGTCTTCCCTTTTCAATTCTTTCTCCTATTTCTCATTGTAACTTTTCAAACTACATCTCCTAACTTCCTTACTCACACTTTTAGCTATCATATGGGCTCTAACTAGGTCATTAGAATAAGGCTAATTATTATAAAATCATATATTAAGCAAACATCACACATTGTATCATTAAATTACTACTTATTCCCGTAACAATCTCATATCATTTCATCATGCTAAAATCCAGTTTCTTAGTATCGTTTATAGTTAGAAAGCTATAAAACATTTAGATATTACATTTTATAAATTTTATAAGTAAAATATTTAAATCTAATTTGGTTCTTTATAAATATATAGTCATGCAATATACTGAATTGTATGTAAAAAAGTATACTATTCTTGAAACAAGCAGTAGAGTTCATTGGTATTATATTATATTTAGATTTTATACTTGTGTATATCAATGTAAGTTTTAGTATTAGCAAATAATAGAATGAATAAAAAATAGGAAAAGAAATTTTTAATTTATGATGATTCGACTATTTAATCTAAAATAAATATTAAATAAATATATCTTTTAATTTAAAGTTAATATAAAATTTGACTTAATTTTTGTCTTTTTCAATTTGTATTAAAAATTTACTTATTTACATATTTTTATGTATTATATTAGATGTTTTGGACTCAATTTATTTATTTATTTACATTTATTTTTAAATGTCATACTTCTATCTTTTATTTTTTAAATAAAAATTTTCTTTAATACAAGTTAAAATTTATCTGATAATATAATAATTTGAAATTTTTAATAGGTTTATTCCTTCAAAAGATTCAATAATTTAAATTTCATATTAGTTCTTATTTGATTAGCAAATACAAAGGAAATTAAAAAGTAAATTTAAATTAATTTTTTGCTGTTATAGAACATGAAAAAAAACTATTGAGTTTAATCGTATGTGTATATATATTGCCTTCTAAAATACATTCATATATTTATATAAAATTTAAAATTATTTTGCATTATTAGTCTAATTATATTATACATGTATGAATATACAACTTAGATAATATTTATTGTATATAATTACATTTTCATTAAATTTTAAGTTTTCATATGAAAATTTACCTTAACTTGGAATCAATAATTAAAGTGAATTTAAAAATCAAGTTATATAAATATTACTCCATGGTAATCTTAAAAGTAAACCAATAATATTTCAACCTCATAATATTTATTTGAGAAATTTTATATCATTTTAATTCAAAATTTCACTTAGTATATAAGTATATAATTTTATATTTAAGTAATAAAAAACTGATCATTAAATTTTTAACAAAAATTTTTTTTAAATCTTATGAAAGGTTAATTAATGAAATATAAGAGTGGCGTTATAATTAAATTGACATCATATTCTAATTTTTTTTAATTGGAGATGTAATAACCTAATAGGGGAATTTTATAATATGATATCTGCATTTGTAAAAATTGATTTAAACATGTACAAAGTTTATTAAGGAAAAACAAAGAAAATAAATTATAATAAACTAAAAAGGGATTTTTTTTCTTTTGGTAAAAATAATAAATTCTTATTATTCAAAAGAAGAGTCTAATTGTATTATGCATGCATGAATATATAACTTAGATAATATTTATTGTGTATAATTATGTTTTTGTTAAATTTTAGATTTTCATATGAAAATTTAACTTAATTTGAAATTAACAATTAAAGTGAATTTAATAATGAAATTATATAAATATTGCTCCATGATAATATTAAAAGTCGACCAATAAGATTTCAACCTCATGATATTTATTTGAGAAGTTTTATTTCGTTTTAATTCAAAATTTCACTTCGTATATAAGTATATAATTTTATACTTAAATAATAAAAAACTAATCATTAAATTTTTAACAAAGAAAATTTCAAATCTTATGAAAAGTTAATTAATGAAACATAAGGGTGGCATTATAATTAAATTGACATTATATTTTGATTTTTTCTTTTTAATTGGAGATGTAATAACCCAATGGGGGAATTTACAATCTAATATATGCATTTGTAAAAACTAATTTAAATAAGTACAAAGTTTATTAAGGAAAAATGAAGAAAATAAATTATAATAAACTGAAAGGGGAATTTTCTTTTTCTTTTGATAAAAATAATATATTCTTATTATTCAAAATAAGACGATATATTTAATTTTTGACGAATATCTCAAAACAAATGTATATTGGTAATTGACGATTTATTAATTAATAAATTGTTAATTCTAAAATATGATATATTAATTATACTTTCCTAACTAAATAATTATTATATATCCTAAAAAATAGTATTATTATTTAATAAATTAATTTATTAACTATTAAAATACCAAACTGACTTTTATTTATAAGAACAATTAGTCAAAAATAATAAATATATTTGGGTAAATGTTCTTTTCCTCCCCCCTTACCATATATTTATATCTAGTATAGATATATTGCAAGATAAATTATTGAAATTGTCTCAAGAATTTTCATGATATAACTAAATTTTTGTGCTATATAAAATAATGTCTTTATTTTATATATAATTTTAGTTTTAATTGAAACTCAAATTTGATATTTCATAGCTTTGAAAACTAAAATTTTACTCTTTTCACTTATGATAACATATAAATTGTTAATTTACATAACACCTCTTAATAAATTTTACATTTTGTTATTGACAAACATATAGCAAATATATTAAATTTATTTTTTGTTAAATTAATTATTATTATCAATTTATGTTGGTATAATTTTTATTGTCTTTCGATTTATTTTGGTTTTTTCCTCTTAATGAAATTTAATTTAAAGGATTTTTTTTTATCTAACCACAAAGTAATTGTCTCATTTTAACATTTAATTTTTTTCTCAATTTCTTGAAAAATAAAATTAAATATTAAACAGTTTAGATACTAATTATTTACTAGAAGTATACTGTTTTTTATTTAATGTATACTGTTTGCTATGATTATCTACTAAAAGAATACTAAATTTTATAGTAATGTATATTGTTTACTGTTATATATATATATATATATATATATATATATATATAGTGTCTCTAATTTATATCGTATACTATAAACTACTTGCTTTGATTCATGAGCTATTTTTGTAACTTTAAACCATGTATAAATAATATTAGATGCTCATTATATATTAAAAGAATACTGAATTTTATAGTAATGTATATTGTTTGCTGTTATTTATTCCTTTTTTTTTTTATTTAATGTATTTCACAAATTAAATATTAAATAGTATTAGATATTTATTATTTGAAAGAAATATACTATTTTTTATTTTTTTCAAAATTCATAGCTTGTATAAAGAATAGTAGATACTAATTACACTATATAAGTATACTAAATTTATATTAGATATTAATTATTTGTGAGAAATATATTTTTTTATTTAATATATACTGTTTACTGTAACTTTTTATTTGTTTATTTTGAATTTTTTTTAAAATCTCAAGTAAAATATAATTTTAAAAATATTTGATTTTATAAATATAAATTTAATTTTTATACGAAACAAACGATACCATTCAAATTTATAGAAAATCTAATATATAAATTTAATATATTATATAGTTTCCAATCTAAATATAAGTTAGTAGTCAATTCATTTTGAATTTTCATAAATAAAATTTAATATGATTAAATTAATTTTTCAATTTTAAATGGAAGTAAAACTAATATATCATAGCATAGGGAAAAAAAAAATTAGATTTTCATAGGCAAAAAAAAAGAAGAGAGACTCAATTTATAAATGAAAAGAAAAGTTTGAGATATTTTTATAAAATAAAAAAAAATTTAGAGACAAAAAAGTTATTTTTTTAGTTTATAGATTATTTGTGTAAAGATCCCTTAATAATAAAGAGCTTTGAGCCCAATTATACTAGAAGTCTTTGGGGCCAAGAAATCATGTGCCCACATGAAGGGTTCATAAAATGAAAAATAAGGCCTTGTTTTAGATGAGTAGTGCAAATTTGTTAAATGCACCACCTCTTTGTATACCCTCATGACAATAAATGACAAAGAGAATAGATCAGGAGAGGCTATGACTTTCTATAACTTTAAAAATTTAAAATTTTTTAGTGTAAAATTATTAAAATCAATCATATATTATTTTTTATATTTGGTTAAAATTTAAGTGAAAATTTTCTTTAAATATATAAAAATTATCTTAATTATACATACCACTTTAATATAAATTATATTATAAGAAATTTGATCCTCTTAAAATTTTTTTATCTCCGTGCTAGTCACAACTCGCAATACCACCTGACGTGATATTCAATTTACTCTCAATTATACTCTTTTTTTTATTTACTGGAATTCATTAAAAAATTAGGATATTACAAGAATTTACCAACACCACCATCAAAGAAATAAAAATAATAAAAACTAATTGGCAGTAAATAAGTGATACAATACCAAACAACACAAAGATTTTTTATTTCAGATTTATGAGAAATTTTTAAATTAATTGAATTTATCACTTTATTTATAGACTAACTCAATAAAAATAAGATACCTTAATTAATAATGCCACAACTAATACAATAAAAATAGAACACGTCAATTAATAATATCATATCATATAAATAATTAGTAGCATCATTAATTGATGTGAAATTATTAATTAATGTGTCATATTTTTATTTTATTAATCTATAGATAAAGTAGTAAAATTAGTCTAGCTAAAAATTATGTTTTGTTAGAAAGGAAAGAACCAGCACAATTAAGACACACAAAGCCTTGGAAAGGCTACACCATAGATATTTTGAAGGGCAATTGACCATATTAATACTTTTGAAAATAATAAATCCAAATTTAGGGTATTTGTAAAAGTAATTCTTAAATTAGGGGTTTTTTTAGTTTGAAAAAGTTAAAAACCCTAAAATTTTTGACAGAAATAGAATGGATTTACCTCAAAAATATTATAAATTTTGGCAAAAAGAATTTATACTATAAACTTTAACGGAAACTTATATATATCATTATTATCCACAACACATCAAAATAGAGAATGACACTCTTGGAAGTCATGAAAATCATTTACAATCCACTCTATACTAAAATTTTCAACAATTTCTCTTTCAATATATAATAGTAAATAATCTCAGAAAAAATCATCTTTCATTTAAATAATGTAACCATAAGCCACAACAAATTTAACCAACGAAGCAAAGAAAAAAGATAAATAAAAAATCTAACCGAAAAATAAAATTAAAACACTTATTACTTCACCTTGATCTTTTGCAAGGATCCTAAATCTATCAAGCTTAATAAATGGCAGCAACAACAGCATGTGAGTAATGTGAAGAAGAGAGATTGAAAAAAAAGTTATAGCAAATGATGAGGGAATGGAAAAAAGGAAGCAATGTGAATAGTTGTTTATTTAATTGGCATGTTTAAGAAACTACTTAATAAATCATAAAAAAGCTCTAGCCACCTTCTCGCTCAAATTTTTTCTTAGTTTTTTCTAAAGTTTATTGTTTGAGTCACCATCAACCTTCATTCAGTCAGCGGTGATTCATTTTTATTTATTTTGTTTAGTTTTTATTTTCAATAAGAGATAAATTTTAATTTATGTCTTTCAAGATATAGATCTAAATTTGTTTTTCAATTACTTTATGAGTTTTATTATCTTTTTTGTGAGATTTGATAAATTTTTTATTTTATCATTCTTGATGAAAGTTCATTTGTCTTCTTTTATGGGAATTTATTTATCTATTATCATGGGACTTTGTTTGTCTTTCATCATGGGAGTTAAGAGGAGCTTGAGTCAATATTTAGAAGATTAGACTTATTTAAAGACAATGAAGTCGATTTGTGACTCATGATAACCACTGAGTAGAATGTATTTATTATTGATGTACTAAATACAATTAAGGTACTATATATAATTGTTCTATCAATATGAGCAATGAAATTTAAAGGAAAAACTCATTTTTCATGATAAGATTCATATTTGTTGAACGCAATTAAGTTAAATTTTCTATTCAAGTTGTACTTATTAACTATTACTAATGAAAGATTCTTTTTATTTCAAAAAAAGAAGCCACTTCAAAGTGATGGGCAAAAATAATTTTGGGCTTAAATATTTTTAGTTAGGCCTTTAGTTTATTTGTTTTTGAGTTATTATAGAGTCCAATTATTTATTTTTTTTTTACTTTAAATGGGAGGGGCCAAAAATTATTTATATAAAAATACTAGGTAAATAGCTCAGAAAAACATTAAACTTTAATGATTTTTTCAATGTGATCACAAACGATTTTTTTTTTTTTGTCGATAAACACCTAAAGTTTCAAAATTGTTTCACATAGAGATCATTAGCTGAAATTTCAACCAAAAAATACTAACATGGCTGCCACGTAAACCTGACCATCTGACTCAGCATAATAGATGGAGGCCACATCACCAATTTTGGCCACTTCATCCTGAAATTAATTTTCTTATTTTTTCTACTCCTAAAAAACAACTCACAATCTACTTGCCTCCCTCATACTTTCTTTTGTTTTCTACCCCTCAAATCTCACTCTTACCAACACTCTCAGTCATACAAAATCATCTCATTTACCCGAAACCCACACACTTGATATCAACTCGCCTTTCACAAACCCATCTATTGAGCTCTCAAGATCTTCGGCCATAAAACCTCCCATTAACCTGAAATCATCGAACCATCACTCGTCATCATTGATTCCACATTTTTATTTGCTAGTTTTCCCATTTCCTTCTCATCTTCACCCATCAATTGTCAAAGATCAATTCGATTTCAGTTCAATATAAAGTCGGAGGTGATTTCAAGTTCAATATGAAGTCTAAAGTGAGTTTTTTATACATGGAGCCGTGACAAGAAGATTAAGCGAATCACAAAGATGAAGCCATGCACTAGCAGACCTCTAGTATGGAAAACTAGAATTAATGGGCAAATCAGTGGAAAGTATAAAGCAAAGATTAGGAGGAAAAGCGAAGCCAAATTTGCCTCAGCATGTGTAAACTCAATGTCAAATAGACCTAGCTAAGCCAGATTGAGACTGACCAAACTTCGGTCAACGTCAACCAATATGATTGGAAAAAACCAGCAAGAGTTGTTATTGCTTTGTTCTTGAAAAGGCAAAAAAACAAGAGAGAGAGAGAGAGAGACAAAAGTTTTGAGTTTAAGTTTTGTTTGTGATATTGGATTTGATTGTTAAAAGGGACAAATAAGAAGTCAAAATGGAGAAAAGTGAATACAACTGTTGTGAACTGGTTTTAGGGGGATGGTGGTGAGAAGTCAGTCTCTCTCTCTCTATATCTATATGTATATGAGTGTTTGTGTGTAAGTATGAGAATTTTTTTTCTTTGAATGATATTTCATAAAGGAGAGGCCGTGTTGATGTCGCCGGAGTGGAGGTGGGTGGAGAGAGTGACTAAGAAAGGTGCGAGACCTAATAAGAGAGGAAGCCAAGCTTTGTTTGGTAAAGCAAATAGATTAGACAAAAAAAAAAAAGATAAAAAAATAAAGAGTTCAAGTAAAAGAAAAAAAGAAAATTAAATGAATCAAATCCATGGTAACATGGCAAACATTGATGATGTGGCGCATTGCTGTCATGCTAAGACAACATTTCCGACTATGATTTCAGTCAGTGATCTTCATGTGAATTTTTTTTTAAAAGTTTGGGTATTTCTCAACAAAAAAATTCTTTTATGACCACACCAAAAAAATATACTAAAGTTTAATGATTTTCAGAGTTATTTACACCCTATAAAGCCTTTTTTCGAAATGAAAGGATAAGTTCTTCCCGATAGATATCTTTACTATTAAATGATCCTTGCTTATATCATATATTGTATTGACTGGGGGCATATTCATGAGAGATTGGATTGTTGTTGACCTGAGATAGTCTCAATGCTCTAATGGCAGGATATTAGCACCGAGATCTCATAGAGGCAACATTTTACTGCGGCTTCTTATGAATGCATAGTTGAGTAACAACCACTTCAAAAACAAGATTTTTCCCCCAAGCAGGCTTTTATTTGTCTACCAGAATGAATCAACCAAAGCGGTGAGAGGCCTAAAAAACCCAACGCTTGAAGCAAGGTTCAACACTTTTTATAGGTTTTTACTCTATCTTCTTACTTTGCAATGAATATGAGTGGATTGACAAAATCAATGGCTACTGGATTATCGAGCTAAAAATACTAATAAATAATTTTTTAAAAAATAAAATTAGAGGGACCAAGGCCTTTACATTTAGGCTATGTTTGTTTGAGATGATAGAAAAGTGGAAACATTGGTATTGAAATAATTTATCAGTCTAAATACAAAATAAGAAAAAAATATATCTAAACAATAATTGTTTTATCAAAATTAATCCATTTACTCAAACAAATATATTTTTATTGTGGAATGTAGTTGCGCCATTGAATTTTACTTAGAAAAATACTAAATACTTTTTTTAAATTTTTTATTATTCATTCTCCCTTCTCGTAATAACATATAAGTTAAATTTGTAAATAATATATATTTATAAAATTTAATATAATTTATATGTCATAAAAGAGAAGATAAGACAATAAAAAAAAGTAAAATATATGAGGTGTCTAGCTCGCTCCTTTTACTTATTAACTAAAATAAATATTTCTCATGTTGGACTAACGTTATGACAAATATATATTTGTCAAAAAGTCAGTGTAACGTGGGAAATATATTTTTAGTCAATTTAAATATCAGTAATTTATTTATAAGTATTAAACATTTATTATGTGGGACCTATTCAACACCTTTTTCCACAAGATTTTATATTACTTATTGGATGGGTTCAATTCCCAAGTTAACCGTTTGTGGAGTTTGGACCCTTTTGAAAATTTAGGTTCCTAAAAAACCCCATGCAGTGCAACTGCGGCTCCGATACAATATCTTGTGATTGCATAGACAAATAATTTACATTAAAAAATTCATCGTTTTTTGTCCTAATATATACTTTTATTTCTTTATTATTTATTTTAAATTGTATATTATTATTCTATAACAATATAAAATTTATGAGGAAAATTTTAGTAACTTCAAATCCTTCCAAAGATGTAAATATAACTATGTGGAATGAAAAAAATCAATTGATATAGTCAAATTAATTAGTTTAAGACTGAAATTAAGACAAAATAATATTTAAGTAAGATATATATATATATATATATATATATATATATATATATATATATATAAAATGTGCATACAAAAGTATTAGATAAATATATTTTTCCAAAAGTATTGTGTTTGTTACAATCTTATACATATAGGCTGCTTTTTTGGTTGGCATATAATGACAAGATTGGATAAAATATGATAAACAAAATTATTGCCTAGTCTAATTATATTATGCTAAGTTTGAAAAAAATTATTTTGATGCCCTTCATTTTATCTATGTTTATTTTATTTATAAATAATAATAATAATAATAATAATAATAATAATAATAATATGCTAAGTTTGAAAAAAAAAATATTAGTTTTCTAATGTGTTTAATATTAAATATTTGTGCATGCGAATTAATAAATAAACATTCGTTTGTGAGAATATAAAATAATTTTTATTGGGCACTTGGAATGATAAAATTGGCCAATATTTTATGCAAAGGGTGCAGTGAGGCTAATAAATAGATGTGAAAAAATTTAAAAAGACTTACTCAAAAAAATAAAAGAACAATCACTAAATGACAATTTTCATTTTATTCGCATATTGTATTGTTAGGGGTAGTTTTATAAAATAAAGAGCGAAAAAATTTTGTCGAGTAAGAAAATTTTGTCAAGTGACAAAAAACCATATCCTTCCTATACGGATAAATCAAAAAAAACTAAAAAGTAGTGGTAGGATAAGACAAAATTTTTAACAAGATAAAATTTAAAAATTTTGTCCTGTTGCAATAGTATAGTTAAATAATTAAATACGAGATTAAAAAATTAATCTAGTTCTATCATTTTCTCAGCTGTCAATCAAACGCAATTATAAATATAAAAACCTCATAAAAAATACAAAGATTTGTAACATGTATTTTTGTTATTAAAAGTATAAAAAATATTTTTTATAAGATGGAAACCAAATAAATTATTGTATCATACTATTAAAAGTTGAAACTATAAGTTTTTGACATCAATATTTAATTTGCTGCCAAAAAAATATCAATAGTGACAGTTTCTATTTTTCATGTTAGCATTTTAGCAATAATTTTTTATGTTGCTGTATATTAATATTTAACGGCAATTTTTCATATTATTATTATTAATATGCAATTACTACCATTTATATATGTAGATATGTGATTCAATAGTTATTTATTTTTCTCTTGTAATCAACTAGTTGGAATTGTTCTCTCCCTCCCATTCATTGAAATGGCTAGTTTTTAAGAATTAAAATGCTTGCCCTAACCATCTCTCCTTTTCCTTTTCTCTCTAGATTTTTCTTTAAGTTTTATTTCTTGAATTACCACCGATCTTCTCTTTTGATTGGCAGTGATTGCAATATTTTTTATTAGATTTAATATAAATAATCTTATCCCTATTGTTGTTGTCACATCTATCACCTACTCTACTAATTCATTTTCTACCATCGCTCGACGCTCCTTCTACTCGATCTCATCTTTATCTCCTTACATCCGCTTCTGCCTCCTCATTTCCATTTTTACCATATACTTGTGGTGGATTTGTGCTTACTACTATTAGGGTGATACTTTTAATTTTATTATTTTGCATTATATTATACTTTGTTTTTTATATTATTTTGTCTTCCAATATTGAAAGTTTTGTTATGTCTTCCCATGTTGAAAATTATTTTTTTTTTATGAGTTTAGTGATATATCTATACACTATTACGTTTCAGATGCTCGCAAAGAGGACAATGACTTGTTATATTGTTCTACTATTACAGTTACAGTTTTTTAAAACCAACTATATGGCAATTGGATGTTCTGTTGAACATTTGCGATCTGCGAATCAGTTTGCTATTGTTAAGGTAGTTGATTCTATGTCAGATCATTTTTTATTGAAATTGTATTCCGCCATTAATGATTAATGAAATTTAAATTTATTTAAAAAAAAAAACTAGTTGAAATTCATGTAGTTTCTTAGTGTATATATAAACAGTCTTGATAACTTGTTTGTGTGTAACCTTTTTTTTTAAATGAAAATTACTATAGGCATGATATAAAGATAAAATATAAGTTATCCAGTATTAGATTCGTCAATATGAGTACTTTAAATGAAAAAATTTATGAACGAATTGATAAAAAAGAAGTAGAGTAAGAAGTGGAAAGTCCCTCAAATGAGTTCAAACTTTCTTATAGATGGTACTTCATCAATGTTTACTCACAAATTGTGAGAGAGTTTGACGACATATAGATAACAATATATTATTTGATAGGTTATAATAAAATATAATGTAATATAATTAAATTAATTTCTAATAAAAATTTAAGTTAGAAATTCATTTGATTATATTGCATCACATCCCATTACAACCTATCAAACTCATTAATGGGAATATAAGAACTCTCTCACATAAAAGGAATATAAGGCCCTCAAAAGAGTTCAAACTTTCTTATAACTGGCGCTTCATCAATGTTTACTCACAAATTGTGAGAGTTTGACAACATACAGGTAACATAACCAGACATATTACAGCTTACCAAACGATATTTCTCATGTTCTTAGGGATTGTGTTCTTGTCTTTAATGGGAATAGGTTGTTGCCCAATAATTTGAACAAAAATCATTTCTGGCATTTTTCTTTTAAGGATTGGATAATCTGGAACTTTAACTAGATAGTTATGCATCCATCTCTAGTCAATGGAAGTTGATGTTTGCAATTGTGTGTTGGAAGCTATAGTTATAGAGGAATAAAAGGGTGTTTGAGGAAGAGTTTGTAAATGTAGTGAACCGTGCTAGAATTATTACTGCATTTGCAAAAGAAGCATGCCAACAAAAGACTGCTGTAGGAAGTACTATAAAGAAGTCTAGTCGTGTATGATTCTTTATTAGGTGGCAGTGTCCACCTGTTCAATGGTGTAAGCTTAATACTGATAGGTCCTTTTTTGGTGAAAAAAAGGGAAAGCATCAATTAGAGGCCTTATTAGGAATGATACTAGTGATTGGGTCTATGGTTTTATTGCAAATTTAGGGGAATGCTCTATTATTATGGCTAAGTTGTGGGGATTGGTATTAAATTTAAGGTTAGCTTGGAAGCAAGGTATTAGCAATTTGCTTATTAAAATGGATAGCAACGGTGTGGTTCATCTCATCACACAATAAGAAACAGAGCATAACCAACTTATGAGTTTGATTTATGCAGAGGCTTCATATTTATCATATTTATGATGAGGCTAATGTATATGCAAATTGACTAGCCCATTATTGAGCTTTTTTAGATATTGGTTCTTATGTGCTTCTAGATCCTCCGTAGGGCATCTATAGTCTTCTACTCCATGATACATGTTAGTGTCTTATATGAAACGGTGTATAACTTAATTTTTTTTATTTGTTAAGAGTTTTGACAGTAACGAATTGATTTTTTTTTTAATAAAAAATGAAAGAGCTTTTATTAAGAAGCAACATCATCAACCAGCAAATGCTCTATAAACAGAGGAGAAATTTGCCAATACATACAGCCCGCATAGTTAATAGCAACTCGAGCTTAAGCATGAGTCACAATATTTGCTTGCCGACTAAGAATTGAACAAAGTAAAATTGTTCTACACTTAAGAGACTCCTAATTTGTTAAATCAATAAGCCAAATTCAGATATATCTAAATCAAAAGAATTGAGAGCTTGAACAACTTGCAAACAATCAACCTTAAAAATAACCTTCCTAAGACCCAATGAATGAACCCATAAAATAGCGAAGCATAAGGCTAAAGCTTTAGCTTCTTATGGCATAAAACAACCAAAAACTCATTGAACACCCCCATGTAAAAAGACACCAGTAAAGTTGCAGACTAAACAACCAACACCCATGCACTGATGTTCTTGAAAAATTAATGCATCTACATTGCCTTTTACATGGCCAGGCTAAAGCGCAACCCAACATGCTGGAGCATCAACTCATCCCACACCCGCCGCCACATCTGTTGTTACACGGGCCTGCTGCCATTACCGGAGAAAGGATATGCCGAGCTGAATAGCCATACTCAAGAATAACATGGTCATCATCCCAAACTTTATCATTATGTTGTTGCCACAAAGACAAACAAACCACCATCTCTTTAATTTTTTCCATCGAATATAAGCCCCAAAATCCTGAGAAAAATGCAGCAAAACTTTTAGTCTGAGTACCTGAAAAATCAAGACGCAAAGCCTCCCAACAAACTTGAGCAAAACAACATTAAAAGAATAAATGTACAGCTGATTCATTTCCTTCACCACACAATGCACACGCTATTAGAATATTAACCCCACGCTGCACTAAAACAGACTATAGTAGCAAAATATTTAACCAAGCTCGCCAAAGGAAAAGCTTAACACGCGGTGGAACACGCAACTTCCACAACCAATTGCAAATCCCCATTCACATGACTAGGCACCACTCTTCCCAAAAGCTCTATAGCCACCTAATAACCTGTTTTAACAGTATACAATTCCCTAATAAGGAATGCCTAAATGATAACATCAGCCTAAGGTAAATCTAAAACAAGTAATGATAGAATTCGTTAAACATCAGAAGTATTAGAAGAGAAAGAATTATATTTCTTTATCTTGTTACACAATGAAATAACACCTATTTATATACACAAAAGTGTGAAAGAAAAAGGAAAATAATAGCCTAATTAAGAACTCATAATTAAGCCTAAATAGGATCCTAAAATATATACAAAGATATTAACAAGTCTAATTAGGAAGTTAAAATCAAATCTTAATTAAGAACCTAACATTATGTTAACACCCCCCTCAAACTCAAGGTGGTATAGTAGAAGCCAGTTTAAGTTTGCTTAGTGAATCTTGGAAGCATGCGGAAATATGAGACTTAGTAAAGATATCAACTGCTTGATTGTCAGAGGAGATAGGAAGCAGACGTATAGTGCTTTGAGTAATATGATGGTGGACAAATTGATAATCGATTTCAATATGTTTGATGCATTCAAGGAAAACATCATTATGAGAGATCTGGATAGCACTTTGATTATCATAGTAAAGAACAGTGGCAAAAGGATGTGTGACACCCATATCAACTAATAACCATCGTAACCAAAGTAACTCAAATGTGACATCAGCAAGAGCACGATATTTAGATTCTGTACTAGAGTGAGCAACTACAATTTACTTTTTGCTTCGCCAAGAGATAAGAGAATCACCTAGAAAGAAGCAATAACTAGTAGTAGAACGATGGTCAGTTGGATCACCAGCCCAATCTGCATCAAAATAGCCCGATAACACCAAAAAGGGGGTAGCAAAAAAATGTAAACCATGAAAAAGAGTTTCTTTGATATAATGAAGGATCCGAAGGACAACAAAAAAATGAGATAAGCGATGAGCAAACATGAACTGACTGATCAGATCTGGAAAATGATATTGCAAGATTGTTGCAATTGGTTTTGCAATATCCAATTTCTCCATTTAAAGAGGAAGGAGCTGAAAAACAAAAATTAATTCAAGAGGCCAAAAACCTTCAAGAACTGGTTGAAAAATCCTAAACTAGTCGGTCAAAAATAGCTAAACCGAGTCGGTCAATAGGAAACCAAGCACACAGATTGGAAGCATAGAGCGTAAACGGGTCTCATACTGGATCGCAAAATCAATGCAGTAAAGAGCAAATCAAGTCAGGTTGTAGCAGATCGGGTCAAGAACTAGATATAGAATGATGTTGAAGTCAGCACTAGAGGACAGATAGCTTTCGGTGGAGCGTGCAACTCCCGATGGGGTCCGGTGAGTTGTTCTAAGGTTGCCAGAAAGAGAAGAACAAATTGATATATCAAACACCCATATTTGGCACCTAAAAATTAATCAAAAGAGGAGCAGAAAATATTGAAGAACACAGAGAGAATGGCAGACTAAAAAAAATTCAGAAAACAAGAAAGGAAGAGAAAAAACAATCTTAAAAGGGCTTTGATACCATTTTAAAAGGGAAGGAATTGTATTTCTGTATCTTATTACTCAATGAAATAACACCTATTTATATACACAAAAGTGTGAAAGAAAAAGAAAAATAATAGCCTAATTAAGAACCTATAATTAAGCCTAAATAAGATCGTAAAATATATACAAAGATATTAATAAGACTAATTAGGAATTTAAAATCAAACCTTAATTAGGAACCTAACATTATGTTAACAAGAAGGAAGAAATAAGTCTTGCAAGAGTTCAATACCCCATTCCCTAGAATTAGGAATCCAAAGCTCATTAATAACATTCTCCATACCTCAATCATTGGAGTTTCTAGCTGAAAATTTTCTGCTCCCTTTACCCATGAATCTTGCCAAATATTAATGGACTTACCATCCCCAATATGCCATCTACACCCTCTTCCAAGAATGGACTGCAAAGTCCAAACACTTCTCCAAGTAGAACTTGGACAATGCCCCAACAAAGCATTAAGAAAATAATATCTAGAAAAATATTTAGCTTTGAGAATGCACAAAACCATAGTGTCTAGTTTAGAGACAACATTCCATCCTTGCTTCCTTAACATAGCAAGATCAAAACAGTAAAGGTCCTAAAAATCAAGGCCACCCTCCCTTTTATTAACACATATACAATCCCAGTTTAACCAATGAATTTTCCTTTGCCCATTTTTCGAACCCCACTAAACAGAATTCATCATTCGCTTAAGTTCCCTAAGAAGCAAAAGAGGTAAAAGAAAAGCACTCATAAAAAAAAGTAGGAATCACTTGTGCAACGGCCTTCAACAACACTTCCTTACCTACTTGAGACCAAAGCTTAGAATAGTAATAAAATAGTAATAATAACAACAATAATAATGAAATATAATTTTATTTAAATTATTAGTGTTTTTCCTTTTTATGTTGTAATTCTTTTAATCTTTCTTAAAAGGAAATATAAGATACATTGACCACAATTCATATCTATGAATAGATTAATCTTACTCAACTTAGAATAGCGATCAACAATTAGTTGATAGCAATGGCAAATCACTAGAGGAAACATTTCGAAAACTCTTTTATAGATATTATATATTGTTAAAATATTTCACCAATTATCATTCTTCACCCCTCAAATTTTTTTTGTAATTTTTGTATCATCCTCTCAAAATGAAAAATATAATTCACTAAACTTATTTTTATTAAATTAATAGAAATCTAATTAAATGTTTATAAATTATTAAAAATAATATTATTTAATTAAACTAGATTGACATGATAATATAAATCCATATTCTTTTGTAAAATTAAAAATTTACCAAACAACATGTTAACCTATTTATAATTGAAATCATTTATATATATATATATATATATATATATATATATATATATATATATATATATATATATATATATATATACTTCTTGTGAAAATAGGAAAGGAGAGTGTGTATGATAGAATGAGGGAAAAAAAAAAAAAAAAAAAAAAGGAAAACCAAAAACTAATTAACTAGCATCTAAACTTATTGTTTTTTTAAAATTGTACTAATTTTCAGCATCTTTTTGAATTAATTTTATTTGACTTCTTCTCAACCTCAAATTGAAGTGAGTTAATATTTTTAAAGGTTGTTTTACATTTTGTATAATACATGATTTTTATTATTCTTTTTAATTTATATTTTTTATATGTTTCTTTTATTATATATTTCATTATATTAAATTAATATATTTATATTATCACTTAAGAGAAGTTGCACAAATTATAAAATCTAATATTAATTATGAATAATAATCAATAAAACAATTAGTTCTTTATTCAAACAATTAATTCTCAAGATAGAATTAAAATATTTTCTTTCGCATTTTATTATATTCAAACACTTTCCAAAATTTTCTATTTGTAATGTGAACTTTAATCATGTAAAATTGAAAATACATGGATAAATATTATTTTATTTGTTTGAAATTCTATATATATATATATGGTGCAAATGAAAGGTGCACGTGGCAACTCAAAAACGTTGAAAGACGAAAAAGAGGGTGAATTGAGCAGTGACTTTGTCAAAACTACAGAGGCACAAAGAGCCAGAGAAACGCCAAAAGAGGTTAGGGTTGGATAAGGAGATTCCCCTATATAAAGGGTCGACAGTCACGAGGGGAAGACCGACAGATTTGTACGGTCATACGTATATAATTATTAATTTATTTTTCCTCGAAAAACGGTTGAATATATATTATATTAAAAAAAAAAAAACTGCCAATCAACCCTAGATTTGTTGACCATCTCACCATGATTCATCAGTTTTCCAAATATAAATATGGATATATAATCATCTTAAAATCGAAAAATAATATATAAACCGAGTATAAAATAAATATTAATTCATCTACGGAAAAGACTCAATTTCTAATTATATTTAAATTGATCATTCAAAAAAATTATATAAATATTTAAAAATTAAAATTTAATATATATGAAAAATTTAAATAAAAAAAATTAAATCAAATTAAATTAAATTATTCCCTGAAAAAATGGATGTACGGCAAAAGAACATTCTTAACCTATTGTCCAAAGATGGCCTTATAAAGTGCATGACAAATTATTATCATTGGCGCTATAAAGTGCGAAAGATCTTCCGTCAATTTCACAATTATGTTATAATCTATTAATATTATAAAATAAATATTCGATCACTGAATTATTAATTTAATAATATTTGGCGGCGCATTTATTATTGTAAGAAGATTTGTTACATGGGAAGTTCAAATACTCTATGCCACTTTTCTTTCCAGATGGAGGAAAAAGTAAGCAACCGGTTGTGGAGGTTGACGACATTTTATATATAATGGCACAAAGATGACACACAAATTACGACAAGCACACAGCACCTCAACTGAAAAGCAAAGGGAAAATAAATTGTACGTGCATGCTACATGCAAAACACATCCAAATGATTCTTATTATTTATGTTAAATTAGTAATAAATCAAAATTATAAAATTCTCTTTCAAAAAAATTATAAAATTTATTTTTAAAGCGATTTAAGTTATATATCATTGTAATCATAATTTATAAAAAAAAATTTAAAAATTATATAAAAAATTATTATTATTATACATGATTTTATTTCTAGCAATTTGAAGAGTTATTAATATTCTTACAAATTAGCAAGACATTTTGTAATAAAAATTATTAGAAGGCACCCCCACAGGTTTGATTTGCGTTGTCAAATCATCAACAGTAATTAACTGTCTTGCATAAATGTCATCAAATAAGAATCCATAAATTCCCAGCACCATAAGGAAAAAAATTATTTCAATTCCTGAAGGATAAATGCTTAATTTCTTCTCAGAATTTTACCCTATAGTCCAATTGAGTTCGAATTGATTTTTTAAATCAATTAAACACAAAATATTTATTTTAGAATCACCGATTTGACTTTATCATAATTGTTGTAAACCATTCATGATTAAAAGAAAGTGAAAAGATTTTTAACATAAAATATAATAAATTTATAATTATTTTTTACTAAAATAATAAAAAATAAAAATTACAAAATAAAAAATAATAATAAAAAAAAAGGAATAGCAAAAGCATGATCTGCAACTTGTGAAATTAAATTGCAAAATTACATTGGAAAAGGGGAAAAGAGAGAGAGAGAAAAGAAGAAAAAAGAAACAAATTGCAAAGCAAACAATCAATAGAAAATCAAACTAAAACGACAATTATGATTGAAGAAGACCGGAGAAGCACAAACAGTGACATAGGGGGGCCACTGCCCCCTTAAAAAAAATTGCTTCTATTATATATATATATATATATATATATATATATATATATATATAAGCCACTGCTTCCTCCCTTCACCTCCAACAAGTAATAAGCCTGCTAAAAATATAAAACTAATAAGTTTTTTTTATTTATTTATCTTTAATAATGGCTATTTGAGTATGCTTGTTTCAAGATTTCTAAATTTTAAGGTTATGCACAAATCTCTCTTATCCTTATTACTTCACACCTATTTATAAAAAAAAAAAATTAAATCAATATCTTATCTCTTTGACATTGTTGCTCCTGTTATATTTTTCTAGTTCTACCCCTTAGTGCAAAGGCATCAGAATGACTCAATGACTTGAACAAAAGAGTTCAAAGGTATTAGAATGATTCATGATAAGACTTGTAACTAGGAAAAGTTGTCATCAACGTCAAAGAAAGAAATAGAAGGCAAAGAAGATTCAATCTCTCATTTTCTAATCTTATTCTCTGATAAGTTTCACGAGTTAGAATTGGTATCAAATTAAACCTCTGAATGAAGTGTTGAATAATACCACTTTTATCAAGTTCGATGCCAGAGTTAGCTGAAATCAACCTCAAAAGATAATGTCGGCGAGATTTTCTCTCACCATTGCTATTGCCACTATTAAAACCAACCCCCTCCAATACCCCTAAAGAGAAAGGTAGTGGTGCTTGTGGTTTTGGTCAAAGGTTGGCCATTTAGCTACTCTTGATCTCATCTCTCATTACTTCTCTTGATCTTAATCTCTCCTCTCTCTAATTCGTTCTTTCTCTCTCTTGAAAGCTGTCATTCTTATTTTATTATTATTATCATTATGACCATCTATAATATGCATTATACCATAAATAAATTAGATCTATTTGATATAAAACAAAATAACCAATTAGGTCTATTTGATCATAAAACAAAATAACTGATTTAAATTGATTTTAAAAAGTTATTTTAAATCTAATTAGACATCATGAAGATCAGTCTTTATTCAGTATAGTTATTAATGACTGTTAATCTCTACTAGGAATTTTGAATTCTTGTAAGATTATTTATGTTAAAAAATTAGCGAATAACACAACTCATCTTTTAGCTCGTAAAATTAGTTTTTTGTCTGATCAATAAGTGTGAAAAAATTTATCTCCTTTTTGTATTTTAAATCTTTTGTTGCTGAAAAACAATAAAGTTCTTTTTTAAGTATAAAAAAAAAAAATCTTATTGGAAATAAGGATAAAATTCAAAAACAAAATCAAGCATTTATCCATTTCTAAATAATTTATTTTTATATATTTAAAAATTTTTATTAAATATAAAAAAATTAAATTAAATTAAACTGAAATAATAAATATAACAAATTTTATAATAGAATAAAAAAATATATTCTCGTCCTATTGTCTCAAACGTGGCATACCGTATAAAGTGCATGACAAATACCAATTAATAACTTATAATTGGTTACAATAAAGTGAAAAAGATAAAGGTCAACTGACTTATTATTAAAAAAATTATTAAATAGAACGAAAACATATTTTACTAAATTAGACAGTTATATAGTGATTTATTTCCCCAATAGAAGAAACATTGGATAATACGAGGAAAAAAGGTGCCACCGGAGGCAAAGGTCAAGAGCACTTCAAATTGGACCCACAAATACAACACAAACACTTTCCGTGTAACCCAAGTTAATAATTGTACGTGCATATCACATGCAAAATATTTTACTTGCATACTATAACACAATATATCAAAGAAAAAAAATTATATTATATTATATTCAAAAATATTTTATGTGAATATACATTAAAATAAAAATTATATACATATATAATAAACAAATTAATTTACTTAAAATTATTTATTTATTAAAATTATTGAATTTGTTGTCATTTGCAAAACAATTTGACCTATTGAGTTATCAAATTTACATTAAACAAAAAGGAAAAAAAAAATTGAGGCACACAGAAAATCTCTTTAACCACCACCAAACTTCCATTAGTAAACCGTCCACTAATTCTATTGTATCAACAAAAACAAAGGAGAATTTGGCTAAAAAAAAAAAAAACGAAAACAAAGGGGAGGGGACCACAAACGGCGTGACCGACCGTCCTGTCAAGGGCTTGGTGGTTAACGAAAGTGAACCAAACCTAATAAGAAATGTGGCCGCATTGGTCCCATCGATCGCCAGCCCTAACGGTAGGTTGACGGAGTCAAACCAAAATCCTATTAAAGACATTTGACACGCTCTCACGTGCCAAATGTCAAACATGCGCTGCCACGTATGGTCTGTGTTATCGGTTTTGCTCACGTGTTTCAGTCCTCCCTTGACGCTTCGCACGCCGTGGTCATTGGCCATTTTAATTGGACAATTTTGCCCATACGTATTATTCAATTCTCAAAAGTAGATATATACGTATACTTTAATTAATCTTTTAAAGCCCATATCAAATATCCAATTATCAATTTTAGCAACAGGAAACAATGGTAATGAAAGAAATTCATTTTATGAATACTTTGGCTTGCTTACCGGGAAAAGGAGTTATCAGTTAAAAGAGCTCTGTGTGACATATATATATATATATATATATATATATAAAAGCTCTAGTCTTTGTCTTTGGTTCCTTTTACCTATTTTCTCTCTTTCACAGGGCCAAAAAACATAAAAAAAAAAAAGTTTCTCATTTTTCTTGGCTATCAAGTGAGTGAAACAGATCTCCGGCATTGACTCAATCCTCAGGTGACTCTGTTACAGAAAGAATTTCTTTTTTTTTTTTTAATAAATATATTATAATATCTTCTGTTACATTAGTCTAGCAACAAAGGAGAATAAAATGGCATTATCTGTGGAGATCACTCAGAGAGAATCTGTTGGGATTTAGTTGTTTCTGCTTATTGATATAAATATATGTATATATATGTATATATATATATACTAGGAATACCCAAATTTTTAATTGCCATAAATTTATGGAGAAAATCCTTTGTGGGTTGAATTTCTTACATTGTGATGGAGCAACTGCAGTGTGGTTAAGAGATCTGCTAGCTGAAAAAACTGTTTTTGGAGCATTTTAAGACATTTTAAAGAATTAGGAAAATTAGGCGTGTCGCTGCTCTGTTATTTACCAAAAAACAGGGTTCTGTTTCTGTGCTTCTTAACCTGCTAAAATTTTGTAGTTACTATACTGATTTCGCCTCATTTTTTTTTTCCAGCAGAAAGACCCATAAAATGGGGCTGGGGATTTTCCCAGAAAATCACAGTCCGCCATAAAATAAAAAATAAAATTATAGGAAGACTAAACTTTGCAGAGCAACTGGTATACAGTTTTGGTGAGATACAGCTTTGGGGAAAGAAGAGCAGGACTGGGAGCTAGGAAGGGAAGGAAAGCTTAAATTTTTTTAACCAGTTACTCTATCAGAGATATGGATGTAGACAGAGAGAGCCAAAAAGAGTTGCAAGTTGCTGATTCATGGATTCCAAAAACTCCTTTTAAGCCTATTCTACCAAAACCACAGGTGATCTACACAAACAGAGAAGGAAACCAGCTGGACCAAGCAAATGGGTTGGGATCAAAGGGGTTTTCTCAAGAAACTAGAGATGGTATATTGGATGCATGTTTAGATTCTGTCAGTGGCAACTCAGAGGTGGCTTTAGAAGCAGTAAAGGGCATTGCCGGTGACACTTCTGAAACATGCAAACAATTTCCCATCAAAGGCATGGAAAAATGTAACTTTACCTCTCTCTTGGCTCTTCAACATCAGGCGTCAGCAGCATCCACAAAAGCAGCATCACATAGGATTGAATCAAATCGTCCATGGCTTAATGGCAATTACAGATTGGAATCCCAGTGTAAGCATAATCCATTTTCGTTGCTGAGCTTTTATATTAACTGCAGGCAGCAAACACAAGCTCATTCAAAATCAAATTCTTTTAGGGGTTCTAGCGTTTGAAGACTGATAAAAAAAGTAACTGAAATTATAGCTTTAAACATCACATGAAGGTTGCAGTATAGCATAACCATTTCTTCTTTTGAAAAAAAATTGTTTTAAAAAAATCCCAATTTCATTCCTTTGAATTATTTGTCAGAAAGATAGAACCAACTAGGATTTAAAATTATATTTCCAGGTGATTGCCAAGATAAGCTTTTAAGTTACATAATTTTTATTCCTGATTAATCTGAAATTTACAGTACTATCACAGATGACCTTCCCATTCCTCACGGGCATGCTTATGACCTTAACTTACCTCCTGGCGGAACAGCAGATTCATTTTCCAGTAAGACCATATCCCAGATCATTCCTGTAACACCAGAGAAGTCTTCGAGTGTAGAATGCAGACAAGTCATTCAAATGCAAAATTTATGTGCAGATGAAAGAGTGAACGAGGGAAGAAATGAGGAGAATGAAACAGCTACCACAATAGTTGACACGAGCAGGCTCCAAACTGACAGAGAACTCCAACAGCTAGCAAAAGATTCATCAATTGCTGCTGTTTGTGCATTACTCAGTGAGCATCAAAATCCTGAGAAGGATGGCAGCCATGCTATTAGCCTGAGTGAAACACCACAGCAGAAACCTAGGAGGAAAAAGCACAGGCCAAAGGTAATCACAGAAGGCAAACCTAGAACTCGAAAACCAGTGACCCCAAAGCCTGCTCCCACTACAGAAAGCCCAACTGGTAAAAGGAAGTATGTGAGAAAGAAACCACTCAACATTACCCCGACCTCCTCCCCAGAAGAATCTAAAGAAACTCCAAAAGGTAAGAGGAAGTATGTGCGAAAGAAACCACTCAACAAAGACTCAATAACTCCCCCAGTAGAAGCAACTGGAGAGACTACTAATTCAAAAGCACTTGAGCCTGCCAATAAGTCATGCAGAAGATCCTTAAATTTTGACATTGAAGGACAACCAGGAGATGACAGCTCCAAATGTCAGCCAAATTCTCATGAAGATTCTCAACCACAAGCACAAGATGGTAGTGGAGGAAATCAATCAAAATCAACTGTAGCTATTGGGCAAGGAATTGAAGTGATGGTAGAAACCACGCAAGCAGGCATTGCCTATGATCTTACTCGTTCTGTGAATCAAATGCTTAGAGATTATATCTCAATGCCTGAAAAACAAACACTAACCACACCACTTCCCACAAAGACTTACCCCACTAGGAGAAAACAGAATGGCAATTTCCAAGAGAGCCATGCCGAAGCAGAAGACCAAGTGGCTGTTCATGCTGTACAGCAGAACAGCAGACAGATCATGTTGCAAGTTGACAGTCAACTGCCTCCAGTTAACCCAAATGGCTCCAACTGCAGCACCTGCACAACTTTGACCGAGGAAGGACAAGCAAACGGATCAAAGAGGAAGTTTCTTAGTTTCATTCAACAGCCAGACACCTGCAGTACAAATCTAACTGGTATTCACTACAATGCTTTATCTTCATACCAGACCATGTCTTGGTTACACTTTCCAAGTATTTTCAAGAAAAAGAGGACTGAAAAGGGACAAAATTCAACCACATCCAGCTCATCTTGTCCGACTGCTACAAAAGACATTGTGAGAGTAGAAATATCAGGCCCACAAAAGGATGTCAGAGGAGATCTTTCTACATCATTCGCCAATGGCTTGATTTCTGCACCATATTCTAACGCTAATGGAATTCCTGGTGCACTTGGAGAAACAGGAGGCTTTCAGTATAAACTGCAAATTTCTGGCTCCAGCTTAAGTCAAAAAGAGAGGTCAGCAAAAAAGAGATCCAGAGGCCCTACTCGGCTTCGGGACTTGGCTTCACTAACCAAAATTGCACGTACTGCAGTGCATCAAAGCTATACAGGCAGACAAGTACTGGTAGAATCTAATGTGCTGCAAGCTGGGGGCTCCAATAGACCTCATCAATGTATAGAAGCTCTAGTTGCAGAGATGCGTGGAACATTGACAACAAAGAAGCGAACTAAGAAGAGAGTCTTTCTTGTTAATTCTGCATCATCCAGTACAAATGGGGATCAATCACATGGAAAAATAATCTTGTACAACCAGAACCAATTCTCAGCCAAGTCATTAGGTAATTAAAACAAGAACTATCAACAATATCTAAATAAGGTCAAAATATGAGCTGCACACAATAGATAATTATTGTCATGTCTGTGATAATGTAACTATTCTATCAAGTGCTTTTCTTCTTAACTTACCATTTGATGCAGGTGCTCCTCCAGAAGTGATGTGGAAACAGATGCCTTCTATTGATGCAGTAGTTGAACAATTACAGAAGTTGGACATTAATAGCGAAAGTACTAGTTTTATATATAAACAGAATGCACTTGTTCCTTACGGTATTTCAAATGAACAACAGAATGCACTGGTCCTTTATAGAAGAGATGGAACTATTGTACCCTATACTGATCCATTTGAAACCATCAAAAAACGCCGTCCACGACCTAAGGTCGAGCTAGATGAAGAAACTAACAGAGTATGGAAACTTTTGATGGGAAACATAAATAGTGAAGGCATTGATGGAACTGATGAAGAGAAGGCAAAGTGGTGGGAAGAAGAAAGAAAAGTGTTCCGTGGGCGTGCCAACTCATTTATAGCACGGATGCATCTTGTACAAGGTACCAATACAATTTTCCTAAATTTGCTTTCATTGGAATAGCCAAGTACTAGTCTAGGAACGATAGGCTATATGAACTGAAAATTTTCTGCTATCAAAATTATAAGCTAAGTACCTTGCAGTGAAATGAAAATGTCAGTGTTGATAGGCTTTGCATATATGAAGTCTGGCTATTTGGACACCCCGTATTATATGCAAAGTGTTTCCATACTGACATACAAACAAGTCGCCGGTAATTTTCAACCATCACAGGTAGTTATAACTGAAAATTCACTGCCATCAAACTGTAGCCAATAAAAAATAATTGGTCCATCCAGAGGTTTGGAAGACTTTGGTATAACTTCAGTGACAGAGAAGAACTGAGGGCCTTATAAATGTAGAGCACTTTGGAAAATTTAAAATGCATAGTTTGGCTATTCTGTTATCTGTATGGCATAATGGCACTATTTGACAATCAAAATAGCGTACAATCCACTAGCAAGGAAGGAATCTTATTATGAAGTCATTTCTGCAGGGGATAGACGCTTCTCTCAATGGAAAGGATCAGTCGTGGACTCGGTTATTGGAGTTTTTCTTACTCAAAATGTCTCTGATCATCTTTCTAGGTAAAATGAGTTTCCAGCATGATTATATTATAGTATGCAAGTAGAAAAAGCGCAAAAAGAAAACTTCTTATCTGTTCATTTTCTGCAGTTCTGCATTTATGTCAATGGCTGCACGCTTTCCCCTTAAGTCAAAGAGCAATAACAAGCCATGCTATGAAGATAGGACGAGTTCAATAATTGAGAAACCACCAATTGTGTGCATGCCAGATCTAGAAGATGCCATAAAATGGAATGAGATGTCAAATCAATCAATTTGTGATCAAAGTTCTATGACCCTCCATGAGTCTGAGCTTGATGAGGAAAGAGAGGTGGTCAACAGCAATGAATCCTCTACAAGCAGTACTGGTGTTGTTAGCTCCAGGAGTGGTTTGGAAACATGCTATGACTCAAGATCAACCACAGAGATCATCAAGACAGTAGATACTTCTTACATGGGAGAAATGAGAAGAGCTACGAATGACGCACTTTCATCTCAAAATTCTGTGGTTTCATCACAAAACTCTGTGGATTCACCAAGTGCTCAAACCACTGAAAGAAAAGAAGCATTCTCAGGGAACAATTCAGAAACAGAAGATCTAACCGATGGATCTAAGTTCAATAGTTTGACCCGCTTTAGTTCTTTCATGGAGCTTTTAATAAAGGCTGGATCTAACAAGCTACATCAAGTTCACATTCCTGGCAATGGAATTGTCTCATCTGATCAGAACTCAAAAGATGACTTTAACAAAACCCAAAGTGTGGGAAATGACTTCCCCGTGCCAAAGATATACAATGTTGATAGTCCTAAAAGCTCCTGGGAAGTATCTGCAGCCCCGTCCAATAACTGTCATTTGCATCTTATTTCCAGCTTAGGGGGCCTGAAAGGCGAGTGCTTTAAGATGGTTACTGAGGAAACAAGATGTTATGAAACCTCCAAGAATAGCAGAAACAATATGCAAGAACAAAGTTCCATTACAGAAGAATCTGCCAGTCAAATTACAGATGAAAATAATCTGTTGATGACTGTTCAAGCATCAAGATCTCCAGCTGCAAATGACCCATCAAGCAGCAAGATTCACAAAGGAAAGAATATGATCATCCATACTCAAAGTGGGCTTCTTGAAGACCTTAGCATTGCAAGCATATCACCAAATCAGCGACAAAACAATGAAATGCAGCAAAAATTGCACTTTCCAAATCTGTTAGGAGAAACCATAAGTACCATAGAAAGTGGCTGTGCACTTAATAAGGAAGAAAAGAATTCACAGAAAACAACAGAATCAAACTTGATTGAGCAAGGCTGTTTAGAAGTTAAGGAGATGAATGAGATGAATGTTGCTACCAGAAAAGCAAAAAGTAGAAGGGTTGGAAAGGAAATAAGAGATGACATTAATTGGGACGACTTGAGAAAACAGGCAGAAGCAAATGGTAGAAAAAGAGAAAGAACACCAAACACAATGGATTCATTGGATTGGGAAGCTGTAAGATGTGCAGATGTTCATGAGATTGCCCAGACTATCAAAGAGCGAGGTATGAACAACATGCTTGCAGAACGAATAAAGGTACAAATTTTACATTCCAGAACAAAATTTTATGGTGTTTGTTTTGCTCACTGGTATCAGTTGACATTAACCAATATATATCAACCAGGATTTCCTTAATCGAATGGTCAGAGAACATGGAAGCATTGATCTGGAATGGTTAAGAGACATTCCTCCTGACAAAGCAAAGTAAGCCCAGAGCTTCAATTATTAAGTCAGTGAACACATTAATGTGCTACAGCAGTTATCCTATCACCACAGAACGACTGTTTTGCTACTAATATCATATTATGAGCACAAAATATCTTGCTTTTTTGGTCTATTGAAATATATGAAATATATATTTAAATTCAACATGTTCTTGCAGAGAGTATCTTCTAAGCATAAGGGGATTGGGACTGAAAAGTGTGGAGTGCGTACGGCTTCTGACTTTACATCATCTTGCTTTTCCAGTAAGTTTTAACTAAGTTTAACATATACCAGAAATAAATGGAACATGTCTCACCTATTATCACTGTGTAACAGGTTGACACAAATGTCGGACGAATAGCTGTGCGATTGGGTTGGGTCCCCCTTCAGCCACTGCCAGAATCGCTTCAGCTGCACCTTCTAGAGCTGTTAGTATTACGAACTAAAAGACTATTAATGTGCTCACAACACATTACTAATGTTGTTGTCCCCAATAGGTACCCAGTGTTGGAATCAATTCAAAAATATCTTTGGCCACGACTGTGCAAACTCGACCAAAGAACACTGTAAAGACAAATTCCACTTGATGTTAACACCCTGATTTATGAATGCAGCTAACATACAAATTGTCAAGTTATTCTTAAATAAAATTGTTTACTAATCCATTGCAGAATCAATTAACAGGTATGAGCTACACTACCAGATGATCACATTCGGAAAGGTGCATTTTACTTTAAACCTGAAATTATAAGTTAACTTCTCTGATTAATGAGAAAAAAAGTTAAGAAGGTAGGCCGTTTGAGATTTATGCAGGTATTCTGTACCAAAAGCAAACCCAATTGCAATGCATGCCCAATGAGAGGAGAATGCAGACATTTCGCAAGTGCATTTGCAAGGTTTGCAAAGAATCTTCCAATTCTTACTTTGTAGATTGCCATGCTGTTGGAATGGCTGCAAAATGCAGGATTTGCTTCCATAAATACACCACAATCTAGAACAGTTTTTTGGATGTTCATTGTAGAAAGTAAAAACTATGATGAACAGTCTAAACATGAATCAACTATAAAACTCAAACTACAAACTCGGAGCTGTAGTCTAGGAATAAGAAACTTAATGTAATTAAGGGAAATATTGAGTATGAATAAGTAACACGAATAAGATATGGAAATAATCAATTTTGTTGATTCTATCAAGCAACCACCATTAGTAAATGACAAAACCACAAAACCCTTATGAAAATAATTCCCTTAAAATGTATGAAAAGCAAGATATGTCATGTCAAATTACATATGACCATGTTGAGTGCAGTGCAAGACTTTCCCTGCCTGGGCCAGAGGAAAAAGGTATAGTGAGTGCAACTGAAAGCAGAACAAATGAGCAAAACCCTGCTGTGATGGTCAAACAACTACCGCTGCTTCTACCCCAGGCAACTGAACAGTCAGAAGAAAATCAGATGTCAGCATCAAACCTGCAATTACAAGCAAGATATGGAGGCAGTAATTGTGAACCTATTGTTGAAGAACCATCATCACCAGAACCAGAATGCACACAAGTAACAGAAAATGATATGGAGGATACCTTCTGCGAGGATCCTGAGGAAATTCCTACAATCAAACTTAATATTGAAGAGTTCACTCAAAATTTACAGAACTATATGCAACAAACTATGGAACTTCAAGAAGGTGACATGTCAAAGGCCTTAGTTGCTTTGACAGCAGAAGCTGCCTCTATTCCTACTCCCAAGCTTAAGAATGTGAGTCGGCTGCGAACAGAGCACCAAGTGTAAGTAATCATCTCACTCAGTAAATCTGTTCTCAGTATAAATTGGTACTGGTACTTTCAAAAGGTTTTGAAGCTCAGTTGAATTAGGCTTCAAAAAGTGGTTGTTTTACATGCTAACAGGAAAAATGACTTCCAGTGTATAATTTTTTTTTTCTCCTTTCTTCACATACAGATATGAACTTCCAGATTCGCACCCTCTTCTGCAAATGGTCAGTTATTTTTGCATCCACCTAAACAAGTAGGTTATTTGCCACAATTGACCAAATTTGTCTTAACGAATGTCCTTTGCTTCTAATTCAGATGGACAGGCGAGAACCTGATGATCCATGCTCATACCTTCTTGCCATTTGGACACCAGGTAAGTAAACAATATAGAATCTGCTATGATAAATTCCTTTCTGCACAGTTAGGAACATGACTCAAGCCACTCACAACTTCAGGTGGGCTCAGCCCAAACAACCTGGCTAAGCTTGACTCAGCAATCAAACAAGCCAAGCCAGAGCCCTGTGAGTTTTTCTGAAAATTATTACATACAGAGATAAAGAGAATAGTCCAAGCCTTGCAGTGCTCAGCTGAAAGCTTAGAAGCGTGACTTGTTACTTGGTCATCTGCCACGTTATTAAGGAATAATTGTTATTTAGAGATATGAACTCTCAAAGATTCCAATATAACATTTGCTCAAAAGCAATTATTTTTAAGGAAGCAGAGCGTAGGAGAGAAAAACCTGGATGCAGATCATTCATAGGATGCTGTCTTCTTTAAATAATTGTGGGTACTTTTTAGGATAAATTTCAAGATCTAACTTTGAACAGATTCATTTAACCAGCGCCTAACTGACAAACCACCATAACAATATTTAGAACCATTTTTCAGCCGTGAACTTTGCAGTGACCTGTTAAAATCAGTTCAATGAGCTGTGAAAGCTTATTGAAATTGAAATTGAAATTCTCAGTGCCTGTATGTTGCCGTTAACTTTTTTTTTTTTTTCATTAGCTCCGAAAATTTAACACTTAACCAACAAGCTGTTTCAACAGTGCAATAAGCAGAGCCCAAATACTTCCAGTGTTCAACTTATCTTAGCTTATTTGCACCTCTATGCATAGGAAGTTCAAAAATGATGTTAAATGCAGGCAATGAGTTCAAAAATTTCTTTACTGTAGTTCTTTAAATTTTTTTTCAATTTCTTCTATTAGGTGAAACAGCAGACTCCATTCAACCACCTGAAAGCAGGTGCAACTTGCAGGAATATGGCAAACTGTGTGATGAGGAGACATGTTTCTCTTGCAACAGTGCAAGGGAAGCAAATTCACAAATTATTCGGGGGACACTTTTGGTGAGAATATTTATGTGAAAGGTCAATTATGGTCTTGCATTGACTCTTACAAATGATGGAACCAGTGTAAGTCAAACACTAATCACAGCTATAACACATCTACAGATACCATGTCGAACAGCAATGAGAGGAAGCTTCCCCCTCAATGGCACATATTTTCAAGTTAATGAGGTAAATTCACTCCAAAAATGAACTTACTAGGCTCCTGTCTATCAGCTAGCGTCTTTTTAAAATTTGACCTGCATTCTATGCAGGTATTTGCTGACCATGATTCTAGCCTAAATCCAATTGATGTTCCTAGATCTTGGATATGGAACCTACCAAGACGAACTGTATACTTTGGGACATCCATACCAACAATTTTCAAAGGTAAGTCTCTAATCAGATTATTAGTCTTAGCAAATAGCACAAAGTCTAACACGAGCACCCAAATTTTGTTTTTGGCCCATCAGGTTTGACAACAGAAGGTATTCAACACTGTTTCTGGCGAGGTAAGAGATAATATCAATTTTTTGCTTTTAGGCCATCTTATCAGCTTTAATTGGAAAGGTTTACAGCTTGTGTCATGTTTATATGTTTGACTGCACATTAAAAGGTAGCAATTTGACTACGCATGATAAGATAGCAATTTGACTACACGTGATAAGGTAGCAATTTTGATTACACATGAAAGGGTAGCAAAACAGTGCAACATATGGTAGCACATGAAATTATCATATGCAAATTTAGGAGCAAAACATTATTCCACTGCATTTTTCACTAAACTTTATTCAGCAACAAATGCTTCACATTTCAAATTTCAAGACCCTAAGGAACTCTGGATGACGTTGCCCTGGCATCACCTTGTCTTAAGTCATCAACATTTTACTGACTCGCAATCTCAAACCAAAACATTACACATGCACAAGTGAAGGATGGTAAAATATGATATATGTAGCAACTATATTTTTAATCCTACTAACCTTATTGCAATTAAGTCTCTTGAATTGACAATGTTATACATGGGCAATTTTTTCAATATAATCTAATTCATATATTCACAATGCCCCAGTTCTGTGTATCAAACTCAACACAGATTGATAAAGCATCGTCCCAACTCCATAAACCTTAAGAAAACCTTCCAAACATGGGGTGCATGACATTAACAGACAAAATCTTGGCATCTAGAATATGCAGCCTTTTAAGAGAATTTTCAAGGGCCAGCTTGTGAAACTTTATTTGAATGAAAAAACTTATGACCTAACATGTTAACGTTGTTGTGCTAACTTTATTAAGTATAGACATGATTAGATCACTCTGACAGTATCTATATCAAAGCTTCAACTCTCTTTTAGATGGAAAACTATGTCTAAACCCGTATTCCATCTGCATGCGACTGCCAGCCTCTGCATGGAGTGGAGAGAGAGAGAGAGAGAGAGAGCATGGTAATAGTAGTATTTAGAATTTTCATATGCAACTCTCAGCCCATACTACATCTGTTCTAGCTAGTCAGTTCCTTCTAATTTGATACCTTCAGACAGTATGCTCATGAATTAAATAGACACATTAGCACATCTACAAGTTGGTTTATAGATTCCTTTAGCTAAATATAAGCAAATGTTCCAAAAGTCACTTTTTATTAAAAATGGTAATTGTCCTTTTTTTTTCCTGGTTGTACTTGATTTACGATTGCTATTCATAATATAAATTTGTTAAGGTATTCTTTAATTATGTACGCTTTATGAATTCCAGGATATGTTTGTGTAAGAGGATTCGACCAGAAAACTCGAGCACCCCGTCCTCTAATGGCCAGACTGCATTTTCCAGCCAGCAAGTTAAACAAGACAAGAGGCAAGGATTTAATTGATTAGAAGACGATGCCATATAATAATCAGTACCATGTCCAGAATGACAGATGACAGTGCTTGGATGTCAATAACCAGTAGCAGCATCACATTCAACTGATGCAACTTGTTTTTCATATAAAAAAAAGAAAGAAAAAAATCTGGTTGAGTTGTACGATCCCCATAACGTATGAGAATGTAGCGTGTACATTGTTAACAAGGGTGTAATTTTATCAATTTTCTTAATGTTACGCTCGTATTTGAGCCATTCTTCTGATACAACTCACTATTTCTGACATTCTATATTGCTTAAATACATATTATCTAAGAGCTAGCTAATCTGACCATGCAAAACCAGTAAAACTTCAGCTTCAAGCAAACAAAAACTAGAGTGATCAAAATTACAAAATCAAAGCAATTTCCTTTTCTATCAGCTGACCGATTTTGGTTAGCAGCAAAAACACATTCAAAAAAGTCCAAAACGTCGACATGCCTAATTCTAACTACAATTGCATATATTGAAACAAAGATGCATAGTAAGTTCTTGATAAGAAGCAATTTCAATTTATTGACAGATTAGCTATATTTTAGCAAATCCGCCGTTTTCGAATCCAAAAATACAAAAAGATATGAAACTGATAACAAAAAAGAGCATAATAGGCTGCAGCAACTCCAAATTTAACAGATAATCAAATCGAATATCCAAATATTGATAGTAAAGAAAGGTTTTGAAGATCAAGAAACGTACCTTTTCGTTTGATCGAATGAGCGGCGAAGAGGAAGAGTGAGAGAGGAGAGGCTTTGGTGAAACTGATGCGTTTGCCGCTCTAGCGCCTTTTTATCTTCTTTTTCCCTCCCAATTGGGATTTCAGTTCAAAGTATGTTGCGGCTTTTTTGGTGTTTCAAATGAGCGCACACGTGGCCGAGTATTGGGCTCTTTGTGAATTTGGCGGCCCGTGAACGGATAAATCTGACCATTATTTTGTTTAAGAATTTTAAAGAAAATACTAGTATAAAGTTAACAGATAACTATATATAGTACAACCTCTATATAAGAATACATGTATAAGAATAACTTTTATATTATTATAAAAAATTTTGGTCCAACTTTAGTCAATTGTAAATAAGAATACTTTCTAAATTATAGTAAGTTATAATATTTTTAAGTCTCATACTAAGAAAGTAGACCTTTATATAGTAATATATATATATATATATATATATATATATATATGATAAGGTTATAATATATTATATATTTTTTTATTTCAATATAATTTAATTAATTAATTAATTATTAAAACATATAAAATAGATAAAGAGACAAAATTAAGTCAAAATACTTACATCTACCTAAAAGACTTTTACACTTATTTATATAAATTGAGAATAGACAAATTACATCTTAAAAGTTTTTTATCAAGACATATAATTAGGAGTGTAAATGAGTCGAGCCGTTTGCGAATAGCTCGGTGTTCGACTTGATAAAAGTTCGTTCACGTTCATATCACTTTATAAACGATATAAGTTTGAACCTTATTTTAAAGTTCGGCTCGATTAGGCTCGTGAATAATCTCGCAAATTAATCGATTAATATGCTCATAAACAACTTTATTATTATTATTATTATTAACTTAATAATTTTGGTACTCTAAAAATATATTTTAACATTTTTATAAACATTTTACTAATTCAAATTGACTAAAATATTTATATTCCTGAATCCTGATTAACATAATCTAACATTTTCATACTATATAAAATATATTTTTTTCTTAATTAATATCTTTGTAATACATATAATACTCAATTTTATGATTGTATTTTTTCACGAATTTGATGTTTTTACTTTTATATTAGTTTTAAGTATTTTCATTATATTTATTTTATTAGAAATAAATATTTAAAAAGTTGAGTATTTTAATAATTTATAAATAAGTTTTATAATGAGTCGAATTCGAGTTTATCTTAATTATAATTTATTAACGAGCCAAACTCAAGTTAAACTTGAGCTTGACTCAAGTTTTAGGCGAGCTAAACTTGAACAGAATTTTTAAACTCAATCCAAAACTCAACTTGAACTCGAGCTCAATAAAAATATGAACCAAGTATGAACAAGTTAAAACTCAATTTAGTTCGGTTCGTTTACACCTCTACATATATATTTGTATAACTTTGCTACTTGACTTTTTTTTTAATATAATTTTATTCATTTTCCATTAAAATGTCAATACTTTATTGTTTTTTAATCAGTGTTATTATTAAGGATGTTGTTTTTAGGTGTTTAATTTATACTAGATAAAATAATTTGTACTATACTTCTATTAAATTATAATCTTTCAATAATAATACAATTTATAAGGTTCAAAGAGTATTTCTATATAGAGATTATAATGTATAAAGAAAAATCATTTAAAATTTTTACATTTCAGTATTGATTAGAGATAATGAGTATTTTGAAGTTTAATAAAAAAAAAACAAACATTATATATATGTGTATAAGATAAAAAGGTATATACAAATTCATCAAGCTAAGATCAAGTAAAGTGTATAATGTTGAGCTTTTTTTTCCTGGCTTGAGATGTTGGGCCTACAAGACAAACAAACTGGATCAAGAGGCCAGCCCCAATGCCTGGCTATTGCCCTCCAACACTAAAGTTAATTCTAATATTGAATCACAGTCGAAAGGAGAAAATTTTCTTTAACCAACATAATATATTTTTAGTGAGAGAAAGGAAGTGAAATAGTGCAGAGTTCAAGTTATATGTTACTATGTTCCTTCCTACTATTTATACGTGATGCCTTGGGAATGGTGACCTCAAATATTACGGGCGAGATGAGCTTGACTTGAGTCAATGTAACAGTCGTTAGAGTTCTCAGCTAATACATGGATGGTGCAAACCATGTATTCGGTCATACTATATATTTGTCATTTTGGAACTCATGAATTATGAGTAGATAGAGAATGACTCGAAGGGACTAGCCATCTCATATCATGTGCCAAATGCCACTTACATGTTGATGTCAGTAACAAGTCATTTTAGTTATGATGCATAATTTGTTGAGGAAGGCTCTCTCTTTTTTACGAGGATAAACAACCTTATTTTAGTGATTGGGTTTTGCTTAGTGAGCTTCACTAATTGTACCAAACCCGTTTATGTCACAATCCAGTCCGATATATTTAGGCCCTCATCACAATTGAATTTAAATTTTAAATTGTAACAATTTTACACTATATAAATTTGATAAAGTAGTATCAATTTTGATTATATTGATATGGTTAAGAATTTGAGTGTATTATTATTATGTATTTTTAGTGTAAAATAAACCAAAATATAAACACAATAAGGATTACAAAATAGGAAGATTGAAAAATACATGAGATTGAGAGATACTAAATAGAGAGATCCCAAATAGAAATATATATTAACATTTCCCTCAGACTCAAAATAGCAAAAAGATCAAAAAAAATGTTGACACAAGTAGTGGAACAAGCAAATTGAGGGTCGAATATATTTAGATTTACATATATGTTAAGTCTTACTAACACATGATTGCAAACATGAAGAAACATGAGCACATAACACAAGCAAACTAAGAATCCAATAAATTCAAACTGGCGCATGTATCAGATCCTATTAACACATGGTTGCAAACGAGACAAAACATGAGCACATAGCACAAAAAGATTAAGAACCGAACAGATTCAGATTTGTACATGTGTTAGGCCCTACTACTAACATATTACTGCATGAAAAAAAGTTGAAGCAAAAGTTAGATGTCGGGAATTGGAAATCAACGAGCTAAATCAGACAAAATTTTAAAATAAAAACTTTGATACAATGACAATAGAGATGCAATTGGGAATTTAAGTATGTTATTATTGTGTATTTAATACAAAAATAATCTGAAGCACGTACACAACAAGAATGACAAAATAGAAAGATTGAGAAATACTAAATAAAATTAAAAATACTAAATAGGAAGAGTTCCTAAAAATATATATTATCAAATTTCATTACAAAATTAAAATTATGATTATAATTAAATTATATATATATATATATATATATATATATATATATATATATATATATATATATATATATATATATATATATATATATATATATATATATATATATATATATATATATATATATATCAAAATAATGATTACTAATTTATGAAAAAATTTTATAATTTTTTATATTGAATAAATTTAATATATATATATATATATATATATATATATATATATATATATATATATATATATATATATATATATATATATATATATATATAAACTCTTAACTAAATTACTGTTCCTATAACAGCATCTCTATTTAAAAAAAAAAAATTAATATTCCACAACACAAGTTACCCAGCCATACATTGTGTAAATGCAATACATAGTTGGGTATTTTACTTAGCTTGTAATGTCTAAATACAATGAAATAATAAAGGGATTTTTATACATTAAAAACAAAAATTAAAAACAAAAAAATTTTGTCTTCTGATTTTCTATTTTGAAAAATGTTTTAAATTTCTCTTATCATTTACAAATTTAGCCTATCTTTTTCTTTTTGTCTATCAAAATCCAATTTTTTCTCTTTACTATTATATATTAGATTCACTTCTATTTAAAATTATAAAATTGATTTAATCATATTAAATTTTATTTATGAAATTTCAAAGTGAATTAACTACTAACGTATAATTTATCTAAATTTATAAAATGGATTTTCATAAATTTGTATATTATCGTTTGTTTTGTATAAAAATTAAATTTATATTGATAAAATTAAATATTTTTAAAATTATATTTTACTTGAAATTTAAAAAAAAATTAAAATAAGAAAATAAAAGTTATAGGAAACAATATATATTAAATTAAAAAACAGTATACTTCTAATAAATAATTAGTATTTAATACTGTAAAATTATAGCAAACAGTATACACTAACTAAAAAATAATATATTTCTAGTAAATAATTAATATTTAATATAAATTTAATATACTTATACAAATTATGAATTTTGAGCAAAATAAAAATGACAATAAATGGTATATATTAAATCAAAAACATATATTTTTAGTCAATAATTAGTATAAAAAATTTAAAAATAATGTGGAGTTTTTTTTCAAAAGACAAAAATTGAGAAATATAAAATAAAAAATAATTATAAGAGTCTAAATATATAACTAAAAAATTTAAAAGACATAAATATTAAAAAATAAAAAAAAATAATATATGGTATAATTTCCTCCATAATAAAAAGGAGGACGGCTGCATGATCCAACTTTAGCAAATTGCTATAAAACATAGTCTAGTTGGCCCATAAAACCAAAATTTGCCTTGGTTGGACCTTTGAAAAAACAAAAAAAAAGTCAATAAAATGTCCACAACTTTATGTATTAGTGTCCTGACAAGCTCTGTAGTTCGGTCCTAAAATTCATTGGTGCTTGTTTTCGGAGCCGGCCTACCTTTTCAATTTGTTTTTATTTGTTGATGGAAAGATTCATTACATTGTTTTTCGTTGTTTTACATAATGACGCTGATGACTTATTTTATCATTGGAATTTAGCGATTGATTTGAAATTTTAATATCCATCATCATAAAATATTAAATCATGCATCATCAATTGGATCACATAAAGAAAAGCTCATCAAGTCAATACTAAAATCCTATGTTTTCAAACTTAGATTTGACCAATTAACTCAACTAAAAAAATCGACGATTAGTTAATATATTAATTCGAATCACTTATAAATTAAATATATTTTATAAAGAGTATTCATAATGTATAATAAATATTACTTTGCTGTATATCTGATTATTACTATTATTTATAACATATAACATGTATTATTACATATATATTAATAAATATTTGATATAAATAATAAATATACACTATTATTTAAATTTTCTTTTTTAATTTCATTTCGATTTTGATTGAATTTTTGATGAACTATCTATATTCGTTGACATTAAAATTAGATCGAATTTAAAGAGAAAACTAAAACCACAAAGTCGTAATAACCAAGGTATCTAAACTCTAGTCCAACATAAAAGTGCATGTACACCTCTCAAGGATATGATCACTTTGCAAGCATATGATCCTCAAGCTCAAATTATCAGCTTCCAAATGAGGCCTCTAGGACAAGCATATCAAAATTTAATTTTGAAATATAATTTTAAAATGATACAATTATTTCACTTAATTAAAATATTATTTCAACTAAATTTATGGCTTTGATTGGCTAATTACTCTAGATTTTAATTTAAATATAAATGAGATTTCAAATATGTTAATATTAAGCAGCATATTTTTTATTTTAGATAGACAAAAAAAAAAAAAAAAGAGAGAGAGAGAGAAAGTATTTCGAGTCATATATGTATATAACATGACTTATATTAAACAAAAATAATAATGAAAAAGATTATAGTTAATTATATATTTAAGACATGAATAAAATCAACATTTTCAATACAAATCCAGTTGGACACAAATCAAGTAATTTTATCACAGCTAAATATTCATGAAATATCACCTTTTTAAGTGTTAATTTCATCATATTTATACTTAATAACATTAGAGTCTCTTATTTTTAATATAGGATTATATATATATATATATATATATATATATATATATATATATATATATATATATATATATATATATATATATATATATATATATATATATATATATATATATATATATAATGTTTGAGTTTTTGCCACATTGGATATGTTTGTCATGTATTTATATTCTATTGGTTCACATATTATTTGACCTATAATTTCTTAGCTTTGTCATGTGGCATATATTCGCCATGTGTTTTTATTATATTAGTTCACATATTATTTATTCTCTTTAATTTTAGTCTATGTGATATATATATATATATATATATACTATTTAGTTTTAATATTTAGATTGTCACGATGACAATTAGTATTATTTTTATGATCGTTATTACAAATATTTAAAAGTGATCATATTTTTATTTTAATTTGTGTAAGAGATACAAATTTTCAAACCTGATAAATATATAAATATATAATAAGATTTTTATTTAAAAGTATATATATATATATATATATATATATATATATATATATATATATATATATATATATATATATATATATATGTATGTGTGTGTGTGCGTGCATGCGCGCGTGTGTGTGTGAAAAGGGAAGAACAAGAACAAGTATAAATTATAATTTGAAATGAGTTACATATAAACAAATTTAAGATATGATTCATCAACAAATGAATATAAGGGAGTTCAAGTTTTTGTTTTTTAAGTTTATACAAAGTCTTTATATATTATATTTGAGATTTTAAAATATGAAAATTTAAAAATAATATACAAAGTAAAATTATATACTGTGCAGATTTATATTCATATTATATCATGATATGAAAATATTTTTTATTTATAAATTTAAAATGATTATAAAATTATATTAAACCATACATAGCACAAACTTTCAACTAGTGATATTAGTATTATAAAAAAAAGATTTTAGTATTATAAAAAAAAGATTTTGATGTTATTAAGTACAAAAGTTAATGATAGTACTATTACAAATTAAAGAAAATGGATTGTTATGTTATTAAATATAAAAATAAATGACCTAAGAGAACGTAAATCAATTGGTGAGAAGTTATTCTAACTTGATCAGAGGCATTGAGTTTGAGTTCTAAATATGTAGATGCTTTAAAAACTCTTGAGAGATAATTTTACTATCTTTGTAGTTTCACTCAACTCGAATCCATGGTGAAATTTGCCTTTTTATCAATGATGTGTAATCTTTATTTATAAGAAACCAAGCAAAAGCTACTTTACATACTATTGATAATTTATACTTTGGTTTAAATTTTTTCCCCTTGAAATAGGGGTGAGCATTATTCAATTCAAATAAAAAAATTGAATCAAACTGAATTGATTATCAATTTAGTTCGGTTTTAGTTTTGAATATAAAAAATTTATATTGTTTCGGTTTGGCTTGTTTTTCAGTACAAAAAATTAAATAGACCAAACCGAAGAGTATTATATATATATACACACGCACGCACGCACACATTCATTGTACAGTTAAAAACATGCTTAGTGCTTCAACGTGTTCATGTCTTTCTTTGGCTTGTAGTTTTGGGGAAGTTCACGTGTAATGTAAAGAGACATGTGAGAGGTTTCACTGCCAACCCCTATTTCCTTTGGTACAATGCAAATGAATCTCCTCAGCACATTTTTTGTTATTGTGTGTTTGCATTAAAAGTCTGAGAAAGTTGCTTATCTATTATAGATTTGGAAAAAGAAATGGCCATGGACTATAATGAATGGTTGACTTATAATTTGATGTGTCGTAGAAAAGATGGCTATGGTGGTTATTGGCTGGGTTTTTTGCATTGGTCTTTGGTGGTTATAGAAATGGCGTAACGAGAGTATTTTCGGGGAATGATATGAATGAGGATTTCAAAGTTCATTTTCTTCATCAGCATTCTCATGAAGTGGAGAGAATCATGCCTTCAACAAAGTATGAAGAGCGTCTCATTAGTTGGATTGCCTTTTCAAGCTAATTATATCAAGTTAAATATGGATGGTTGCTCTAAAGGCAACCTAGGCTGTGCAGGTGGAGGAGGTGTATGAAGAGATCATTATGGAGGTTGGATTTCTAGTTTTGTGATTAATATTGGTATATGCAATGCCATAGCTGGAGAGCTTTCACTTGTTTTTAAAGGATTGGCTTTAGCCACAAAGAGAGGGTTTCATAGTTTGGTGCTTGAAATAGATTCTTTAGTTGTGGTGAAGTGGATTACGAGTGAGATATGTCATGAAGACCAACACTCCAATATGGTTATGGGTGTACAGAGATTGTTGCGGTTTTTTCCTATAATTAGAATTCAACGTGTGCATTGTGAAGGAAATAAAGTTGCTGACTAGTTATCCAACGCCGCTTTCGCTTATGGTAAAGGCACTACTAAGTTGGCTTCTCCCCCAACAGGCGTGGTTCTATTTTTGCGTGGTGATGAAATAAGGGTCTCTTAGCCTATGAGAGTCTTGGTCTAAGCTAGTTGTTTTTAGGTTTTTTCCCTCCCTTGTACCTAAAAAAATAAATAGTAGAAAATATTACAGCATGATATTATAAAATAAATTGATTCAATATTTGAAATCAGGTAGCTACAATATTTTTATTTTATTTTATTAAATTTGACCAATGCTCAAAATTTGAAAAGAGATGATGAATGTTATAATTATGGAGATTAATAGTTAATTATATAGTAAACTAATGTGATTTATTATTATTATTATTATTGTTGTTGTTGTTATAAAACATTTAATTGCCTTCTTTAATAACTTATTAAAAGAATAAGAAATATAGAAAACGCAAAATGACATTTATCATATTTGAAAAATTATATACCATATAGCTAAATAAAAATTATTTTTTCAAATTAATTTATTAATTCCTATTTTCGTATTTGAAATATATATATATATATATATATATATATATATATATATATATATATATATATATATATATATATATATATATATATATATATATATATATATATATATATATATATATATATATATATATATAATCAGCATGAAAAATTATGAAAACAACTTATTAATTTTGTTCCATTGAAAATTTAAAATTACCATTTGTTACAAAAATATAAGAAAATTCACTAATAATTAAAAGTCAACATGTAATACCTTGAATTTTCAATTATTTTATAAAATCCTATTTTATACGAAAATATATTATTTTAGTATTTTCTTTATTTAAGCAATAATTGAAGTTATATTTTATTAAATTATATATATTCATACTATTTGAATATGCATGATTAATGGTAACTTTAATTTTATATATATATATATATATATATATATATATATATATATATATATATATATATATATATATATATATATATATATATATATATATATATATATATATATATATATATAATTGAAGCAGTGTTATATATTTGGCTATGAAAATATTATAATGGTTATTTAGAGAATTTATATTTTGATATCTGAAATTAATTTTCTGTTTGATTAATATAAATTATATTGTTAATTATATAATTACTAGAGGTTTGGAATTTCGCTATAATTATTATTATTATGAAAGGTTTTTATTAATTGAATTTCATTATGTAAACTATGGCTTATTATTGTTAATATTATTATTATTATTATTATTATTATTATTATTATTATTATTATTATTATTATTATTATTATTATTATTATTATTATTATTATTGTTATTGTTGTTTTATATATATATATATATATATATATATATATATATATATATATATATATATATATATATATATATATATATATATATATATATATATATATGCTGGTGTTTAAATGAGATAAAAGAAGAATGGAGATCCATCTGATTGGCTAACAGCCAATCAGATGGCTGAGATTGAAAGAGCTGGGAATGAGAAACAGAAGAGAGGGAGAGGGAGAGAGAGGCAGAGAGGTACCGAGAGAGAGAGAGAGAGGCTGTTGGTGGAGTTCCAGTCGGTGTTGTCGAGCACCGCCACCTTCACCTTGAAGCCTAGCGTCCGGTGATCTCAAGGGAGGTGGCAGCACCCCGATCGGGCGACGAACGACTGCGAACGCGCGGCGAAAAGCTCCACCGATGCCGAAACTTCCAGCCTCGATTCCGGCAGATTTCGACCGCAGAATTCGGCGATTTTGGTCTTATTTAACTCCTGAGAAAGAGAGCTTTATTTGGTGTACGTCTTATCCTCTTGAACTCACCGGATGTGAAGATCGAAAAACTCAAAACCAAAGCTTCTTTGGCTTTTCCAACAAAACGATTGAGTGTGACGGTGAGTGGTGGCATTTTCTAGACTCCTGGTGTCGAGGCGAACCTATTGGTGTGTAGATCGCCTCGTTCCACCACCGGCAGCGGTGGCGCATGGCCGGCCGACGGTGCTCTGGGGCGGTGGGGGCGCGCGAGACCAGCATGGCAACTCCATTTTTCATTCTGATCCGATTCTCAACGTTCATTCGATCAGAATTTATGAGAGTAAACCCAAATCCCTTGAATTTTAGTTATTGTTGTATTATATGTATTAGATTTTAGTTAGTGTTTAATGAATGGATAGGTTAGAGTTGTGTTGGTGATTGTGAGTTGGGTGGACCCAAGATGGGTCTCTAGAGTTGTTTTGGGTTATGTTGATTATTGAGATTATTAGAAGTGTTATATCTTCTATTGACTTTAGGTAATATTCGAGTTTAGAGAAGATTCTGCCGAAATCTCAACCAGAGTCTCAATGGTCTTTTAGTTATAACTTGATATGTGAGTCATTCATATTCTGATAGTATCTCTTGTTGTTCAATGTTGAGGTTTTGGCGTCTTTCTGTTTCCCATAGTCGTACTTCCGAGGATAGTCGGTCCAATGAGTAGCCAATAGGTGAGTGATACTCTCTAATATGTTATTTTGTCATCATATGCATTTGCATCTATTATATATATATATATATATATATATATATATATATATATATATATATATATATATATATATATATATATATATATATATATATATATATATATATATATATATATATATATATATATGTATATTATGCATTATTATTGCATAAATGCATGTTAACATTTGACTGTGATTGATGAATTAATATTCTATGTTACATTATGATTGTGATTGACGGATGGAGATCAAGAGGATACAGTACCACCTAGGATTTTGATATGGATATGGATATGGATATGGTTACTATTATGATTGTGATTCTGATGAGATTGAGAAGATGAGCTATGACTGGTAGATCCTGGCCGAGCCTGCTCATCGCCAAGGCCACTATCAATCGGGTCAGGACTACATGGTAAAGACCAGTGCTGGCCGGGCCCATTGGACATAAGAGACAGATTATTAGATTTAGAGAGCCGGAATAGGAGGATCAGCTCCCATATTCAGTATTAGTGTGGTATTGTGAACTGTATCTTATCATTGCTTGTTTGTGTGATTTGTCTATCTCTGTGATATAGTGCATAGCACAAGCATTAGAGTTCGGTATGTAGGACACCAGTTTAATATATTAGCTAGTATCATTCATTGAGTCGAACGCTCATTCCTGTTCAATTATGTTTTTCAAGTCGAGCAATGAGCTTGTGAAGGGATTATAATTTAGTAGAACTGCTAGTTTCCTTTCGACAATAATTTGTACTAAGTGCTAAGTTTTGTAATTAATATGTATATAACCATATTGGTACTCAAGAACTCCGCAATGTTACTCTTGAAATATGTATTCTATTTACTATAAGTTATTTTGTATTATGAGTTAAGACATTGTTATGTTAAATATAATCCAATAATATGTAAATTGATATTTACGAGATATCTGAGTTGATAGCCCAGTGTAGCATTATTTGAATTTGATATTTATTTGGGTCTGCTTAACATGTGGGCCATAACCCTATTGTGTAATTTTATCGTTTAGTGTGAAATCAGACTTACTAAGGAGACTGGTAGCCACGTGTATTATCCGTGTCCTAATGCCAGTCATGTACCCTCGGGTTCGAGGCATGACACAACATATACCAATTCAAATGTTTTCATATAAATGTTAAGGTGAAAACAATTAATTTTTTTTTTAGTAATAATTAATAAATTTATTTTTATATTTAAACAACTTATTTTTTAATAAAATAATATAATAATTTTTATGTATAATTTTTAAAAAATTACTTCTATTGACTATACATAATTTATGCCTAATTATATGATAAATGTAATTATTTTAGCATTTAATTAGTCATATAATTTTTATGTGATATTATGATTAGTGGATTTACTTTAATTATTAGAAGGTTATAAATACCATTTCAAAAGGCAATTATAAGCTTTTTATTGTGCTTTAATATTAATTATGTCACGACCCACTTGTTAAGCCGTGCAGGTCTTAGGGCATAAAGAGATGTAAAGTCACATAAATCCGTAGTCTATAGAAACCCGTCTCACTTATTATTCTTTACTATTTATCATGTTATACCTTATCCTAATATTGGAACCTAATTGCCTTTTCTTATTGCTAACTACTATTTTGTCATCTTATATATAACTAAATGCTCATTAATATCATTTTAATATTCATCTCATTTTACATATGTTCATTACTTATGACACTAACATAAATATAATTACAGTACGGTTCACAGTACATATAAATCTCATAACACATTAGTACTAAATTTTCAGTGACCATAAATAACGTTCTTCATAATCATATAACCTAACTTCATACTTGAAATTAATAGAGCAACTTTTAAGCAAAAGAATATGGCTTAAAATTTACCTTACTGACTCGTCAACCTGACTTGAAAAATTTAAACAATTAAGGAATAAGATAAAATTCAGTGAGTATATAATAATATAATATATAGTGAGTATATGATAATTATCAGGGTGGGCTCATTGTGACAATAGAGCGATATTAATTAAAACTGTCATTATAAATCAATTTTTCATTTAATGTATAAACAATATATTTAGCAAAAATAGTAATTTATTAGAAGCAGAATGCTTCCCACACATATAAATTAAAGAGTAATGGTTTAAGCCTTATTTAGTCACATATATCACATTACGTAGGACTGATAAAGTATTATGGTTAGGCGTTCCCCCTAATAGAGATTGAATATTCTCGCTCTATCTGCAGACTTATACTAAGTGCACAAAGTTTGATGTATTACTTCACATCAGGAGGCCATTTCTGCTTAATAATAGATATCAATAACAATGTTCATATGACATACATAATAGCAAGGGTCTGCCAATACAAGAACAGTTCTCATCAAGGGTCATATTATGAAATCAATATGAAAGGCTCGCAATGATCAAATGCCATAAGGACATATCATTTTCAATGGTTCAACATTCAATAGGCAATTCATGCTCAACTTAAAATTTGAGTATTTACAACAATGGTTCATAAATAACGGCACATATCATATTATATTATTAAGTATTTATTTTGGACTCTTTTGCTCCTATTTACGTTTAACTCTAATGTTAATAGTGCTCCTTGCACTATTGGACAATATTCTTGTCATTATTTTTAAATTCTACACATTTATATTTCAATTACACATTAATTACTTATTTGTTATGTCATTAGTTTAAATTTAGCTTAACTTGTTAATGCTTTTATATTGTTTATTATAGTACTAACTTATTATTTTAAGGTCAAGACACACTTTACATATACTTGTTACTGATTTTAACACTTTCCTTAATTATTTTCTAAATAGTCAAATATATTCACTTAAGGAAAGATAATTCCTTTACTCCCAATTTTACATTTTAATGTCATATTACTCAATTAAAATCAATTTAAACAATTTCAAATATTCAATAAAACTAATTCCACTTTCACCTTCTAATTCTATAAATGAACCTAATTTATTAAATTTAAAAAAAATCATTTCTATCGATTGAATTTTAAAATTAACATTATGCAAGTCATGTTACACTGTCTTTAAGGTTAATTACCCATTTAATGTCATAAATTCAAGTTAAATTCTCAAAATTTCCAATTTGTTCCTATAGCCTAGACTTTGGGAAAAGCCATCAATTTCCCATCTAAACTTCAAATTGATCATAAATTTATCAAATTAATATTTTAAAAGCTTATATCATCAATTAAACATGGAAAACAATTATTAGAACTTGAATTTCCTCGTTTAACCTAAGTTATGTCTTCAAAATTTCAAATTTACAAATAAGTCTCTATAATTCAATTTAACACGTTTAAACTATTTTTCTCCACCCAAAATAATCTTAGATATTTTCAAATATAATTTAGAACACTTCTCCTATTATTTCATCAAGATGGCTGAACCCCTTCTCTTGGTGAGGCTTATGTGATTTTCATGTTTCCGTTGCTTAATTTTATATATTAAATCTTAAATTCTCAAGCCTAATTTCCATATTTAATCAAATGACATACAAAACAAACATTTTATAGTTATACGTCCTTTTTGCTGAATCATATAGATGGAAGAAAAAAAAGTTTTTGCAATTATAATAACAAAGTCATGCTTATAACACATAAAAGAAGAGATAAGCATAAACTCTTACCTTGGGAAGCCATCTTTTGAGTTGCTATGTGTAATGGCCAAAATTTAGAGTGTCTTTCTCTTAGGTTTGTATTTTTGTGGTAGCTTTTGCAAAAATTGAGATAGATGCTCATCTTATTGCTTATATATGGAAGATAGAGGGTGTTGATTCAACCACTTTATATCAATGGCTATAATTTCATCCAAATAGAGGGTTATGATTTTGTTTCAATGGCTAACAATGATTTTATCTAAATATATGATAGAAAATGTGTGTGAGTAGCAAAAAATTGGCTTAGCATAAATGGTTTTAATAAGATAAAGATGGCTTAGTAAAAAATAGTGTGCACTGGGTCAAAATGGTGGCTCCAAGTCAAACTTTTTAGCTAGCTCTTCCAACATTAAATTTAAGCTTTGTTAATTATTTTTAACTATAGTTAAGTGTATGTTCATCTATTCATGGGTTTTGTGGGCCGGCCATTCTAATGAGCTTCGGTTTTAGAGTTTAAAAGCCTATTAATAAATCCATCTATGCACATTTCATACTTAGCAACTTAATAAAATTTTCATTTATTTACTTTTACTTTGGGTGTGTATATTTTTATTTTATAATTTCACTGCACTCTCTAAACATTGTTAGATGAATTTTATTTACTTTGTAACACACATTTACTAACCCTTCAATAGCATTGTTCAAGTGTGTAAATCATATAGACTCACTAGGTCAAACTAAGTTTGACTTCTATTATACTATTGTAGCTTTAATTAAAATCAACTTCTCATGTCACTATCATTATCTCTAATCACTTAGGAGATACTTAGGTATTATGTTCATGTCCATTAATTAGCAATTTAAATTCACATTTCAAATAAATAATTAATATAGTCAAACTCGGTTTGACTTTCGTTTTGTAATAAAAATGCTTATCAAAGTTGATTCCATTTTTCACTCATTGTCACACTGTTTATTAAAATAAATCTCCTATTACACAATTGTTAATTCTAATGGGTTAAGGAAACCTTGGGTATTACAAATTAGAATTGGATTCAATTTATTTATTTTAATTTAGATTATTTATTGTACTAAAAAATAACTATAAAAAAGTAAATATATTCATTTAATATATTATTTTACACAAACTGAACTGCCATTTGGCCAAAAAAATTCAATTTTAATTGAACTAAACCAAACCAAAATGATTTTTTGATTTGATTCGATTTAGTTTTAACTATAAAAATGGTCGATTCAATTTTTAATACTAAAAATTTTGGTTTGGCCCGAACCGACTGATGCTCATCCCTAGTCCAAAGAAGATATACTATGTTTACATTAAAAAATGGCAAGAAGCATATAAAATAATACAAAGACACTGGGTGTCCAACAAAATACAATAAATGGAGTTGTTATCTGCACACAGCAACTACCCATACAAGGGTTTTCTAAACAAGTCCAATAGATCAGCCTTGAGCCAAAAAGAAAATTTGTGTCCCTAAAATGCCTCTTGTCCTTGCAGTATCTAGAACCCTCAATCGCCGCTACCTCTGAAAATTGAGAGAAGAAAGAGGACACCGATTTGGGCAATGCGAGCGCATTTGGATTATCCACAGAGTCTTTGCACATAAGAGCTTCCACTTTAAATTGCCCTTACAACAAAGAACCTGATGAAATAACCACTAGATAGAGAGCATACATCCTCTGCTCGAGCCGTCTTGACCTTGAATGGATATGTTTTTTGTCAAAGACTATAAATCTTCCACACAAAAAAGGATCAGTTCTCAAAAAGTCTAAATTGAAGAATCCATAGCATAAACTAACAAAATATTTCCCCATCCACTATCTTCCATGCAAAACTCGTGTCTCCGATGAAGGATGAATGATTCTTATTAAAATAAATTGGTATGGTTAGTTTACTTCTACACACAATATTAAATATATATATATATATATATATATTTGAATTAGATGAAAATCAAATTATTTGCTACTATGAAATAAAAAAATGTAAATGAAAACGATGTAACAATATACTTCTTATGTTGATTTGATATTTACTATTTCCATTAAGGATTTCTTTTTAAAAACTAGAAAGAATTCATTTTATACTAATAGATAATAGATTTTCATAATTGAATTTGATGGATTTAAAAATGATATTGAAAAATTATGGTAAAATCTCTATAAATTAATACTCAATTAATTAATAATTTTTATTAAATAATAATTTTTTTGATATTGACTTGAGCAAACGAGATAAATTAATAATTTTTATAAAATAATATAATAATTTTTTTAAAAACGTTCTATAACCTATTGATCTCATTCATATCACAAACTAAAATTTTAATATCATTTTTTTCTAAAATATAAGTTTGTTGTTATTTCCTAAATATTAATGATATTAAAGATATTAATACAATTAAAATCAAGTATATGGATTAGGATGTATTTGGGATTGCTATTTGAGATTAAAAAAATGTTTTTATAATTTTTATAATTTTATTGATTGATTTTTATTTTTTTTTATAAATTGCTTTTTCAAATTTGTTTCTGAAAAAAAAGTATTAATTTATCTGCTTCTGTTTAAAAGTAGTTTCAAAAAGCAGTTTTTAAAAAAATATAAAATTTTTTATTGAAAAATACTTTTGCCAAAAACAATGCCAAACGGACTGTTAGTTTATATATTCCTTATTAGACTTGTAGCTTCTTTTATTAATAGAATAATTGATAGTTTTATAAAATAAAATAAATTTGTAGTTGATGAAATAAGTGTTATTTTAATATTTTTAAATGTAAATACATTCAAATTAATATTTTAAATTAATAAAATTTATATTGTCTCAAAATTATTGATTGATAAAGATTTTATTGTAAAAGGATTCGTCTAATTTTAAGCCTAGAAAACTACAGCCATTATTAATACTAATAATACGACACTAACCTTTAATTAATATTTAAAATTTAGCCTTCTAGCTATGCCATTTTTTCCAGCATGTTTTTGCTTGTTTTTATGGCCTTCATTAGTTTCATTTTTTCTTTTTTATAGTCATTGATTGGTAAGAGCATCCCCAATTGAGCTTTTTATTTTAAAGAACAATATTTATATAATAAACAGCATATTTAAATATAAAGAGTGAATTTTTTTTTTAAATCCAATAGGCTATTCATATTTTTTTTTTCATTTTGCTTTTTTCCATAAACATTAATAGTTTTAATTTTTTTCCCTCTTCTTTATACCATTTTTCCTCTTTTTATTAAAAAATCAATTAATAAAGTGTATAAGAACTTGAAGTGCATTAATTAAAATTGAAATAGAGAGTAAAATTTATGAAGAGCTAAACCAACTTTTTACTTTATATTTAAAAAATAAAGAGTCTATTGGATTCATATTTTATAAAATAACTATTTATAATAAACAGTTTGGGTTATATAAAGAGCCCATTGAGAATACTCTAATAACTAGTAATTAGTACATTAGAGCATCCCAAAGAGCCTCATTATCATTCATATTTCCTTAAAAATAGAAAGGCATATTAATTTTAACCCTTCTAATAATTTCATAAATTAAACTCGTTCTTTAAAATTTATAAAGAACCACTCTATCTCTTCTTAAATTTAAGAAATGAGAAAATGGCTCATAACTCTTTTTTTATTAGTTTATTTTTCTTTTTTTTTTATTTACTTATTTCTCATTATCTCTCCTTATTATTATTTTCTTAAATAGTTTTATTAATAAAAAATTATATAAAGAGTGAATAGAAAAAATTGTTATAATATGCACAATTTTTAAGATAAATTAATATAGATAATTAAATTGTTTATATTATACTCCATCCGTCCTACAAAGATAGTCCATTATTTCTTTTTTTTTACTATCTATAAAAGATAGTCTACTTTTCATTTTTAGAATGTGTTAAATTATTTAATTTCTTTTATGCTCTTATTTATTTTATTGTCATTAACTGCTTAAAAACATGCAACAATTTAATTATTCTTAATATACTAAATAAACATTGAAGTATTAGTATATTAAATATTTAAAGAGTCTAAAAATATCCATTATTGTCATATTCTCACACTATGAGTAAATAAGCTGAAAATTGTTCACTTTCTTTTTTTTTTTTTTTCTAAAAATGCTTCATTAATTATTTCAAATTTATTAAAGAGTGATTAATTCTAAAAAAATACTTTACTAATATTCATGATTATCTATTTAATGATAATATAAAGGTACATTGGTAAAATATATATAAAATCAACTAATTTAACTATATAAATGATATTTTCTTAATTTATGTGTAAAAATAAAATGAACTATCTTTATGGGACGGAGAAAATAATATAGAGTGAAACTAAGAGTATTATTAGGGATACTCTCATGGATGATATTTTTTAATTAGAATAATTAATCGTTATAAATGTGATTGATTAATAAAATTTTCTTAATGTAATATATGATGTTCATCCCAAACATTTGAAGTGTTAAATGATCATTGAATGTGTTGGTTTTTTTGCAGTATTAAATTAACCTATTTATGTATTTTTACCCTTTTTCAAAGTAAGATTTTTTATACGAGTTTTTGAAAAAGCAAATATGAATCATATTTATTAAACCAAACAAGAATTTCAACGACCAATCATCTTTAAATTGATTAACTTGAATTTTAAAAATATTAAATATTGTTTATCTATCCTACTAGCCCGTGCAAATTGTCAAATTGAATAAGTTTATTTTAAAAATATCAAATATTGTTCATCCAACTAGCCCATGCAAATTGTCAAATTGAATAAATTAAATAAGTTTATTTTAAAAATATCAAATATCGTTCATCCAACTAGCCCATGCAAATTGTCAAATTGAATAAATTAAATAAATTTTAAGATTTTTAACATATTTTTTTAATATTAATTTATTGGTAAGATTTAAACTTTACCGTCAAATCATAATAAAGTAGTTATAATTTATTATTACGTTAAAATATCAGTTAAAATTTTTTAATGTATTAAGAATTAAAAAAAATTTGTCATAAAAAGATTGTTTAAGGATAAGTATATAGTTTATCAACAACATTTTTTTTTATAAAAAATAATATCTCAATTTCAAAATATTTATCATTTTATTTTTTTATTTCAATTTATTTGTTATTTTAAAATTTAAATATGATATTTATTAATTTTTCAACTTTATCTTTCATTTATTCATCTATTAAATATCCATAATAATTAGTTTTATTTTTTATATTAAAATTAATAAAAAATATTTTAATATTTTTATTTTAAAATTATGATAATTTAATAATTTTTTTAATCTATAAACGATGAATATTTAAATTTTTCTATCATAACTTTTTCTATCATAATCTTTTTTTTTTTTTTTGGTCGAAACTTTCTATCACATAAGCTCAGCAAATGAAGAAAATAAAATCCCATGATTTCATATAAAAAGACGAAGAAAAGATTTATAGTATGTCCAAATTCAACGATCACTATTATGAACCTCCAAAAAAGAATAAAAATATATAGAAAAATAATTGCAATATATATATATATATATATATATATATATAACCAACACGGCGCGTGGAACCACGTGATAATCCAGTCATTCATGCATCAATCCCTTTGTGCAAAAAGCCATCGACAAAACAAGTAAAAGAAAATCCTAATCAGTAGCAATTTTTTCGCAGCCTACGTGCGAACCGCCAACAAGATATCGGATTGTTTGCGTTAAAATTTATTAGGTAAATTACAAGTTCTCCCAAAAAATTAATCTAATATATTAGTTAGTCCTATTATTATTTATTAAATTAAAAAAATATTATTTAGTTATTTAGTAACCTACTATTTCAATACATTATCTAATTTTTTTTAAATCTAAATTAAAGTGAGTTCAATGGTTAAATATATATATAAAAAATAGAAATAATTTTATATTAGCAAAAACTTATAATTTTCTTAATTTTCATTCTCTTGTAAAGCATGGAAGGTCAAGTGAATGATTATGACTATGATTAAGAAAATTTGAAGGTTTTTTAAACAGTGGAGTGTAAGAAAATTGAAAATTTTGATGATATATGAGAGTATATTTTTATTTTTTTCTTGTATTTAATGGTTGAAATTAGTTCAATTTTTTTTTTTTTAGTATTGATGATATATAATCAAATATGAATTTATTACTCATATTTTATATACATTTATTGTTAAATTATGAGTATACATGCTAAAATTAATTTAATTTAGATAAAAAAATTAAGGGTGTATTTAATTTTATGGTAATTGATTGGTGGTTAATATTTAGAAAAATAAACGCTATAGATTTTATTTTCCGCATTTCAATTATAATTAATCAGTTTTTCTATATGAAACTATCTAACAAAAAATTAATTAAGTACGTATAAAGTTACCCCATTATTTTTTATATTATTGTATTTCTTTAGACTTTATTTAAAAAAATATATAGGTTAATATATGTAATATCTTTGTATTATTTTTTAAATAATTTATATATAATAAAACTTGACAATGTATTATATCTATATTAATATTTAAAATTAATAATAGTTAATAATAATACTAATTTATATATTAAAATATTTTAAAAAATATAACTTAAATAAAAATATATGTAATCAAAACATGTGCTCAAATTTTATTTTATAAAAACAATGGATATTATATTTATTATATATCTATATTAAAACTGGATGATAGAGAAATTTTTAAATACTCTATATATTCACTATTTGGCTTATCTATTTTTATAAGTTTTTATATAATTTTAAATATTTAAAAATAATTAAAAAATTAGATAATTAATAGGATATTTAATAAGAAAACTTAAGATTTTTTTAATTTTTTATTTTTACATATAATAACTTTTATTTGAATAAATTAAAAAAAATAGAGATAACCCATTAAGTGAAATAAATAAATAAGTATAATAAAATAATATTTTTGATACATTTTAGTTACTTTAATTTTTATATCCTCCTATGTCTATTTTGTATTGAATTTTGTGATTAATAATTTAAATTTTTATATATTATTATAAAATTATTAATAGAAAGATTGGTTATAAATCTATTAAAATAATAATCATTATTTTTATAAGATACATAATAATTTTATATTTATATATTTTCATAGAATAATATATTTTTATTTTGTACAATATATAAATTAATTAATTTTTTTTTAAATTTTCAAACTCAGGTTTACGGAATTAGATAAGATTTCAAGGATTAAATAATAATTAATCTATAATTTTTTTTTTCCTTATCCTTTTTATTTATGTGAACAAATAAAAATTCTCGGAATATTAGTATGTAGTATATTACTATTACACCATCCAAAAAAAGCCGCACGGTCCGCACCGCTTTCGTTTCTCTCTCCGACAATGGAATTCTAGAGAGAGAAATAAAAAAGAAAAAGGAAAACCCCCACAATTATAGTCTAGAGAGAGAGAGAGAGAGAAAAAAAAATATAACTTATAACACACCAAGTTCAGCTCACCTCTACCAGGCTCCAAAACATGCAGGTATTTAGGGTTTTTACGTTTCTTTAAGCTTCACCAATTCTAAACCAAAGATCTCCATGGAAATGCCCGCTCGAAGATCCAATTACACGCTTCTCAGCCAGTACCCTGACGAGCAGTTAGCTGTGGCGGGGACGCCGCCACCACCACCGTCGTATTACGACTCGTCTATCTCAAGTGATTCCAAGAGTAGTAAATTAAAGCAGGAAAGAGGCTTTGATTGGGAGTCTAGTGGAGATCACAGAGGAAATCAGCAAGCGAGCAGTAACCGTATTGGCAATTTGAACTTGTACTCGTCGATCGGGTTGCAAAGGCAATCTAGCGGGAGTAGTTTTGGAGAGAGTTCGTTGTCGGGAGAGTATTATGCTCCGACGCTGTCAACGGCTGGGGGAAATGAGATTGAGGCATATGGATACATGCATGACGACGGAAATTTGATGAGAGCGAGGGCGGTTGATGCGGCCGTTGTTACAGGAACCGGTATTGGTTCGTCTGGGAAGAGCTGGGCCCAGCAGACGGAGGAGAGTTATCAGTTACAGTTGGCGTTGGCGTTGAGGTTGTCGTCTGAGGCGACTTGTGCTAATGATCCGAATTTTTTGGATCCAGTGCCAGATGAATCCGCGTTAAGGTCGAGCAGCTCCAACTCGCCTGAGGTCCTATCTCATCGGTTTTGGGTAGGATTTATTATGCTTATTCATCTTGTGCAGTATTTCTTATATTTTGTTGTGTGTTTGTGGGGATGGAATTTATGACTTTTGCATGTATGGGTGTCTGATTTGGGTTGCAAATCGAATTTGTGAAAAGGTTTGAGAGCAATGAAAATGTTAGTTTCAAGTAGGTGCGCTTGGACAGCTGAGCTGTAGATGATTTAGCGGAATGGTTAATGAGGCTGTGGAATTGTTAAGACTGTCTAGTTACTAGTGGAGTAGACCAGCACGTGTGCTTATTACAAGGAGAGTACAGAGCAAAATCAGTTTACTAGGTTGTTTATTATCTTTAGTATTGAGAATTTAATCTACATGTTGCATCTTTAATCACCATAATGGTTCCAGAAGTTGGGATTGCTGAAATGCTAGTTCTTTTTTAATCCTCAGATATTGAGCAATTCATGGGGGTGTTTAGATTTTGTAGGAGAATGAACTTGGATTTTGAATGGTTTTTGCTAGCCAGGAAGGAAGATCAATGCATTTCCAAAAAAGGTAGAGATTAGAATATGTAAAAGGGATGTTGGGTAAGGTTGGCGGGTTAGTTTTTCTATTGAAGTTGATGAAAGGGATGTTGACAAGAGAAAGGTCAACTTCTGCTAACTCTGAGCAGCAAAAAAAAAAAAAAAAAAAAAAAAAGGACATGGATAGCTAACGATCAAATTCATTAGTGGATGCCAGGTGTGGTGCGTGTTCATGACTATCTTGCTTGATAGGATGTGTCATACATGGTTAGGCTGTTGATATCACTATGGGAAGATTGTTGATGCCCAAGCAGCATTTTTTTAGCATATAAATTGATGAAGTTCAAAGTTATATTTTATATTTCGGAAGTATTTTTATTGATGGCTATTAGTTTTGTTTCCCTTTATGAGTTCCTTTTATGTATGATTAATAAAATTAGTTAATCTTTATGAAACTATATAATAAAAAAATGTATTTTTTTTCCCATTCATAAACTACATAATATAAGATAACTCTCACCTCTTTTTGTAAAATTTTCCAATCACAATCCTAGTGGGATTTGAATCTGAAAATTCACAGTAGAGATGTCAAACATTTAGCATTGGGTGTTCCTTTGAGGACATGAACAGAGCACGATTTCATTGCTTCAACTCATTTATTTTTAGTTTAATATACAAGGATGGTTTCGATATATATCGATTCTATCTATAACAATATGTATATAAGAATGAATGAAAAATCATATATTTTCATTAGTTATAAGAACCAGCAATGAGACTAATGGTTTTATTTTTTTTACTTTTAATCTTCTTGTACTTATTAATGGAAATTATGAAAATGATTATAATTTTTATGAGAATTCAATGAAAAAACTTCTTTCAATTAAGTGTTGTTTCAAAATTTAAAGATAATTCTGTAATAAATGACTAATTTTATTTTATTTTTAAACATCATATACGCAAAGGAAACCATGAAAAGAAATATTATTAGTGGTAGTCTAAGAAAATACTTCGAAAACATCAAAGGCAACTTTGATTTTAATTCAATAAGGCAATTTAACAATATTTAAGTCCAGAGAATATCTTGGGCTAGCATAAACAAATCTCCCTCTCGCAATATCTCCATCCCATGTTTAAATAATTCTGATTATTTATTATGTTGCTTCATAATTCTTATGATTTGATAGAGAGTGAAAAGGGCATTCCTGCCCTATCATATCCTTTGTTTGTAACTGGATATAGATGGAAATAATTAAATAGATAACCACTATTCTTGCTTCTCTCATCCTGTGCTTCTTATTGGAAAACCCATGGAAATGATTGATTAGACGAATCAAGACCATCATCACTGCCTTTCTTATCCTGAGGATGTTACTAGCTATGTGGAGGGAGAAAGTTAATTCCATTGTCAAATTACAATTATAGTACTAAAGGCCAAGGTTTTAAATCGCAGTTGTAGTGCAAGTGTTTCAATGTGCCGCAGGCTTGTGGGCAAAGTGTAATGATGAAAAGGGCCTTCTTGCTCTATCACATCTTTTGTAATTGGATGTACATGGAAATTATTAATTAAGTAGATCACTGCTATTCTTGCTTCTTTCATCATATGCTCCTTATTGGCAAACATATGGAAATGATTGCTTAGACGGATCAGGACCATCATCAATACAATTATCCTCTTCTTGTTACTAGCTATGCGGAGGGGAAATGTGATTCCATTGTCAAATTATAATTATAGCACTATGGCCAAGGTTTTAAATCACGGTCGTAGTGTAAACATGTCAATGCACTGTGGATTTGCGGCCATAGTGTAGTGGTCACAGTTGGTGCTATTGTAAATTTGTTAAGAAAAGCGATGGCATGGGCTGTGACACAGTTGCAGTGATTTACTGCTTTGATTGGGGTGATGCACTAAGTAATGGCATTTAAAACAACGCCAAGTTCTCTCATGTTATTGAGGGGGATAAATTTTATGTTATGTGGACTTTGATAGTGGCATCTGCTTTGACTTTGTATTCAGGTTCAGATTGTTTTTGCTTTCCTTAGATTGTCTAAATTTAGGGTACACATGGTAAATAGTATTTATCCATTTTGCTTATTGGTTTTGGTGGTTGCAATCGCACCTCATTAATTTTCTTGTGCATCAGGTGAATGGTTGCTTATCATATTTTGACAAAATTCCTGATGGATTTTACCAAATTCATGGAATGGATCCATATGTGTGGACTGTGTGCACTGATTTGCAAGAAAATGGTCGTATTCCATCTATTGAATCATTAAAGTCTGTTGATCCCAGCAGCACTGGTTCTTCATTGGAGGTGGTTTTGATTGATCGGCGCAGTGATCCAAGCTTAAAGGAACTCCAAAATAGGGTACATGGCATTTCTTGCAACTGTATAACAACAAAAGAGGTAGTTGATCAGCTGGCAAAGCTTGTTTGCAATCGCATGGGGTGAGTTTTACTCATTTAAGCAAAAATCTAAGAGTTTGTTTTCTATAGAATATTTTTTTAATCAAGTTTTTATTGCTATGCTATCATAAGGGGTTCAGCCACCATGGTAGAAGATGATTTCATTTCTATCTGGAGGGAATGCAGTGATGATCTAAAGGATTGCCTGGGATCTGTTGTGGTTCCTATAGGCAGTCTAACTGTTGGTCTATGCAGACATCGAGCTTTGCTATTCAAGGTGAGGTCTTTGCTATTCACTTGCAACTTTTAAGTAAGCTGCAATAGTTATAATTTGTCCTATTTATAATAAAAATTTTCTCTACTTCTTGATATTCCATTTTTTGTATATTGATGTTCACTTCATGTAACCTGTGTAGGTGCTTGCTGACACAATTGATTTGCCATGTCGAATTGCAAGAGGCTGCAAATATTGTAAGAGACATGATGCTTCCTCGTGTCTTGTTCGGTTTGGACTTGACAGGTATCTTGTTCGTTCTCATGGTCTTTTGATTGTGTATACCACCAAGAATATAACAATTACATAAGATGGGTTCATTTCTTTCAAGTGTGAACCTTAACAATTTACTCCTGGCTTGGCTTGGTGAAAATTATTGAGATCCACTTCATGTTGCAGATTTTTCCCTTCGTTTTCTGGTGATGATTTACTCTCCTTCCCCAGTTATAACTGCATGAAATATCGCTGACTCAAGATACCACGTTATCCTTGGGAGTTGACAAATAATTACTTGTAGCATCTTTTGAATTTAATGTCACTGGAATCCTTGAGTTATGGAGCATTATGTTGGAGTTTGACATGTAATGTGAAAATAGTCTACAACTCTCCTTGAGTTATAATGCTTAGAACATGAGAGAAATTCATTTTCAAATATGTCTTGCTAGATTAAGTCATTTCTGTTTAAACTTAATAGTTGTTTTACACTTTGTAAAAAGTTGCACACGTATTTTCTAAATTAATATATACTGGTCTCCATGGGATACTTGACTGCTGTAGCTTCTTTCTGATTCTTTCTTCTTTCTCTATTGAACTGCTTTAATGAGGGAATGTCACTTGCAGAAACAATGTCTGAGCAACATGTAGCAAATTATGTATTATTTTTCTCCATTTCAGGGAGTATCTAGTTGACTTGGTAGGGAAGCCAGGATGTTTGTGTGAGCCCGATTCCTTGCTCAATGGTCCTTCTTCCATCTCAATTTCTTCACCATTGCGCTTTCCCCGAGTGAAATCAGCTGAACCTACCGTTGATTTCAGGTCTTTGGCCAAACAGTACTTCTCAGACTGTCAATCACTTAATCTTGTATTTGATGATGCTTCAGCAGGTAATACTAAAAAAAAAAAAAAAAAAAATCCAATTGTGTAAACATGTGATCCTTATTGATGTGAGTCGCCTCTGGATACTGTTATTTTACCTGTAAGATGCGTTCTTCTTTTATGAGCTGCTCATCTTATAGTACCAAAGGTTTTATTCATGTGATTCTCAACTACCTATATTGTTGTCATTCATCCAAAGTTGGATTAATTGCATGAAGCGATTGTTTGTACAAGAGTTCTATACTTGGAGTCCAGTAAATTCTTAGTTATACCTAGAGATAACATCTCATTTTCCCCATTTTGGGTATCCCAATATATTGTGGTACTTTGGACATCAAGGGACAGAATTTTATGTAGTTATTAAACAAAGACATAGTAAAACACATCTAGCTAGCATTCATACATACGGTATTTGTGATAATAGTTGCATTCAAATGTATTAACTGATGTCTTCTCGCCCTTGTATTTTTATGTAAATTGATTTTAATTGGGCATACACTTGTAAACCTTAAAAATCTACTAAAATGTTCTAGATTCCTTCTTCAACGGAACTAATTGCTACATGCCCTTTTAAAACTGGATTATTAGTTATTACTTATTTTGATGTTGCTGTTCCTCTCTCTGTGTAAAGTTGGGACAAATAAAAGTAGGCTGCTTCTAATAAAAAAAAATGTGATAAATTAACCGATGCTTCATTGTTGTGTTCAAGTTGATAGAGACACTTCTAAGTTTGAGAAATAAAATAATACAATTTAATTAGTTACTTTTTTTTCCACACGTTTTTTTAAAATTTGATTCTTCGATGGATGATATCTGTTGATTTATTAGACCTGTTTTTTGTTACCAATCTGGTGTAATGTTCTTTGCACACTGTTGACTGCTGTTGTTGCAGTGACTGTTCTTGATGAAGAAGCTCCTGGATTCTCTATGTATCCTAAGCAAATTGAGAGAACAGATGCAGATAGAAGTAACCTCGTGCAAATCCCTAGCAACAGCACTGAGATTTCTCAGTTACCTCTGCCAATGAAAATTGCTCGGACAAGTGCCCAAGATAGAAATACTCAAGCTTTTAAATCATATAATCCTTCCCAGAATATTAAACAGTCAACACACATGGCGAAAGATCCAATCCCTTTAAAGCATATCCCACCTATTGGGCCTAGAGATGTGCAACCACTTCTACCATTGTCTGATCAGAGAGTGGATGCTAGTAAAAATTCAAGATTTTCTGAAGACAGTCAACTGGTTTCTTGTAAACCAAGTAAAGAACTTCCATTTGATGTGGAAGATTTTGACATTCCATGGAGTGATCTTGTTTTGAAAGAGAGAATTGGAGCAGGTATTTAATACTTTTTTTTTTTAATACTATATCTTGGAACGAGGCCGTTACCAATACAGCGGAGTGGGACATTTTTCTTTATTGCTGTGTTGCAATTGACTCCATCTTACAGGATACTGTTGTACTGTATTGAAAGTTGCATTGTCTATTTCAGGTTCTTTTGGGACTGTTCACCGTGCTGATTGGCATGGCTCGGTAAGCTATTTATGTTTGTTATATGTCTATGTCCATATATAAATGGTGAAGAAATGTTAAAAGTACTCTTATTTCTAATTTCCGGTTCTGAAATGTTGAATTTGACATGTAATTATATTGTTTCTATAATCATTGGAAATGAAACTGTTTGGAATGGTTAATTTACTTGGCCGGTCGATGGCTCAAAAGGAATATGGAAATTTTAGGTTTCATATGAGTATCTTAATTGTTTGGAGCAAAGCAGAAAACAAAGTGGTTAATTTTGGTCAAACTTAAATCCAAAAGAATATTTAATGTTATCTCCTCGATGGGAAGTCTGCAAACCAACTTAAAGATGCTGGCCAGAAAGTTCAAATGCTACATTTATTATTTCCCTGAATTTTAGCTTGTCTTCATGATATCCATCATGTTGACATGTTATATAATTACACAGCTTATTGTTCAGACAATAATGTTGAGTCCAAGATCAAATTATTCAAGCTGAAAATAATGCACATATGATGTGTAACTAATAATGCATTCCTTATGCATTAGTTATTTTTGCCAGGAGTTACCTTTTCTTTTCTGTTTTTTAGTTCTATATTGTGGCAAGAATTGTTTCTTGTTAGTATTGTCACCAATTGCTGCTGTATATAAAATGATGCCTGTGTGTTTTTGTCTATATGTGTATTTTTTGTTTTGATGCGGTGTTCAATGAATAGTTCTTGCCTTAAAGTTAGTCTCTTGAAGTCTGTTCTGAACTAATTTTTTTTTGTTTAGTTGCTGATAATTTTTAATTTCAGAATTCAAGTCTATTCTTCCACTGCTTATATATGTACATATTTAAAAATATGTGTGTTAATTACAGGATGTTGCTGTGAAAATTCTCATGGAGCAAGATTTTCACGCTGAGCGCTTCAAGGAATTTTTGAGGGAGGTATGTGTTGGCCAAAAGTTTTGATTGAAATGTTACTAAGAAGAGGGGGAAATGTCTTCTTGGTTTTGATTTGATTCATGTAGTTTCTTCTCCTTTGTTTGTCAGGTTGCAATAATGAAACGGTTACGACATCCAAACATAGTTCTTTTCATGGGTGCTGTTACTCAGCCTCCCAACTTATCCATAGTGACAGAATATTTATCAAGGTTCGTCATTGTCCCCTTAGGAATACCCTGCTCTTTCCTCTATTTCTTTTATAACAAGGAATATGTTGGAAGTATTTATATGTTATTGTTAAATACTTGTCCTCATTAAGTGCACTTTAAGATGTTAAGGAAACTGAGTTCTTGCATTTTCACTGCAGAGGTAGCTTATATAGGCTCTTGCATAAGTCTGGTGCAAGAGAGGCATTGGATGAAAGGCGTAGATTGAGCATGGCTTATGATGTGGTGTGCATTTGAAAACAAACTTCACAATTTGATTTATACAAATTTTCTTGTTTCTCCTTTTCATTTTTCAGCTTGTGATGAGCTAAAATCATGGCCTATGTCAGGGGTAATTGAGTTGTTATTGTTTTTTTCACAGGCGAAGGGTTTGAATTACCTCCACAAACGCAACCCTCCCATTGTTCATAGAGATTTAAAATCTCCAAATCTATTGGTCGACAAAAAATATACTGTGAAGGTAGGCCAGCAACTCCTCATATTTGTCAAATAGGTAACTAACTTCCTGTTTATTGATGAGTGAACTAGGAAACATAAGTCTACAGCATTCCCTCTTATAATCAAGAATTTCTTTTGTTGGACATGAAGCCTTGCCTGGCTCCAAAGAACCTAAATTTTTTTTTTTTTGACAGCTGCTACTGTACAATGTTGTTGTGTTCTCCTTGTCTAGATATCTTCACTTGGCATTTTTCTAGTGTAGTTTAACTTGACTGCTGGTGGCTTTGTACAATCATAGCCAATCAATTCATTTTATTCGGTTGCCTGTATGTATGGTGTGGTATGTTGATCACACCTTGAGTGATTTCCATCAATCTATGGATCAACTTTAATCCAATTGTTGCTGTCATCTGCTGCTAGATGTAGCTGCATGCTTGAACAAAGAGAGAGAGAACTAATATATTGACTGTTGCTGGTTGAACATGTTTGGTAGTGTTTGGAGGGTGAATGTTCATTATAACTTGATAAATTTTTGAAGGAATATGCGATCCTCTTTTTGTAATTCTGATAACAAATTTTATTGGCATCTCTTTTGGAATTCCAACACTGTATATTGCTAGGAATGCTAATAGGTCACAGAACTGGCTCTACTTGTTCTTGAATCCGGTTAATAACCCAACTACCCGAACGCATCCCATATTCAATTTAAGATCTTTTCCTTGTTATCCTTAGACCTCTCCCAAATCCAATTAAAACTTTTTGAACCCTTCCAAAACCTATTTAATGCCCATCTAACCCTCTCAGCGCACACATACAGAGAGAGACGTATAAATATAAATGTATTTATTATTTTATTGTATATATTTTTTATATTACTTGATTCCATAAAAATATAATTATATATTTAACTAGTTATTTATATATTCAGATTTGGGTACATCAAGCTAGTAGTTAGCTGATGTAATAAACCCAATGTTCCAAAACAATTTATGAATGCTTAGTATAATTGGAGCAGGTTGGGTGAAATATTTATATATTCAGGTTTAGGTACATCAAGGTAGTAGTTATCTGATGTAATAAACCCAATGTTCCAGAACTATTTAGGAATGCTTAGTATAATTGGAGCAGGTAGGGTGAAGTATTTGAAGATACCCAACCTGCTGTCATCCCCTATATATGACTTTCAGGCTGTGCGCGCTTGTGTCACCCCCAACCACCCACTCAAAACCCAAAAGTTTAGGCCTTTTTTTTTTTTTTTAATTTTTTATGAACTGGTTTGTTTACTAGTTGTTCTCATCTTTTCCTTGCATTTTCTGCTTTCTTCAGGTTTGTGATTTTGGGCTCTCTCGTCTGAAAGCAAATACATTTCTTTCATCAAAATCAGCAGCAGGGACTGTAAGTGCCGTTAAAATTTAACGACCCCCTGAGTGGGTCTTTGTTTTAGGGTGGCGGGTACTATTTATTGTAATATGAGCTTAAAATTATCTCTTCTAATTTATTAGCCTGAGTGGATGGCACCAGAAGTTCTCCGTGATGAACCATCGAATGAGAAGTCAGATGTATACAGTTTTGGTGTAATATTGTGGGAGCTTGCAACGCTGCAGCAACCCTGGAGCAATTTAAATCCTGCACAGGTTTGTTTTCTGAAGTTGCATTATTACATTTGATTTATGGAGTGCAAATGGCTGAGATTCTCTGTTGGACATTTAGTTCATTAAAAAGGAATTGGGAAATTTCTGTAAGCAATTTAGGAAATTGTTGTGAGAATAGTGTTGCCCTCATAGTTAGTAGGTTGAAAATAACAGGTTTGTCTACAGTTTAATAGACTTTAATTTACCAGGATTTTATATCAGGGATTTTGCCTACTCAAGAAGAATAGAGTGTAAAGAGTTGCTATATGATGCAAACTGTTACACCTATCATGTTAAGGGGAAAAAAAAGAGTGGGGGAGGGAATTCATTGATTTACCTTGCTGGGTTTGATTGAAGATGGTTCCAACTTTCTAGTGTTTTAGCCACTTCTAGCATAGGCTAGTCCCTAAAATGTGGCCAGTTAGTCACAACTTTCCTTGAGGTTATGCTCATGGTTGTGAGGTGAGAGTCTAGATCTGTTTCAGTAGTGTACCATTTAGTGCTCATTTAAGTCGTTTCATTTTATTTAAGTGGATGGAACAGTTGCAAAAAGAAAATTGAGCCTTTAGTGTGATCATTGTGGGCTGTCATTTTATATGTTTGCACTTACATGTAATAATATTTTCTTGTCTTAATTCTGTCATTATTATTATTTATCAATTCGTATCTGCTTGCTTAGTTGTACTCACAATTATTGCAGGTTGTAGCAGCTGTTGGTTTTAAGGGCAAGAGGCTTGAAATTCCAAGGGATTTAAATCCTCAAGTTGCCGCCATGATTGAGGCTTGCTGGGCTAAGTGAGTTCAAAATTTTTTATTTATACTAACTTATTGTCGAGTTTCAATGCATCAGGTTTGCCTCAGAACATTGTTGTTAATACAAGTGGTTTTGCTGCAGTGAGCCTTGGAAACGCCCTTCCTTTGCCACTATTATGGAATCTTTGAGACCATTGATAAAACCCCCCACACCGCCAACTGGTCATGCAGATATGCCATTACTTAACTGAAAAAAGGTTGAAGCACCAGCGAAGTCTTCTTTTGTACACATAATACTCATTCTTTTGACATTTGACAAATGGCAGAGATAAGCAGTATTTAGATATTCTCAGGTGCGCCTTTCTAACTATTACTGCCCCAGTTGTAGCTTTCAGTGCATGTAGCTTTCACGAGTCAAATATCATCTACCTTTGTTTGACACAATTTTATCAATATTGGTGCTGCTTTGTTGAAAATACTGATGCTTGTCTTTATTCCGTTGCAGAATCCTTGTTGTACATTTCTGTTCTCCTTGCCAATTGAGAAATCTAATTTTTAGCACAAGTTAAGGAACTGCCCAAAATATTTGCATTACCCTTTCTGCTGCCGACAAATATTGTTTACCGTGATGGGAAAGTTGTATAAAGTTGTCTCTCATAATTTTGTATGTAACTTGTAATTTGAATTTAGCTTAATGAGAAGCAGCTTCGTGGCATTGCACACCTTGCAATCATGTGTTCCCGAGAACTGATCAGATTCCATGTTTTTCATTCCTTAATGCATCCAGTAAAACAGAAATTGCCAAGGAATTGGAAAGAATATCTGGAGAACACAACTTACCCTGAATCATGCTGCTACCATTTTTGGGATGGTGACTATATGTATATATTTTTTTTTAATTGTGGAAGCGATTATAATTGAGTTTTCAGATGCTTTAATTTATATTCTAAAAAATTTCGTGATACGAAATTAGTTTGACGTGAAATTTCCAAGAGTGAAATTTCCTAAGATGGAACTCAATGAAACATATATTTTGTAAGTCCAAGAGCTTAATTTAACACTATATTTGCATTCAATCTCAATTTCACTTCATATAACAAAGTAGCTCAATTCTCCTTATTTGAAAATTTGGGTCAATTAGATTAATAACGGACCATAACGGCTCCGTTATTAATTCGGGAAAGTTGTCCCTTGTTTTTAGCATGCTCAGAGAAAGAGAGAAAAGGCAATAACGGACCATAACGGCTCCGTTATTAATTCGGGAAAGTTGTCCCTTGTTTTAGCATGCTCAGAGAAAGAGAGAAAAGGCGTTATGGTTATTGGTTTGGAATCAGCTGTTTAGCAAGACGTGGAGTTGTGATTTGGCAGAGTTTGATCTGAGAAGAAATGAATATGACCAAAAAAATTTCACTTAAAAATAAAAAAGAAAAAGAATATTCCGTTATTTAGGAAACTAAAGAAACAACCATGATTGCATCCCATTAAGCACTGAAAAAAAATCACTATGTCAAAAAAAAATTCACTCACCCAATACAGAAATCAAACCCAATTTTTTTTTTTTTTTAAAAAAAACCCAATATATACATACACAAACCTGAAAAGAATCAGTTGAAAAAAAATAATAATAATACATAACATATACAAATATAGATTAGTGCTTAGTTCGTTACCAATAGGAAGTAGTTCGTTACCATTAGGAAGGCACATAGCTATCAGGTGGTAGTGACGTTATTCTCCTTGAAAAATCCATGTTTTTAAATGGAGGAATTGGCGTTTAGAATTTAGAAGGCAGATAGGGCGAGAGGAATTGAGTTGCAAAGAAAAACATTGTTATGTGGATCCCACTGTTGAAGGCAGATAGGGAGAGAGTAATTGAGTTGCAAAGAAAAACATTGTTATGTGGATCCCACTGTTTTGATAACTTTCTCTCCCTTCCCTCTTTAGATATTTCTCTCCTCTCTCTCTAACTATCTATTCCCTAAATTAGTCTCTTTAGAGACTGCTGGGGCTGGTTATGGAGCTTCCCAAGTTGAGTTGTGTCTGCTCTGTACCAGCTTTTTAAAATCGGTTGATTTGTTGGTGTTGTTCAGTTCTTTGCTCAGTTTGGCCCAATTCCAGATTAATATGGAGAACAAGTTCAAGATGCAAAGCATACAAACTTTTTTTGATTGATCCAGCTGAAGATCCCCTGATCTCAAAGTTGATCCGAGTCTTCCTCAGCCACATACGACGGTGGTAATTGAGATGGAGATAGAGGACCTTTCTGGAAGAATGAGAACACTCAAGGGGTTCTTTGGTAATTTTTTCTAATTTCTTGGGCTGTAAGCTCATGTCTGTATACCCTTTTATAGGTAGTTTTAGCTGGACTTTTTAGTCAGTCAGGTTTTTTTTTGCTTCTTTTTTTTTTTTCCCAATTTTTTTTTTTTTATTTGGATCAACCATTATTGTAATTCATAATTTGAACCATTTCTAGGCCTTGATCCTTTTTTAATACTAGCAAATTCTTTTCTTTGGAAAAAAAAAATATTTTTTTTAATCCCATTTTACTATTTAGTGGATTCACACACAATGTTTTTGTTTTGAGATAAACAATTGTCAACAGGTGCTTCAAGTGATGAAAATTGGGTTTAATTGAACTAAATTTTAAAATATAAGAGTTTTAACTAAGACAACATTTTTTATAAGGGTAAAATTACATTTAAGCTCATCACGTACGGATAAAATTAAGTTTTATACGTTGAGATATAATTTAATAATAAGTGTATATTTTTTAAAGTAATAGATTTATAATTGATTTTTCTTTTCTCAATGCTAAAAAAAAAAAAAAAAAAAAAAAAAAAAAAAAGCCATTTTGAAGTGTAAAAAGTTATTGGAAATTATGTCTCTTCTTCCTTGATCTCTTTTTCTTCTCTTATAACTATTACTATTTTCATATGGTAAATTTTTAGGTACTTATCAAACTAATTATATATTAGTATTTTAAAATTTTATTACGAATATGTTCATTATTTTATTTAGTATAAAAATATTAATACTTTTTTACATTTATATGTAATTCTCACTTTAACATATATATATATATATATTAAATGTAATTAAATCTTTCCTTTTTCATAATATACGGAATGTATTTAATAATCTCTCCCAACGTTGATTATCAATTCATTGCAATATTAATGGAATTGCCCATCATGGGAGCATCAGGCATGTGTTAGAAATTCTTTTGGTTTTGAACAGTGCATGCTTTCCGTTTTCACTTGTCTTTTTTTCATGCACTTGCAATGTCGAAAATTCTAAAAAAAAAAATGAAAATTCAAAAAATTTAAAATTAAATATTTATATGGAGTTAATGTTCTCCCTAATTAAGAGCACACTGATATCATTTTATACCCAAAATTCAAGGCTCGAAATTTCATTGAACCAAACATTTCATTTTATATCTTCAAAGAGGTAGCAAGATTAAAAAGCAATTTGATATTAAGTTTGATTATCGTTATTTGATTAATTGTTTGTTTTTTATTTCTTTTTTTATCGAGTTACAATAATATTTAATATTTGTATCTCTTTCTCTTATTTTAAAATATTTATTATTTTATAAAAAAAAATTATTTTAATTTATTTATCGTCTTAAAATTTTAAAAATATATTATTATTTTTTAATTTTATTTTCTATTTATTTTTTTATTAAATATTTATATTAATTATTTTTATTTCTTTATATCAAAATTAATAAAAAATATTTTAATCTTTTTACTTTAAAATTATAATAATTAAATAATTTTTTTAATTTATATATTGAAATTTTAAATTATTAATAATAAATGTTGTAATATAATTTTTTTTAAAAAAGTTTTCAATTTATTAAATGATGGTATGATATTTGCCAAAAGAGACAAAACAGTTCGTTTAGCAAAATAAATTGAATGAACCAAATTTGTAAGATGGTCACCGGAAACAAATGAAATAATAAATTAGTGGCCCCTCCAAAATCATTGCGTCATCAGAATGTCTGCTAAGAGTGTGAGTAATATATTGGATTAAATTAACATCTTTATTTGATAAATTTTTAAACTAAAATTAAATTAAATTAATGCGATATTAATAATTTTAGATAAATTTAATTTATTAAAAATTACATCAAATTTTATTTAATTTAATTAAATTTTATATTAATTTTAAAATTATATATATATATATATATATATATATATATATATATATATATGCAAATCATATTTCTTAATTTAATTTAAATAGATTAATCGGTTTGATATAATTAAATATTTTTATATATAATGCTATTGTGTATTATAAGATGGTGTCCGTGTCTCTTTAGAATACAAGATTGCGTTTGGTTAGCAGGACATAACAAATAAGAACTGGATAAGATAAAATATAACAAGATAAAACAGAATAAAATTTTATTAGGTCTAATATTTAGAACAACTGAAATTAAGACTGAACATATTATAAAGATGATAATAAAGCCTTTATAAACTAAACATTTAAATTTTTAATAAAAAATATTCTAATAAATATTTAAAGGTGCTAAAAATAAAATATTTTGATGTATTAAATATTTATATATACTATTTAATGATTAAACACATTAAATTATAAAAATATCAAATATTTATTATCAAACATTATATTTTTAAATAAAATATAAATAATTATAAGAAATTAGAAATAAAATATAAAAATAAAAAATGATTAATACTCATTAAATAAAAAATTAAAAATGAAATATACTTATTTATTCTATTATTTAGTTTAAGATATTTTAGAAAACGAATTTTGCAAGCCTGTTAAAAAAATATTTTCATTTTATATTTTGTAGCTAAGCATTACAAAGAGTTATTTAGAAATAAAAAAATTATTCATTCTACATAACTATAATAAAAAAAAATTCATAAAAAAATATTAAAAATGAAATAAAACTAAAAAAATAAGTTAAAAATAAAACTAAAAAAAAAGTTTGTATTTATGTAAGGATAATTTTAGAAATAGAGTATTAAATTTTAATTTCTAATGAGGGATAAATTTGTCCTCTCTATATAAAAAAGACTCAAATTGAGTAATAAGATTAAACAAAATTTAGTTTTTATTCAGTTTTTATGATTATAAAAACTTGTTAAATGCTAGACTAAGTGTTTTAATACTGTTCTATCTAGTCTCTACATGCCAACCAAAAGCAACCTAACAATTTCATCAGTTATTCCACTCAACATATATAATTTAGAGTGTGATGTTTATATATTTTTTCTGTATGTTTCTTAAGTATATTCAATCAATGAATCTGATGAAGGATTACATGATGAAATAGTATTTCATTTTTCATAATTTTCCTTTATTAAATATATAAGAGCTCTTATAATAATAATAATAATAATAACTCTTCTTCTGTATTGGTCAGGAGACCAAACTATAGTTTTTACTCAAATATTGAGATTATAATGTAAATTTCGAATAGGAATTCTATTTCTTTCATATGATTTATAAGGAGTCTAATTTATTTATTTTTTAAATACAACTTTTAATTTAATTAATAAATTTTATTTAATTAATTAAAAAATAAATTTAAAATAAACATCTATTTTAATTCTCATCCAAAATCAATTAGTCACTAAGCTATACTTTGTTTAACATCTAGAATTAATATTTTTGATGATTAAAATATCAAATACTAAAATTAATTGTTTAATAAATCTTTTTTTTTTTGGTTTCAAAAAAAATAAAAAAAAAATTTTCTTGAAAAAAGTAACATTTAAATGTTTAACCACTAGTGGTTGAAAAATATAATTTTTCTTAAATATTTTTTAATAAGTATGTTACAGATAATTATAGTAATTGAATTTTCTTGATTTTAAGTAAACAAGTACCGTGAAAACATGTTTATATCTCTCCTGTATATATATATATATATATGTGTAATCTGTTTGCATGCTTAGACTACGAGTCAGTGAAAAAATTATAAATGAATCGAACTAAATCGTACTTATAAAAAATTAAATATTTCACAACCTCATATTGAACACCAACAGCCGACAGGTCTTTTTTTTTTTTTTGTCAAAGAACAGGTCTTATTTTAAGTAAAGAAAAAGTGTGATTTGATTTCTTTCACATGCCAATTCAAACCGTCCATAACTCTAAAAAATTGTGTGGTTATATAACTATTATCTTTCTTTAAGTTAACTTAGCCACCAAGTATTATGACCAGCCAACTCCCTTTTCAAACCTTAAACAGTAATTATTTTCCTCAAGAAGCCAATAAAAAGTTCTAATTATTTAGCATAATTATATTTTTTAATTTAATAATAATAATTATAATACTGGCCACCACCTTTTAAAAATATCTACCCGTCCAAGCGGGACCCAATTGTCTGCTTGCAGCGAGAACCACAAGATTCAACGGACGTAACTGCCAGGAAAGTACCTTATAAACACTGGCTATGAAATGAACCCCACTGCGCCTGAAAAGCACTTAGAAAAAAAAAATGAAAAAAAAAAAAAAAAAACCAAATGGCTCGCAAAAACTGTGGCCATAGCCGAGGAAGAAGAAGAGCCGAGCTTTCACCGCCTCTATTGAGATATTTTGTTGAACAGTTTGTCGGCAAAATCTATAAAACCCCGTATAAACCCTTTTCACCCTACATTTCTCAACTACCAACAAACCGAAACCGAAATGAACCCAGAAGACGAAAAATCACCAAAATCGCCTCATAAACCTTCCGATTCTTCTTCTAATTCGGAACAAGAGTTACAGCCATTAATGGGTTCTCAACTGTTCCCAGAAGAAATTAGTTACTCTGTTTCTCCTTTATCTGCGTCATTTCCTACTCCAATAATGGAATTCGAAGCAGTTTCTGATTCACAGATGTTCGAATTCAAACCAAATCCTATAACTGAAAGAGCTACTGGACCTTCTGATGGAGGACAGACTGGCTTTGATGCGAAAGAAGACATTGGAGTGCCTCACCCTCTTGTGAGCTTACAGGAGAATCCAGTACCGCCATTTCTCTCGAAAACTTATGACCTCGTGAATGATCGGTCGCTGGACCCGATAATCTCTTGGGGTTCGACAGGGGAGAGCTTCGTGGTTTGGGACCCGGTGGAGTTTGCTAGAATCATACTTCCTCGGAATTTCAAACACAATAATTTCTCCAGTTTTGTCCGGCAACTCAATACTTATGTGGGTATTGCAGCATCGCAACAGCCTCAATTGGCTGCTGTGTGATTTATTTTTTCTAGGTTCTTCTGTTACTTTTTTTTTTTTTTTGGGTCTTTTTCAACTGATGTTTGAATTCTATAATTGTACCTGACATTGTTCAATTCTTGTAGATGATGTAGCTGAGGAAATCATTTTGTACTAACATGCTGGTGATGTATAGAATATCTGAGGTTGCTGAAATTTGATTGGTGCATATATGTTCTTGTGGCTTGTAATTGTGCTGTTTTTGTAACTGTAATGGATTCATAACTTAATTTTTATCCGAGTGATTCGAGTGAATTGTAAATTTGTAACGGGTACTTGGGTTTACTGTTAGAATTGTAATGTTGAGGCAGAATCATCTATGTATTAGGCTTGTCTGCTCCTTAATGAAATGAACTATCTTAGATTTAAGAGAACAGTAAAGGTTATGCCTTCAGGTGATAGTTATATCTGAAGTTTTGATCTTCATACCACCAACGAAAGGACATCCTTCCCCTCTGAGCGTGTATTGGAGCGGGGAGTTACATCTTGTGCAGGTAGTATTTAAAGTTCTGGTGGAACCTATTTTATTATTGTTTGCCAGTTTGTCAATACTGTTCATTTTATGCTTGAAATGGAAAGCCAGTTCTGTGGTATCTTAGTGCCAGTCTGCTCCTTTTGTGCATGAAAAAGTGACAGCTTCAGGTCTTCTTGCATGAAACACTTATTTATTATTTGAATCATTGTATCTATATATTTTTCATGGACTTGCGTTTCTTCCCCATTCATTTTTGAAGCACTTTGGGTGCTGTATACAGGGGTTCCGCAAGATTGATACTGATAAGTGGGAATTTGCCAATGAAGCTTTCCGTCGAGGTGAGAAGCATTTATTGAAGAACATTCACAGGCGCAGATCACCACAATCCCAGCAGGTTGGAAGCTATACTGGGCCTTCCACTGAAGCAGGGAAGTCAGAACTTGAAAGTGAGATAGAAAGATTGAGTAAAGAGAGGAGCATGATGATGCAGGAGGTTGTGGAACTACAGCAGCAGCAGCGTGGAGCTGTTCACCATATGGAAGCAGTAAATCAGAGGCTTAAGACAGCAGAACAGAGGCAGAAGCAGATGGTTTCATTCTTAGCAAAATTGTTCCAGAATCCAGCATTCTTGGCCCGCCTTAGTAAAAGTAAGGAACAGGGAGATATTGGTCCATCAAGGATGAAAAGAAAGTTTGTCAAGCACCAGCAACATGAGCCAGTTCACTTTGTATCACCTACAGAAGGACAGATTGTGAAGTACACATCCGAGTTGAAAAATCTCTCATTACCTGCTGTGGTCCCAGATGCAAATCCTGTGCCCACTGAACAATCTCCTGACTATGTCTTACAAGGTATCATAGAAATGGGCAAAGATGCAGCAGGGCCCGCTCAAATTGAGAATGTTCAATTAGATGAATTTGCCACAGCAGATGATGTAGCAGTGGTGCAAGGATATATCAAATCCCCGGAGCAGTTTAGAGAGGGGACATCAAATTTCAGAAGTGGAGATCCCCAGTTCAAAGGAAAGAATGTTATTAATCCACAACAAGATGTTGGTCCTGAATACTTTGTCTCTTTCCCTCAGGATTTGGCAGCAGAGAAGAATTTCCCAGAATTCTCATCTCCCGGGATTGAAAGCATTGTTAAACAAGAGGATATGTGGAACGTGGAATTTGACAGCCAAGCTGGTATGTCTAGTTCTAGCCAAGAGTTGTGGGGTAATTATGTCAACTATGATGTGCCAGAGTTTGGATCAAGTGGTGATTTCTCAGATATCTGGGATTTAGGTTCTGTACAAGCAGCAGGAAGTTCAGGCATTCATAGGTGGCCAGTTGATGAGCCTGAGAGTCACACTGGCCAGCCAAAAGAAGATAGATCAAAGAATATAGATCCATAGGGCTTCATTTGCATCAGCACTTAGATCAAAGAATATAGGTCCATAGGGCTTCATTTGCATCAGCACTTATTGCCCTTGTGGATTTTAGATATAGCGTCTATCAATGGACATCATTATATATTATTTGATTGAATAATAGCTCTAATTCTTTCGTGTTTTTCAAATTTCATTCTCTCTAAATATTCCATTAGTTTTATTTATCAGCTCATTTTTTGGGGGGTCCATATTATGTGACTAAACTGAATTATGTCAGTAATATTTCAGATTTGCATTTCTTGCTAACGATACTTTTGAGTTGTGAACATCGCAGGTGCAACCAGTGTTGGGTTGGTGCTGTTTTCCAGGCATGCTTTTGACCCAAATACTTCTGGTAAGTTCTGAAAGTTACTGTTGTTATTTGTTTGCTTTTTATTACTTACTGATATTGCATGAGTGGCCTTGGACCATGATCTATACTAAAATGATCTTGAGCTACTTCATCTGTCTACTTCTTGCATACATCTTTCTCACGTTGTCAGATATGGATATGTTGATTGTCAATATAGATCGCAAAAGTTGTTGGGATATAAAGTTTATAGCTTCTTCTAGAATTAGAGAAATGATGAAGGAAATAATCATAAAGCAAATTCTTCATATACAAATATGATAAGGGATCACCCTTAGAAAAGGAAGAACCTCAAAGCAGGCACAGTTGTTCACCTCATGCAAGAAATATGATGCAGGAGAAAAGGTTTAGGGCAATTAGATCTCGACAATTAGGGCTAAGATTAGATAGTGATTGTGGTTGGAACAAGATATTTAGGGTTTAAAGAAAACCTCTATTAAAATTCTGAATTGAAATAATAATAAGAATTGATACAATATTGTATGATAACAGCCCTACTTATACTACTTAGGATAGAATCCTAATCCTAGACTGAAAAGAAGTAATCATAACCAAAATAAAAGACTTATTAAGAATCCTAAATAAAGATGGAAAAGAAAACAAAAATAAATTGAACTAGGAAAACTAAATAAAATTCCTAATTTAAAAATTAAACAAAAATAATTCCTAAATTTTATCTTCTTTTTCCTTAACTGCATCAAAATAGTAATTAGCATTTATCAGTGTAATCCAGGGACAGATTAGTAACATCCAGGTGCCTTTGCTATTTCAGTAGTGTCTTACATTGGAAAAGGGTGTGATCAGGTGTAGTGGGTGATTAGACTAGAGAGTTAGTGAGAGAAGACTCTGTGGCTGTTTCGATTTGGGGAATATCCATCCTCAAGATAAACCTGAAATGCCAGACATGTAAATTATCAAACACAAAATGCTTAAGGGAAGGGAAATAGCCTTCCTCCATCTGAACATTAGAGTTAGGTAGAAGGCTTAGTAGATGTACAACAATACATTCATTTTCTGAAGTTGCCACATGTCTTAGGGCCATGCATGCATTTTTTTCTTGGCCAGCTGCTGTATATACTGTCAATATTTGGAAAACAGAGTTGAGAAAGTTTTCAAATTTTCCACAAAAAATGAAAACAATTTTCTTAGAAAATAGAAAATGAAACACAGAAAATTGTTTCCTCTAGGTGAACAGAGTTGAGAAAGTTAATTCTGTGTTTTGTTTTCCAACATCCAACCATGCATTGAGAATTGCCTTGGGCAATCCTTACTACTAACTTGAATTTGTTTACTAATTGCAGATTTTGAAGAATTGCCGGATTTTGAAGAAGAACTGCCGTGGAATTAATGAGTTCTATGGTGCAGTGCATGTATTTTGCCATCAATCAGGTACATATTTTTTAATTTAGTTTATGCATTGACCACCTAACCAATATTGATGCACCGCAATTTTTTTAAATGCAATTACTAATTCCTTGGTCTTTCTTTGTTCCCTTGTAATTATTCATGGATGACCATTCTCTTGTGGGTTGCTGTATAAAGATGGTTGTTTCTAAGATAATTGTTCCTAATATAATCTCTGTCCTTGTATTATTTGTATCATAACCATTTAAGCCATGCTATGCCGATTTGTAGTGTATGAGACATTTTTGTTTCCTTTTCTTATTACTGCATTTTCTTTTTATTCATTTCTTTGTTGCTACTAGCTAACACCTGGAGTAAACTACGTTTCTTCTGTAGCATGCCCATCCTCCTAGTTTTTGAACTTTGCTTTGAGCAAACATGTGTTCAGCTTCAGTCTTCAGGTACTTGTGTGGAATTGTTGATTTATAGCACGGCACTAGAGGAGGCTTTATCTGTGCATCTTTTAAGTCAGTGACGTCAAGTGAGCACTGCAGAAGAATGGAAGCTAAAATCAGAACCACCATGTAAATTTTATTGATCCTGTTTTGGAAGAGTTAGCACTTTATTCTGTGTCACTAATACAATTGTCTCGGCTTAGTCCTTCAGCAGAGTTACCATGTTTGATAATCTCACACTTGGCTTTACTGTATTTTTTCCCTCAGTTCATAATTTTACATCTTCAGGTTGTTTTGTTATGTTGATGCTACAAAGGCTTTTGATGATTTAAGTTAATACGCCTGTAACTAGGCTTTTGAGGTATTATTTCAATATATTGATGTTTTATGATCTGTAAAGCAATCGCATCAGCTCTTTGCTAATCAAATTCTTTTGAGATGTTTAAGGCATGTATGAGCCTTCACTAGAATTCTCTTTGTTCTTTTGATAGAAAACTTGGACGTCAGGTCCTTTTGCATGGTAAAGATTGATCGAGAATGCAATGGATTGAAGATGACTCTGATACAGTTATAAAAAAATAAATAAATAAATATTATTCCCTGGCAGAAACATGCATATACAGGCATCTACTTGAGGAGCTTAAAATTAGGAAAAATTCTCAATGACAAGGAAATACGGACTTTAATCATTCGTCTTCATGACCCAACAAATAAAGCAATCGGCGAGATTTGATAATTCAGCCAAACAGCAGAAAACGCTGAAAAATTGAATGTAAAGTTGAGGGGCGACCATAAATTCCAGGTTTCGTAAATTCTCAGTCATAAGAAACAGATTCAAGCTGCAAATTCCTGATTGGGAAAGCTTCTGGTATCCCTTCTGCTAGTCATAAAAATATAAAATAACAATGAATCCCCTCCATGAACATAGCTGCTGCTTGTTTGCATCAAGCAACATTGGAATTTTGCAGTGGAACAAAAATAGGTTCTGAACTGCAAGAGCAAGGCATTTGCCAAAAGATAAAAAAAAATTGCTTGTAGTATTCCATAGCATTTGTGACTTGAAAGCAATGTGTTTCTCAGAGAGAAAATTTTCAAGGATACAAATCTATAGTAAAGCATGCCTTTTATATCCATACTCCCTTTGATTTCCATTTTGATCAAAGCAGCATCCCAAACAAAATATACAAAAGGAAGAGCAACAGGAAATTAGTACAAAAGTAGCCTGTAGGAAAAAAATTTAGTTAGAATCTTCCTTCGGCTTTTTTGATGCATGCTCATTTTTCCCATTCTTCATCTTAGCTTCACGGCGTTCTCTCTTCACTCCTTTGGATTTGTTAGGTAGTGCCATCTCTCCAATCTAAATCGATCAGAGTCATTTACATGAAGTCTCGTCCAAACAAAAATATCATACAAACTATAAAAATGACAATGACTTGATGAAGAAAGTGTGTGTGTAGAGAGAGAGAGAGGACAAAGCAGATTATTAGCTTCCTTACCTTTTGGTCAGGAATGTAAATCTTTCCAACCTTCCCTTCTATAGCATCTGCGCTAACATTTTTAATCTGCCAAAAAGAAAGGCTGTGGTTAGTCACATGTTATTTTATTCTATAGAGAGAGAAGATGAAGAAATTTAGTCAGCCGACCTTCTTCTTAGGCTTATCTTTAGTAGTTTTCATGGCTTCTTTCCTTAGGCTTTCATTAGGAAGACGATGACGACGAACTACGAAATCCATGGAAGGGCCAACTTCTATCAGTTCAATCCGAGGGACTATTGTGCCAGACTTTTTTAGTCTTATTGCACAGTGAGTAAGGAATAACCGGTTTGAAGATACAGCTGTACATACATAAGCCCGGTCCAAACCAGCAAGATTCAAGTTTTCCACAACCTGCACAAATCAGATCCACGCTCTTTATCAGTAATGTTTCAACGATGACAACCAGAATTGCAAAGGGTGGCAGAAACACACCTCGCCTCGGAAGAGATCAAGTAAAACCTCCTTCAAATGTTTCAATTCATCTACACTTTCAAATCCTTCCCCAACAAAAGCAATGAAAGGTTTGGAACCCGCATGTGGAGCTACTTTCTTGTCATATGTGAAAGATGACATGGGTTTAAAATTTTCAACTCCTACCTCAACAAGATCATATATGTGGTGATCATACATTCTCCCTATCACAAGATTGTCAGGTCGTTTCTTTGAGGTGGAACCATACTGCAAATACACAACATATGATATGTTTCAGTAAATGTAGCGATGATAAAATCATTAGCAGAGCAGACAGAATGATATTTTGGATTTCTTAAGTATTCAACAGCAAATATTCTTATCTTTCTAGATCAAATAAAACAGGGAGGAAATATGAGTTAGAAATTATCACGTTTCTCAGCTGCTAATATGACCTTTGCAGTTGTTTGTAGATTAGTTTGCCAGAAAAGCAACAGCACAGGAAAGAGATACAGACCAAACACTTTCCTAGATAAATCTTAAGCAAATTATAATAATAAGAAGAAACACTAATAAACCAATAGCCAATTGAAGGTAAAATTGATACATAAACAAAATTGACTAGAATAATTACTATGTTATATTACATAACACAAAAAAAGGCTTTTTGTTTTGTTTTTCTCTTTTTTACTTTCATAATTATCTATTCTTTTATATATGTATTAAATATAATTTAGTATATCCTATTCTATTTAATATATCATATTAATATTATTTTTTTTATTTAATATTCATTTTTATTTTTTATTTTTATTTAATATTCAATTGAAATATATCCAATTGAAATGAAATCTTTATGATAAATCAATGCAATTTAGGAGGAATCAATGAAAGGACATCAATTCAACTCCTGGATTTTTGAATTGAGAGAGATCAAGAATTCTCACTATTTCTTAGATTTATGGACCCAATTCAATTTAATGGGATCTTTCATTCACATTTTTTCCCCTTATCCATATCTAGCTACTGACTATGGTATACAACTGTCATTATTCACACATCACATGTGGATTGGTAGATTTCTCATAGTTGGTGCTGCTGCACATGCAGCCATTTTTATGGTAAGAGACTACAATCCAACTACTCGATAGAATGATCTATTAGATCATGTCCAAAGGATAAATGCACTGGAGTATTGATGTATACCATGCAACTGAATTTACATATAGTAATGTTCATCTCTTACAGTTTTTATTACTTATCATTAATATTTTAATTTTTTTTAATATTTAATTATTGTAATATTAGTTTTCTATTTTATTTCTCAAAAGTTATCTAACAGATCTCTTGATTTGAAATCACGGGAGTATAAGTAAATATCATAGGTGAAAAATGGATTTCTTTTTTTACCTATATCATTCTATTTTATTAGTGCCGTCTTTTGAAATCATCCCAAAAATAAAGCAATAATAAAAAATAAAAAAAAAAGAGCACCCTACATGTGGTCAAACAATTTAGTTATTGGATTGGAAACTAAAGTATTCTAAGCAATTCAGCCAACCCTCAATACAAACTTCATTGCAGGGTGCATGAATGATAAATCCTGTCCTCATGAATGATAAATCCTGTCCTCCATCCAGCTTCATATAGGACTGACTAACCATTAGATTCACAGAGTATCCTCATGTGATTTTGCTTTCATTGACAGCTTAGATTGTTTCATAAATACAAGTTGCTCTACATAGAGCTTGTTCCACTCAATTCAAATGAAGAAAATATTGCCTACCGGTCACTACCCCAAATAACAGGACTAGGTACACAGAAAAAAAAAAAAGGAATCAATGATGCATCAGAAATTGAAAAATGAGACGAAATATTTCACATTGTTTCCTCAAGTCAGGAAAATATTGTCATCATTCTAGCAAGTTAAACCTAAGGCTGCTTCTCTCTTCTTCACTGGCATAGGCATACAAACAGAGAAACCTCCAAACTCTCATTCTTTTGTAATTTGCATCGCATTCATACAGATACATAAATGATAAATATTATGTTTTAGAAGTATATGAAGTAAATTTTCATATAATTACTCATCTTCAGCTAGGAAGGACTAAAACATGAATTGAAGCTGATAAAGCATTTAGACCAAATACCTAGATTACACAATGAATATAAAAAGCCAACGCTATCCAGTTTTTGTAATAATCAAGAATCAGAACTGAGCATAACCCACTAAACAATAATGAGAACAAAAGAAAAAAAAACTTACAACAAAAATACTGCAGTCCGTTTTCAGAGAAAAGAACTCCAAAGAAGTTTCGCCACCACTCTCAAATGGCCTAATATTATCATTCTTGCGAGTATATCTCACCGCACTCTCCCTCTTCAAATGATATAAATCCGTCAAAACAGAGTTCAATACACTGCTCGTCTTAGTACCTTGAAGAATCAAAGTCTTCTTCCCAGTTTCAACCTGCAATAAAGCAAAACGCAGAAAAAATAAAAATGAGTAAAACCTCAGTTCTTGAGCGTGACAATTTTCTCGGGAAACAAACAGATACAGTAAAAAAGTGAAGGGTTCTTTAACTCACGAGTTTTGGCGCCCGTTTATCGAGCTCGCGCTTGATTCTTCCTTTCTTTGGGGTCTTTATCTTCAACATGGTTTTAAGGGAAAAATAGAGCTAGTAAGATTTACTGGTGACGGCAGGGCAAAGGGCTAAGCAAAGCTTGTAATATTGTTATGGTGAAAACTAGGGTTTTAGTACTAATTGGAGGTGGCGATGGATCATGGATGGGTTTTAGGGCATATTGGGAATTTCGTTGGAACTTGGGCTTTGGGCCTTCAGATCATGGGCCTGAGTTTGATAAATAAGGGAAAATTTTAAAAATAACCAAAAAAAAGCTAAAAATATTATTTTCATTATCCTCGTGAAAAAATTTCAAAAATACATTTTAAATTTCAAAAAATAATATTTTACCATATTATATGTTTGACATATTTTTTAAATTTATTCACAAAAAAAATACTCAGAAAATGATAAAAAATAAAAAAATATTAATTTATATTACATTAATGTATACTGACAACTTTATATACAAATTGCGAATTTGTAAAAGATAAAAGATATAATAATAGCAAATGGTATACGTATACTAAAATTTGGTATACATTAAATATATATTTGATATCTGCAATTACTTTATATATATATATATATATATATATATATATATATATATATATATATATATATATATATATATATATATATTGCAAATTTAAAAAAAATAAAAAGATAAACTAATAGTAAGTGGTATACATATACTAAAATTTGGTATATATAAAGTATATTTTTAGTGTTTGTAACTAGTTTATATATATACTGATTGCAAACTTGTAAAAAAAAAATAAAAAGATAAACTAATAGCAAATAATATACATATACTAAAATTTGGTATACAATAAGTATATGTTTGATATTTGCAACTATTTATATATATAAAATTGCAAATTTGTAAAAAAAAATAAAAAGATATAATAATAGTAAATGGTATATGTATACCAAAATTTAGTATATGTTAAGCATATGTTTGGTATATGCAACTACTTTATATATATGTACAAATTGCAAATTTGTAAAAGACAAAAATATATAATAATAGTAAATGGTATATGTATACTAAATTTTGGTTTATGTTAACTATATATTTGGTATATGCAATTACGTTAATATATACAAATTGCAAATTTGAAGAATTAAAAGATATAAACTAACAATAAATTATACATATACCAACATTTAGTATATGTTATGTATATGTTTGGTATTTGCAACTAATTTAATATCTATATATTGTAAATTTGAAAAATTAAAAAGATAAAATAAAAGTAAAAAGTATATGTATACCAAAATTTGGTATATGTTAAATATATGTTTTGTATCCATAACTATTTTAATATATATTGATTACAAATTTGAAAAAATAAAAGCATAAAATAACATTAAATTATACACATATAAGTATATGTTTGGTTTTTTTTTAGTAAATGGTATATGTTTGGTATATTTTTTTTATTTTTTCACAAAAATAATAGATCCAGACAATGGTATATTTTTGGCATATGTTTTGTATCTATATGGTATATGTTACATATATAATTGGTAAATGTATAGTATATATTTAATATTTAGTGTATATTTGCTACAATTGCTACAGCACTAATATATAGTTTTTGTATATATTTGGAACATTAAACTCAAAATAAATAAATTTATCTATTTATTTAATCTCAAATAAAATTCAAATAAATTTATTTAATCTCAAAATTAATACTCAATTCTTGAACATATTTATTAATTCTCAAATTGATACTCAAATAAACTTAAACTTAAATAATTTAAATTCAAATTTGAATTAATAAATTACTACTTAAATAATATATTCTTTTAAAAATATATTTAAAATTATAAAATTTCTACGTGTTTTGTTACTAGTTTCATTGTAACTTAATGTTTATTTCATAACTTATCTATAAGTTCATGTATTTCCAGTAGAAAAGAATATAGAAAAATATATTTAGAGGTACTCAGTTTGAGACAGAGAAAAAATATAGAAAATAGGGTAACGGGGCACATAAATAAGAGATCCATACAAAAGATAAATAGGGGAAAAAAGGCATATAAAAGAAATTACAAGAACGTGCAAGCGAATAAACTTAAAAGGTACAGTGTAAAAGATATATTTGAGGAAATTACCATGTATGTTGTAGTTTCCTCGTTAAATAAGTTGGTCATATTTTTGATAACTTTTTCCTTCTTTTTTTTCTTTAAAATATTTTCAATGTATTTTAAAAATAAAAAGTGAATTTTAAGAAATTTGTTAATCAAAACTGGATTACTTTTTTTTTTTCCTTTTTAATTAATGATGTGTGCTTTATTATTTATGTAATTGCTTCTTTTTTATACATCGTTTTGTTTATTAGGCAAATTATATCATGAATCTGGGACTATAGTGCATCATGGACTCGGGATTATATTAATTATAATGTATGTAGTTAAAAATACAAAAACTTTATTTAAGCTAGATGGTTAACATGCTATAACCTTAAAAGAATTTAAATGTTCATGGGTTTGAATCCTAGGCATAAGTATTTTTTTTTCTTTTTTTTCTTTTTCAGTTAACTTTTTTATTCCTTTTTTAGTTAATCTTTTTTTTTTCTTTTTCAGTTCCTTGTTTTCTTTTTTCAATTATTTTTTGTTCTTTTCTTTGCTTGGCCTTTTTTTATTTGTTTGTAATATTTACAATTAAAATTATATTTATTTTATTTTATTTTTTTAAGAAAAAATTATATTAATGTTTGAGCTTTTTTATGTGATTAATTGTTCTATTTAAATTTATATTCATTTTTATACGAAAAATATTATATTAATGGTTGGATTTTTTTATTTGATTCTTATAATAATAATTAATTTTAATATCATTAATTTTTCAACCTAATTTTTATTTATAAATTTTAACTTTTTATGGGTAATTTTTTAAATGGTTTTTAGAATAATTTAATAAAAAGATAAATATCATATCAATAAAAAGATAAATGTCATACTTATCTTTCTTATGATAGTAAATTTTTAAAAATCAAATCTTTTTTTTTAATAATAACGAATTCATTGAAAATTCATTGTCAAATATAATTTATATAATAATCATGTAATTTACTTAAAAGCAACATGTTCATTAAGTATTATTTATAAATTTATCAAATATATAGTGTAGGTTTATCATTTGTACATTTTAATTTCATATTAAACTTTAAATTATCAAGTTTATTATATTTAAAATTTAGGTTAATCACATATAACTATCAAATTTATTAGATATAACTTTCATATTCATCATATATCACATACAGATTCATTATTTTTTACTGTCAGATTTATGATTTAATTATTTTAGAATTTAATTTTATTCGTTTCTCATATTTATAATTTTCATTATTTAATATATCGCATGTAATTACGAGGTTGATTATATTTAAAGTTTAGGTTCATTACATATAACTATGAGATTTATTAGATACAACATTTAGATTCATCACATTAAACTATTAGGTTTATCAGATACATCATATGCATATTCATTTACTTTTATTGTTAGATTCATAATTTAATTATTACATAATTTAATTTTATTCATTTTTCATTTTTCATATTTATAATTTTCATTATTTAATATTTCACATATAATTATAAGATTTATTAGATTTAAAGTTTAAATTCATCACATATAACTATCAGATTCATTAGATATAATGTTGAAATTCATCATATATCACATGCAAATTCATTATCTTTTACTGTCAGATTAATAATTATAAATCAATACTAAATTATCTATTTTTTTTATTAATCAATAACTAGCTCTATTATTTTGATCGAGTGGAATTTAAAGCAATATAAGTAACGAGTTCATTAAGTATTTCCTATATATTCATCAAATATATAGTGTAAATTTATCATTTGTAAACTATAAATTTATCAGTTATACTAGTAAGAGAATAAAATATATTCTTCAAAAGTGATGAATTTATATTTTATATCTTATGAACTTATACTTTATAATTGATGAACATATTCTTTATGATTTATGAACTTTGATATATTAGTTTATAGCATAAAAAATTTTAGATATTATTTTAATAATATAAATATCACAACAAATTTTTTTTAGTCATAAAAAATAAAAATATTATTTTATAATTAATTTAAATAATATATATATATATATATATATATATATATATATATATATATATATATATATATATATATATATATAATTTTATATAAATTTATAGAAAGTGAATTTTATTTGATGCATTAAATAATTTTCCTAAGTAAATATGAAATAATATTTAATAACTCTATTAGTTTTTCAAATTAAACATAAAAAAAATCAAACTGATAATTTTATAGAAACAAATAAATAAATATTTATAAAAAATTCAACTATTAATATAATTTTTTCTTATATAAATAAATTTAAATTTAATTAACATAATTAAATGAATAAAAAAATTCAACTATTAATATAATTTTAATATCAAATATTACAAATAAAGCAAGATAAAAAAAAACTAAAAAAGGAAAAAAATAAAGCAAGACTTGAACTCCCAACTTCGTGAATATACTAAATGCATTAACTACCTGTACTAGCTAAAATTTGTGATTAATTTATGATGTAAATAATATTTAACGTTTCAAATCTGAGTGCACACTACAACATAATTTCGGGTCCATAATATAACCATTCGATTTATTATTGAAATGCTAATTATAATTTAATTTTATAATTACACATTCTTTTAAAAAAATAATTTTAGTATCATTAAATAAAAAATTATTAGTTGATTCACGTTTTGTTTTAAAGATTTTTTACTATTTTTATTTTTTTACTCAGTTTTAAATCAAATTAAACGAAATTGATAAATATTCACCCTAACTCAAAATCTAAAAAAAGAAACTTAATTAATAAGTGAAGTTATTGTTTACCTTATTTAATTTAAAAAAAAAAAAAAAAGCTTCCATTGCTGATTTAGGCGTTGGAATTTCCTTTTCAGACCAAAGCCTAGGCTAATTCATCACTCTTTTCTTATTTTGCTGATTAACCAGAGTTTAGATAATTTACTTCTGGCACAAGTCAGCTCATTTTTACCATTTACAAATTATGAGCTTATCAAAATCAAGATATAGAAAAAGAAAATAGAGATAAACTATTGATAAATTCTTATAATAGAGGCACCATTAATATGAATCTAATATGGAGTAATACGTTCTTTACATTATTATATAAAATATTCAGTTTTATTCAACAATATCATTTTAATGGTCATAAAATTCGATTTCATTTCACATTTATATCCGACAAAAATATATAAAAATAAGTGAAATAAAGTATAATAATTTAAAAATTTATCTCATTGAAAAATAACATTGGCAAATACTTTCCAAGCTTTTTATAATAGATTGCATTTTTTTTCTTATAGAGGAAAAATACAGTTTTGTTTTTTTCTTGCTTTGAAAACAATAAAAAAAAAAAGATGGAATATTACTTTTTTTTTTTTTTTGGCTTTGCATGATCATGCGCTATCTTTCTGGATTTTTCCACGTTTTATTTTTTTTTACTTTGCATTATCATACATTGTAATTAATAATTATTGAAAATTTATTTAAATAAAAATGATAATTATTTTATCAAATATTGTATCATTTTTAAATATTGTATTTTTTTAAAATATTATGTTCTTTCTAAAAATTATATCTTTTTAAAAGATTATATTTTTGAAAATATAGTATTATGTGAAAATAAAATATTGTCTTTTCTAAAAGATAGTATTATGTGAAAATACCTATAAATAGGTATTTTAAAATTAAATTAAAAAAAGAGGATTTTCAATTTTTATTATTGTCATTAATTCTCCAAGTGCTTGAATTAAATATTTTTTATTGTTTGTTCAATACAGAATTTTTAAAAACTTGTCATATTCAATAAAACTATTTGTATTAAATCCATAACAATCTTATTAAGAATATGATATAAATATCATTTTTAAGAAAACGAATTTACGCATTTTAAATTTAAATAAATTTTTTATATTTTTAATTTTATAATGATTATTTATAATTTGTTTTCATATTATAATTAATTATCTTTATTGTTATATTTTTCTAACAACAATTGGCCTTCCATTTCTTCAATTGCTTGTGTTACAATTTATTTCTTCACTTGAATTTTGCTATTTGCATTTTTTTTCTTTGACTATATAATTATATAGATACATTTTTTTTTCCCTTAAAGGATAAATAAATGTAATGGCTAAACTCATTTTGATTGCCTTATAAAGAGAATAAATCGAAGAAGGGGCAAGGAAGTGTCACATAAAATTCTTGGCTTGTTACGGGCGGGAAGTGTAAATTAAAATTTATGGCTCATTTACCAATAAAAAAAATAATAATAGCGAATATATGTCATTTTCTATAAATTGATATTTCTGAGTAATGCATTAATGTTCATTTGGCCAAAAAAAAAAAAATTGCCAAAATTAAAATTTTATGTAAAAATTCATGAATTTTTTTAATTAACTAAAAAAAATTAAAAATAAATAAAACAAAGAGTCAACATGTCTTCAGACCAAGTGAAATGGAAAGGCCAGCCCATTCTGAAATCTGGTCCAAAACGTTAGTCTAAATGAAATGAGTGATGACCCACAAACAATCTTCTGCTCTCAACGTGTTCCTTCGTCCCCACTCGCCTCTACTTTGACGGCCCTCCATTATTATTATTATTATAAAAGCGAACCAGTTACAAACCAAACCAATTAATTAATTAATTAATTAAAAAAAAAAAAAATCCAAGTCGCTCTCTTTCGATTCATTCGTTAGCGCTCTTCGTCTTAAAAATCAAAGCTTCAGTCACTCTTTATCTCCTCATTCCCTCTCTTTCAATATCGATTTATTTATTTTATTTATTTATGCAGTTTTTTTTTTTTTTTCAATTTTAATTAATTAATTAATCTTTCTCTGTATGTACAATAGCAGTTCCTGATTGTATTTTAATTCCCTTTGTACAAAATTAGATTTAGGGTTTTAATTATTTTGTCCCTCTTTCAGTTTGTTATTATGAGCTTCTAATTATAAAAAAGGAAAAAAGAAAAAATCATTATATTGTAACTTTATTTTTCTTTTAATTTCTGGGTTTGGAATTTTGTGGTTATTGCTATGTAATAAGGAGTGGATTGATTTGGGGATAAGGAATTAGGGTTAGGGTTTTTGAAACTTTTGTATGGTAATGGAAATGGAGAGTAGTCGTAGATCTTTCGATAGATCAAAGGAACCAGGGTTGAAGAAACCTAGATTGTCAGATGACCAACCGAACCTCAATGGTCGCCCTTTCCCTCAGAGAACAGCTGCAGCAGCACTACCACCAACGGTGGCTTCGGCTTCTTCAACGAGGTTTAGGGTTAGCAGCAGTGATAGAGGAGATACAGAGAGCAATGATTCGAGTCGTGGCGGCGCGTATCAGCCACAGCCACAGCAATATCAGGAGCTTGTAAGTCAGTACAAGACTGCTTTAGCGGAGCTGACTTTCAATTCCAAGCCGATAATCACTAACTTGACTATAATTGCTGGCGAGAATCTTCATGCAGCGAAGGCGATTGCTGGCACTGTCTGCGCTAACATTCTTGAGGTGATCCCCCAGTTTTGATTCTATTTTGTGGTTATGGCGCCCGATTGTTGTTTTGAATGGAATTGTAAAGTAAAATTTTTCTATAGCTCGAAGGAAAATGAAAAGGAAGAGTAGTAGTGGTCTTGTTTAAGAGTGTAACTACTGATTAATGATAACTTTTGACATCCTTCGCCTCTTACATGTTTACTTCTTTCTGTGATTTTGGTTCTTATATGGGATGAAAATCTTAGATGCGAGAATTATGTTAGCCTTCTCATTGGATCGCCTAACTGCCCAACTTGAGGCTTTTGTTGTACGGATATCCCAAACTCACCAATTAAACAATAAAAATTTTTATGATTCTATGCCCAATGTATGTAGCATTCCATACAGGTCTCGTCATTCAAAGCAATTCAACTTCCAGTGACAATACTGATGTTGACATGTAGAAAAAGTTGTGCTTGGTTTGCAACCAGATAAATTCATTATGCCTTTGATAAATTCATTATGCCTTTGTGGTTTTGCTGTTTCTGTATGGAATTGCTGGGAGTATTTGCCAAAATGTGTTGTTATATGCATGTACAAATAAAAAAAAAATGTTCTTGACGCATTTCATATATTTGTTTCATTCCTTTGTAGGTTTGTTTTTATTGATAAATTTGAAATACATTTTTACCCATTTTTATTGTTTATATCATCCTTGCGAAGACTTAATTGTTGCTTCTGCTGAGGCTGATGGGACTCTCAATCATTTTCTGCCAGTCCTGAAGGCAATCTTAAGTTTTGCATGGAGTTGTTATTGAGTAATTTAGTTAGAAGTGAAGCAAGAGATTTGACAGAACTGGAATTGGAGAAAAGTATGGTATAAAATAGAGTGAAAGGAGTGTTTTAATTTAACAATTCCGTTGGAGTTGGGTTTCTGTGTGACAATACCTTTTACAGACAAAGACATCAGACCCATTCTATCTTTTGTGGCTATATTATCTCGTTTGTGGAGCCATTACTCTCATTTCATGTCCTAAAATTTGCAGCAAAATAATATTAATATTAATCTCAATGCAGATTGTCCCTGCATTTGTATTCTTTTTTCTCTTATTTGCTATGAATATATGGCTCTTTGTAACTTTGCATTATAACTGATTATAAAAGCAACTTGCAGGTTCCCAGTGAGCAAAAGCTGCCTTCACTTTATCTTTTAGACAGCATTGTAAAGAATATTGGGAGGGATTACATAAAATACTTTGCTGCCAGACTACCTGAGGTTAGATTTTTGTTCTGCCTGGCATCTCATTTGCTGACATGCCTTTCTGATAAGTGGTGTGAATCTTTTTTAAAAAAGAATATTTTATCACATAAAATGCTTGAATATGCTATGTAATAGAAATTCAATACCAGATATATCAATGTAAACTTCGTGATTGTAGTTACTACATGTTACTCTGGTATTCATTTGTTCATTCACCAACCTACTGCATTTTTGTTGGCAATTACAGATTACTTCATTGGCGTTACAATGAATTAATCAATCTATATTCTTCTGATGCTATATGCTTGCATTTTCCAAATGGTATTATTTTTGTAGTCAATTCTTTCTGCATTTTAGGTATTCTGCAAAGCATACGGGCATGTTGATCCTTCAGTGCATTCAAGCATGCGGCATCTTTTTGGAACTTGGAAAGGAGTCTTCCCTCCTCAGCCACTTCAAATGATTGAGAGGGAGCTTGGCTTTTCTTCTGGAGTGAATGGTTCATCTTCAGGTGCTGCAATATCTAGGACTGATCCTCAGTCGCGACGCCCACAACATAGCATTCATGTTAATCCCAAGTACTTGGAAATACAGCGTCTTCAGCAGTCGAGCAGGGTAAGTGGAATTTGTCAATCGCATTTGATATTGTTGACTTCTGGATATGGCTAAGCGGATATAGCAATATATATATATATATAGAGAGAGAGAGTTCACTTTTGATGCATTTAAAGTTTGTGTCTTTGATATATTCCGATGCAGGACTTCTAGCTGAAATTGATCAATTTCTTGATGCTTGAAGGAAGCTGTTGTGTTTACTAATAAATGTTTATCCTACTTATTGGTCATTTCTGTTTGTTTCTATGTGATGAAGGCAAAGGGAATGGCTAATGACCCAACCATTACTTTAGCCAACTCAACTGAGGATTTGGAGAGGCCAGAGAGAGCAGCTGTTATTGGTGCTGGACGTCCATGGGTGGATCCTGTTGTTAAACTGCATGTATGTGGAGTCTGGAGTTATTTTTTCTCCTATTTGGAGTGAATAATGCTTGTTGTTTCATTTTTGTTGGCTCATGATGTTATTTAACATTTTCAGAACATTCAACGTTCTCATAAAGAAACACCAAGTGAACCTGCTCCTGAGAAGAAAATTGGTTATGGAGATTTGGAATATAGCTCTGATATCTCGAGGAATTCAGGTTTGGGAATTGGAAGAACTAGTGTTAGGGTTTCTGAGCAAGGACGTGAAAAACCTTGGTATGGAGCTGGCAACAGTGTTGCAGATACAACATCCAGCCAAAGAAATGGCTTAAATATAAAGCATGGTTTTCCAAATTTCTCAGTGACGAAGTCTTCTAATGTTGATTTGCATCTCCAGCCAACACAGAGCATTGCAAGTAAAGGCAGCATTGCTATGTCTGCTAGCTGGAAAAACTCTGAGGAAGAAGAGTTTATGTGGGATATGCACTCTAGGTTATCAGATCAGGATGCAGCCAATCTTTCTAATAACTCCAGGAAAGATCATTGGACTCCTGATGTTTTGGAGAAATTGGTAAGACTAGATATTTAAGAGCCTAGGATTATTAAACTGAGTTTTATGCTTCCTATTTATGCCTTGATGGGGAAAAATTATCATTATAGTAAAATAATCTATTCACAGAATAAAATTTACAGAAATTTTTCTACTGATAGAAAATATAATCAAAATCCCTGTTTGTTGCTATAAGAAATGCATAACTGGTATCTGGCTGCAGTGTCTCTAACTTAACTCTTCAGTAACCGTTAACCTCATTTGTTTTGGGTTAGGGAGGTTTTCACTGTCAAATTGAATAATTTTTGGTTACAACTGTTTATGAATTGTGGTAAGTTCTTGTTATGGTTGATTTTTCTCATCTACTTTTTCCATGTGTAGGAATTTGAGAATCATCTCAGAAAACCACAAAGCGTACATGATGTTATGTCAAGGTTTGATAGAGAGACTTCCTCTGATTCGCTCTCCACAGAACAGAAAGAGCAAGTTTCTTTTGGGCATCGTTTGTCCTCTCCATGGCGACTGAAGGAGTCTCACTCAAGTGATGGGCTGATGATTTCTGGGACTTCTACTATTAATTCAGGTCAAACAGAGGGTTATTCTGCTGCTCTTGGTGGGTTGCCTATGAATACAAGTCCCTCTTTGTCCAGAATGGCCATTCGACCTCATATGGGAACCTTAGGCTCTGGGTTATCAGCGAACACATCATTAGGGCCTGCTGGAACCTTAGGGCAACATAGGTTTCAGCCTCTAGGAGCTGCATCACCATCTGGACAGTCACCCATGCGTCAACAGTCACCCTCACATTCAATTCCAGCACGTTATCCACATCAACAATTGCAAAATTCATCTGACCAGGAACTCTCACAATCTCAATCACTGATATGTCCTGATTTTAAGGCACATCAAGTTTCAGGAAAATTGTTGCCTTCAAATCTTCAGCTTGGTAACTTGCAAAAACTGCAACCTGAAGACTTGCCAGCATCATCTCCTTCAATACCTTCCTTTCAACAAAGCCCTCAGCCTCCTGTTTCACAGCCACGAAAAGGAGACTCCAAACAGCCTGAACCATCTGGGCAGATTCAAAAGCCACACCTAACTCTAGTTTCCAAAGTTGGTACTCCAACAAGAAGTTCTGCGCTGGATCAGTCAACTCCACTTAGTGCAGAAACTTCAGGGCAATCAAGCACTAGTAATTTGTTGGCTGCTGTTATTAATAGTGGAATTCTCTCTAATATAGTGACTGGTGGCCTTACCACTCGCAGTTCTCAGGATATTGGTCAAAATTCCTCACAGTTAAACATTCAACCGCCTCTTCCAAGTGGGCCTCCCCCTTCCCAGGTTACTTCTTCTAGGCCAAGAGTTACATCAGCATCAGCTCCAGTGTCACATGATGACAGATCAATTACCTCAAATGTTTCTCAGAAGAAAGAAGAGAAGCCACCACTGCCTCCTGGTCCTCCACCTTCATCTGTACAAACTTCAAATGCAGTAAAGAAGACCTCAGACCCAATATCAAACCTTTTGAGTTCATTGGTTGCAAAGGGTTTAATATCGGCATCAAAGTCGGAGACACCTTCTCCCTTGCCACCTCAAACACCCACTCAATCACAGACAAAGGAACCATGCATTACTAACTCTACCACCTCACCAGCTTCCACTTTTCCAGTTTCTTCTGCTATTCCCTGCTCATCCACCTCAGACAAAAAATCTTTGCCCAAACCTGATGGCAGCAATTCTGTTGTGTTGTCTCAACCCACTTCAGCAGAAAATCTCATAGGATTGGAATTTAAGTCAGATGTAATCCGGGAATTACATCCGCCTGTTATAAGTGCACTCTTTGATGGCCTTCCACATCAATGCAGCATCTGTGGCCTTAAACTTAAGCTTAAAGAAAGGTTTGATAGACATTTGGATTGGCATACTTGGCGGAAGCCAGAACCAGATGGTGTAAATAGGATTACAAGGAGATGGTATGCAGATTCAGGGGAATGGATAACCGGAAAGGCAGAACATCCTTTTGGACTTGAGTCTTCTGTTTTCACAGATGAGTTTGGAAAGGCAGTGGATGAGAATGAACCTATGGTTCCTGCAGATGAAGATCAATGTGCATGTGTATTGTGTGGTGAGCTGTTTGAAGATTATTATAGTCACGAAAGGAAGAAATGGATGTTCAAACCAGCGGTGCACTTGACACTTTCTTCAAGAGATAGTGAGATAGGAAGTACAGATGAGAATTTTGAGGGTCCAATTGTGCATGTGAATTGTATATCAGAAAGTTCATTTTGTGACTTGGGACTGGCAAGTGGCGTTGAAATGGTAAGGTACTCTTTATCTTTAGGAAAGGTTTCTGATCTAAGCCATTGCAGTCTGGCGTCATGGATTTCTAAGACCTCTATTTATTGAGGGATTATAAGTACTATTTATTTTGCCCAGCCTGTTAGATGGCATCTGGGTTTATTCTTTGATCCTTCTTGCTTCTTTTTTTTTTGTCATTTTGTGGAGCTTTGCTTCTAACGCTAGATATTGATGGCTTAATGTCCAATATTAGGCATACCTGGGCAATGGTGGTTGGTTAACCATATTTGGCATAACTGAGTCGCTGTGCTAGTATAATTCCTGTTAGCTTCTTCCATCGTATAGTGAATGAGCTTTATGCAAGGTTGCATGCCATTTGACAAAATTAATACCTGTTTTCTGGAATGCACTGTGATCATTCCTGTACTGATCCAGACAGTTTGGAATGTTGTATCACGATTGCTCCTGTCAGCATACTTTTTTAAAGGTTTTTTTTTTTTTATAAAGGTTTTTTTTTTTTAAAAGTAGCATTACTACTGTTAAACTTGCTAAACTCTGTTATGATATTACTGCTATTAAAATGGTTCCATGTCTATTGTCCTTATTTTATGTATTTGGATGGTTTAGTTTGTTTTGCTGGATGATTGATGGAATCTCATATTCATTTATTTATTTATTTTGTAGGATAAGGATAGATAATGCCTCAGTTTGGAAACAAGACAGACTGATTGGCAAGTAGAAGTTGACCGAGGAATTTCAGGTTTTTACCATACATAATTTTTGTGAATGGCCATATGAATGCTAATTTTGTTATGCATCAAATGGTGCTGAGAGCTGTCTTGTAATTTTCCCGCTTGTTTTTATCTTTTTCTTTTTCCCCATTTTTAGCCCAATAGAAATACATATTAATGCGAGATAGATTACACCTCAACTTTCTTCACTAATGTGGTTGATGTATTTTTCTTTGATGGTTCTTGAATTTTACTGAAGCGGGTCTGCAATTGATAGTTGATACCACCATCTGATGCAAGCAACAAAAGGAAAAGCACTCTTGACCTTTTCTCATTCAGCTTCACCATCGGCTTATAGGCCTTTTCTATCACTAGAATATGAAACTGCCGCTTTCTATCACATTTTCTTTTTTCGTTTCTCATTTATATGTTCTCTTTTTTTTTTTTGGGTACCTTTTATGGCTATGCTAGTGCATTGTTGTTATATACATTGTTAATGAGACATTAATAATGTTTTATGCGTTTTGTTTTTCCTACTTTCAGGAATTGCATAATTGTTCTCATTGGCTTCTTCATTTTTCTTGTTATGTAAAAATTAGTACTTGATACGTGTGCTACGTATAATGCATTATTATACATTTGACATGATTGTTCTTGTACAATGCATTATTATTCGGCGACATGATTATTCTTGATATATATGCAGGGTAAATGTCTTACACAATACTCAAAACTAGCACTAATGTGCTATTGTTATATAGCTGTTAGCAAATGATATTGAATTTGGACCAACATAATAGAATATGCGATCTCCTGCAAAAGTTCCATGCCAGGCAATTCGTAAGAGCTATCTTTAATGGCCATGGACATGATTGTGAACTGTTTCATTAGAGAACCTCTTTTTTCGGTTAACACCACAATCCGACGGCGGAGAATCAATCAAAATTCCATGTCTTTCTATGTTGAAACATTATGATGGCAGTGTGAAACTGAGGAATTATTATTATTTTTAATTTGCTTTCAAACCTTTCAAAAATGTGGATTTACATTATCATTTATGTCAGTGTGAAAGGGAGAGATTATGCTTTTCTTTATGAGCTATGCACATTAATTTTATTCATTCTTTCATTCATTTTATGGTTTTTCTTTTTCAAAATACTATATTATATGTTACAGTATGACAAATACTACAATCTAAATCTAGCAGAAATCAATTTAAACCCCACCTCAATTCTGTGGCCTCTTAATCACAAGTCCTCACTCTTAATCATTTAAGACTAAATGACAAATGCTATAATCTAAATAGAGCAGAAATAATTTTAAACCCCACTTCAATTCTGTGACCTCTTTATCACAATACCATACTATGCCTTCATTATTATGGTCCAAGAAACCATTTGAGTAAATGAAGATAATTAAATCTGTTCTCATTTCAACTCCATACTTATCCATATGGAACAAACGCATCACAAAAGCCTTTTTTTTTTTTTTTTAACTACTTGGACTATATCAAAAATTAAAGAGTCTCAGACGAAAAAGAAAACAAAAGAAGAAGATTCCTTCGGAAAATTATAGTAACTTTGGATTTATTATATGGTAAATTAATATATTAATTAAATAATTATACAGTGAAGTAATATATATATATATATATATATATATATATATATATATATATATATATATATATATATATATATATATATTTTTAAATATATATATATATAAACGCCTAGATTGAGATACAACTTTGTAGTCCAATAATAATAACATTGGCCATCTCAAACTACATGCTTTTTTTTTTTTTTTTTTTTTTTTTTTTTTTTTTATATATATATATATATTTATGTATATTTGTTTTATAAGATGAGATTACTAACTAATTATAACATAATAAATATAATTAAGGCTTCTTATGATGTTGGGTGTAAATATAATCCAAGTGAGCCTCTGCTACCATTCTTCTCTTTAGACATTCTTCATCTTCATCATTACATTCATATTTCTCTAACCCCATCAGCTGAAGAATCAACAAAGAAATTTGGCAAAAAAAAAAAAAAAAAATCAACCATGAAACTTATTGAATAAATTAAACATAAATTAATTGAATTAAAAACCGCCCAAAAAATTAATTTTTACATTGGAGATATCTTTATTCATCTCTGTGAATGAACTTATTGCCTGAGTAATCTCATGATCCTTAACCTCTTTTTCATCTGTAAATATAAAAAAAAAAATTATAAAATTAAAAATTAATTACATCAAGTTCAAGTTCTTATAGATATAATAAATAGAAACCCAACGAAGGGAAATTTAATAAAATAAATAATTAAAAAAATTAATTAATTACCTAGTTTTGAAGTTAGAAAACGAGCGGATGCCGAGGAGAGGAAAAGAAAAATAAAGAAAAGCAACAAACAAGAGCTTCTCTTCATATTTGCTTCTCTGTATAGATAAAAAAAAAGTGGCTGGCCGAGGAAGGGCGGTGCACACACTCACATATATATAATAGTAGCAGAGAGGGAGAGGGGGGCTAAGGGCTGGTACCCTTAGTTAGGTCACATGTGGTGTCGTAATTTTGATCTTGAAAAGGCCGTTACAACTTTCCTAACACCATTAGTGGGTGGGCGCCACATAACAATAAATATATATACTAATTCAATTGATAAATTTATGTTGGAATTTCTTTTTTTTTTTTTTGCCCTTTTTTAATACTACAAAAGAAAACACTCTATAAAAATATAATAAATTACACAATAAAAAATAACCTTTCTTTTTAATATTTTTTACTAAATTAGTGATAAATATTTGTAATTTGATATATTCGAATCCGAAATCTCTTACGAATCATTCCTTTAATAGAGATATTAAAATAAAATATATAAAAATATAATTTATATATATTCGAATATAATTTAATTATCTATAATTTAAATAATAAATTTCAATTTCAATTTCAATTAAATTTATTCTCAATAATATTTTACATATTATTAAAAAAATCAATTTAATACAAAACTGAATCATAATAATAATAAAGTAGAACACATTCTTAAACCAAATGATTATAAAAATGAAAATTATTGAGAGAAACAGAGATAAGAGAACGCAGAAATGTAATGTGATATTAATAAAAAGTATGGTCATCACCTTCACATATTAGGTTAGAGATGGGGCATATGTATCATATGGTGGTCCAATTGGAATTCATAGGTCACAATAAAACAAAACAAATAAAGAAATTATAACTTAAAAAAGAAAAAAGAGTGGTATCCTGTTCCTGTGGGTTGTTTGTTTTGCTTGTCTATTCTCTGAAATGTTTTTTTTTTTTTTCTTTCATGTGATTTTTAAAATACATATTTAAATTAATTTTTATTTTTATCAAAATTAAAATTTTTCAAAAATAATTTTTTATATTAGGGATAGAAACACCTAATAAAAATATACTAAACTGTATAACAAGTAATAGTTTTTCTTTTTAATATTCCTTACTAAATTAGTAATAATACTTGTTATTTGAAAGACTCGAATACGAAACTTTTCATTTCTTATATTTTTGAAATTGTTTAAAAATAAATTTAAAAATATATGTTATATACAATTTGTAGGTTCAAAATTAATTTTAATCAATCTGTATATAAATAATAAGAAAAAAAATTTTATTAAGTGCAACTGATAATATATATAAAATTATGAATATTCTCCTCTGAAATTTCAAAGTTATCAAATTTTAATTAACTATTATCGTATAAAAATATAAAAATAAGGTAGGTCTTTTTTGTTTCACTAAGAAGAGTCAACAAGTCAACCGTGTGGACTGCCAATCCGCCATAGTCTACAATTAACGTCCATTCACATCGTTTTCCATTACTTACTTTGCACGCCCTCTACACGTGCCGAAACCATTTAAATTTTATATACAAATAATGATCAAATTAATTGTATTGCATATATATAGAAAATATTAATTAAAACAAGCCATATTTAATTTTTTTCTTCAATATATATATATATATATAAAGAATTACAACAGAAATGATAAGCACCTTTTTTTTTTTTCAAAATTCTTAATTCTAAAGACTCGTTTGGTATAATAAATTTTAAATATATAAATTTAGCTAAAATATATGAATTTAAATAAAATTTATAAAATTAAAAATTTATATTTCATGTGAATTTTTAAATTGTTTATTTTTAAAAGTTTTAGAGTATGATAAAGTTTAATAAATCAAAGGAATATAGTTTAATTTTTTAAATTAAATAAAAAATTAAATTATAGTTTCTAAATTTTTTGAAATTTATCACTTAAACCTTTTAAAACAAACAGTGGTTAAGAAACCGTCAATTATTACATTTGGAATAAAACATATTTCAACTTCTACAATACGGAATTGACTCTAAATGAAAAAACAAACTTGTACTAATTAATCAAGTTGTCAACTCGCATTTAATTTGTATGTTTTGTGTGAGTTTTGATGATATTTTTTTTTAATTTATATATTTTAAAATTTTTTAATATACATAAATTGTTATTATTATTATTTTATTAAATTTAAATATTACCTTTTTAATAATTATGAACATTAATAAAAAAAATATAAACCAAATTTATTATATTAAATATGGATCAACTAAAAAATAATAAATACATATTATACATATTTCTCTTTTAATAAAATTTAATGATCACTTATAGAGATAAAATAACATGATTAATTTTAAAAATTTATTTACATAAATGACAAAAATTTTGTTTTAAATGATTTTGAATTTAACTTTTTGATTGAACGATGAATGAATATAAATTCATAAATTAATAGACTTTTGATTTAATAGGAATTACTAAAAATCATTTTCGAACTTGCGAAACCTTAAGCTTAAGTAAATTTACTAAAATTGAAATTACATTCAATAGAAACAATCTCCAGAAGAGAGAGAATATGCCATTGTCACCTAATCCTAATGGGATTGGATGTTTTTTTGTTGCTGCTGGGGAGCTTTATCAGCAAATAAAAGACAATCTTTCACATTAATTTGACCTTTGCCTTCTGTTTTTTGTTGCCTTCTATCATTCATGCATTATGAGAATCTTTTTTTATTAGCTACTGACTTCAATGCAATGGAATAATGAGAGGGACAACTTTCTTTTTTACGCTTTTTCTAACATTAATTCAGGAATTTAAATTTAAAGTTATTATCATATGATTTTCACCATTATATATATACATATAAGGGATAACTTTGAAACAGATACGTCAATATTCACTCTCTTTCTATTGAAAAGAGATGAAGACGAATATCCGGCAGGATGAGTCAAAACTATCATTTTTATGTATGATAGTTTTAATTCAGTGTAGATATTTATTTAAAAAGTATATTTATATTTATGCAAGCAAATAACGTAAATTATTTATAATTTGAAAATAATTCAAGAATCAACTTATTAGTTTAAATGCGTATATAAATTATTATTAAACCAATAATTTAATGGTTAAATATTTTTTTATAAGAAATATCTATTTTAATGTAAAAGATTTTGAATTTAAATTTAATATACATTCTATTTAATATATTATTATTTATGTACATAGAGGCGGTACCAAGTGGGAGTTTATAGCACATGACCTCTCGAAACTTTTCAAAATTAATTTTTATATTCATATATTTTAAAAATATATTCTCTCCATTCTCCTATATAAGATATTTTTAAAAAAAATATTTGTTCCATTTTATAAGTCATTTTAGATAATCAATAAATAATTAATTCTTTTTTACCAATTTTATTCTCATACGTCTATTGATTATAATTGTAAAATTCCAAAGTCATTCAACATATATTCAAGAGTAATTTAGTCGTGTTAGCTAACTTATCTTCTATAATTAAGGCTAATAAATAAGTTTTTTAATCATGTTGAAATTTTTGGTAAGCCTTATATAAGGAATGGAGGGATTATTACATTGCCCCCAAAATTTTATAATATATGCATTTGTCCTCTTTAAAATTTTAAATTTTTGAAATTATATATATTTAGCCCTCTAAATTTTTAGAATTTTATCTATTACTTGTATATTTTATAATTTTTTCCTTGAAGTATATATAAATTGCTCTAAATTTTCCAAGATTTTATTTGTTATCAATGTAATATTATATGTATATATAAATAAATATTTTATAACATAATAATAGTACTAAAAATTTTAAAATATTTTACATTAACCTTATAAACTTGATTTTTTTTTTTGTCTTTAATTATTTTTTGCCCCCAAATTTTAAAGTTTAATCTCGCCCCGTATGTACAGAAGGAATTTGCTAGATCAATTATTATATATTCACTATTTATTAATAAAAAAATTATATATACATGTGATTAAGTAAGATATAAAACACTTGCCCTTTTAAACTTAGCCTTTTTTTAATTATAATTTAATGGAAATAAAGAAGTTGAAAAAGTCTCATCATATCACATTTGATGCGGTAAGAAATACAGAATTCTTTTTACACTTGGAAAATTATTGAAGAGAGGGCTGATTATATTTGGACAAGACAAATGCATGAATCTTTTGTTAGGTGATTTAGACTAATATTTATAGATTAATATAGGGACTAGGATTAGACAAAATACATAGACTAGCATTAATAAGGTACTCTAGAATTGATAAAAAATTTTCTTATACTGCCTCAATTCTATAATAATATAAGTTCATTTTTCTTTTTTACTTATATTAAATTATCGTCATTTTTTAATAAAGTAATTAATTTTTTAATTTTTTAATATGTCTCTATTTATTGTGCATTTTAGTTTTAATAAATACTCCATTTGTTCTAAAATGATTATTCATTATTTATCCACTATTCATTGTTATGATGTTTCAAAATATTTACTCATTCTAAAAATAGATATAGGTACTTATTTATTTTATCTTTATTAATCAAAAGGTATAGTATTTATATATTTTTAAAATTAATTAAAAAATAAATAACAAATGAGTATAAGTGAAAAATATAATAAATTTATGAATTGACAAATAATTAATAATATTTTCTTAAATTGTGTAAGAAAAAGTAAACAATTTTTTGAGACAGAGGAAATAATATGAGTCATTTAATATTAATAAAGGAGTGTATCAGAAAAATACTATTAAAATTTATTAATTTAACTATATATTTAATAAAATTTATTAAAAAAATAATTAAAAACGAATTAAATAATTTATGTGGAAATCAAAATAGACCTATTTTTATAGATGATGGAGTTAAAAACAAACATTAATGATCTTGGAGATTGGATAGTAAGCATTATTATTATTATTATTATTATTGTTATTATTATTATATCAGTGCCACCTATAAACTTTTGAATCTGTTTAATATTATTATTTGACAAAAATATTAAGAGTTATTTTAAAAAATAATTTCAATTTTAATATTAAACATGCTTTTACTCTCTAAAAAAGACACTTTGACAAAAAGTAGTGGATATCACACAATTTTCTCGTGTGTCAATTGTTGTACATTGAATTTCAGTGATTAGGGAAAGAGAAAGAGAGAAAAAAAAAAATTAATAAAATTGGGTAATTTTAGGGGGATAAAGTGGATGTTGATATCCACTCAATTCAAAATTATTCAAGGAAAAAAAAAATATAAAGAAAGACTTAATCAGTGATTAACTCATAGACTTAGAGCAAGTCAAGGGTACTTCTCATCCACATCTTTATGCGTGAAAGTTTTTCATTTGAGGCTTTCCCAAAAAGAAATGCATAATAAAAACATATAAAGAGATAGATAGATATCTTATCAAAGTTATAATTTTTTAAGGCAATTTAAAAGAAATGGGGTTTAAGTGGCTTAGGACGTATACAACTTTTCAATTATCCTAACAACTTTCTTAATTATCTTGGTAATCTTGTGGGCTTAAAAGAGTTTTTGTTTTCAATTTCGATTGAGACTCGAATTTAAGATCTAATTAATAAATTTAAATACGACTGTAGTAACATTAAACCAAAAACTTATTGTTTATCTCGTAATATAAAGATTATAAGTTGAAATTCTAAATTCATTCCTTTTAAAGGATTTTTGGTGTACAATAGAAAATAAAGAAAAGCACCAAACTTCTATTGCTAAAATAAAACAAAAGCATTTCCATGCAATTACGTATTAATCTTACTTAGTTGTAGTGCCGACTGCCGATGGTGTTGGCTGGTAATTAAAATTATCGAGATATACATATCTTCTGGTTTTTTTGTAATAAATTTTAATCTTGACATGAAACAATTATAATAATAAATAATAAATAAATACACTTGATATCTAAATAAAAATTCATTATATAACATGAAAAGGCAAAAAAATTATAAAGAAATTTATTTTACATTAAGACAATTTTTATTAGGTCGTAATACAATATAGTATAATATAATTAAATATATTTTTAATATAAATATTATATTAAAAATATATTTAATTGTATTACATTACACAACGGCTTACCAAACTTACAACAAATATAATATTTTTTCTTGTTAAAATTATTTTGATGCTCTAATTATGCTTTTATATATATATATATATATATATATATATAATTTTAAGAGGTTAAGATTACTATTCAATTAACTTTTCAAAAGCAGAGAGATGATGGTTGCAATACGCATAGATTATATCACGATCCATTTTGTGAAGCCTAATTTGACTCGAAATATATGGGCTAATTTTTATTAACTTCTTTTTAGGTAATTAAGCATTTCATTTTATTTTGTTTTTTATTTTTTAAGTAAGTCAATATTTATATATGACCCTACACTAAATCGGGTGGCTCCAAAATATAGTGTAAAAATAGTTCAAAACTATACTGTGAAGGGGCGATGTCAAAATTTCTAGTCATCATAAAATTTCAAATCATTTAACATAACATGTCAAATATAACCAATGAATAACTTTTGATTAAGTAATATTATTGTTTTTGGTTTTTTTTCTTTAACTTTAAATAAATATATAAATGATAGAAATAGTTATTCAACTTTGAAAAAATTAAATAAATAAATATGTAAATTAAAATTGGCTTAAATAATTCTGCAATAATTTAGGAATTGTAGGCATAAACTTTATGATAATCCTAACCCATAATACTGTATATTTATATATATATAATTAATCAGTGAATGAAAAAGATGGGTCATGTCATTGTAAATGTCACATTGCATGATAAGCCACAAGAAGCTATAAACCAAAATAGATTTCAATAACCAAATCTTAGATATAGAAAAATTTGACAAAAAAAAAAAAATCTTAGATAGAAAACTAAAGATCACATCTTAGAAGTCAGAAATGATATTGAAGTGCTTCTAGTTTTTGAAACCAAGAAGAAATTAACATGATTAATTGCTAATTAGTTAATAATGTCAAGCAAAACCCACAAATCTTTTTTTTGTACATTAAAATTCTTTTAAAAAAGAAGGAATTTCTTCAATTTAAAGTCTTAATCTCATATATTAAAAAAAAAATCCATGATTGAATTACGTACTTAAACAATGTTTGGTTTATAGAATTAATGAGAAATGAAATATCTATTATGGAAAGATTAGTTATTTCTTATTTTGGTTCAAATTTTATACAAATAATAATAATTCAATAGGATAACAATTTAACTATTTTTATAGAATACACATTCCATAAAAAAACCTAAAGAATTGGTTTTTTTTTAAACCATGTAATAGAATATTTTCATTTTTACTCTTAAAAAAACTCTTTAAAGTTATATATTTGTGATAATTTAATAATAAATAAAAATTTTATTTATTATATATTTAAATTATTTTTTAAATGAAATTTAATTTTAATATTAATAATAAAATTAATTTATAAGAGTATTGTGGTCAATTATATAGAATAGAATAATTATTTTATATTATGAACTAAATTATAGAATTAAAGTAATTATTTTATTCCTAACTTATTTTATTCTTTATTAGAAATAGTTATTTTATTTCTCGTGTATTTTATTTCGTGAACTAAATATAGACCTAATGGTTGAATTATTTTAACTTGAATTAATTAGAAATAAAACACAGATTAAGAATTTAATTATAATTCTTTTAATGTATCGAAATTGTTTTTATATGTACTATCAGAATTTAACCTCTTTAACTTTTTACATCACAAGGGGTACCATTACTAGATATTAACAAAGTTTATTTGTTAACTTTAAAGTTTTAGTTTAATAAAATTTAGAGCTTATTTTTGAATTTTTAAATAAATATTTTGAATTCATGTTGGGATAAAATTCCATTCACGTTTATAAGAAAAAACATAACATAAAATAACGTATGAGGTCTACATCTTTTAATATCAAATCGCTACTCTTTGGCAAAAAAAAAAAAAAAAAAAAAATAATAATAATAATAACAATAATAATATCAAATCATTATTTAATTAATTTCAAATGCCATAAATTTCAAGAGTCAAATTTGTCTGGATGAGGCATGCTCCACCAATAAGTATATGCAGTGTTTTTTACATGATTCTAATTCTCATTAATATTAAATCTAGTCGATAAAAAAAAATTAATTAAATTGTCGACATCATAAAAAACCCATGCCCTTTAATTCTTTTTCTTTAAAGAAACATAAAACTTTTATTACTCAAAATAAAAAATATTTCTCAAAATATTCTCCTTGATAAATTGAGGTGAGAAATTATGTATAAATCATAAAAATTAAAAAAAAAATGAGTCACCCTAACTAATTTAGAGCAGATGCGTTCGCATATCTTTTCACAAAATCAAATCAAATGTAAAATCTTTTTTTTAAAATAAAAACACAAAATCATGAATCATATCCCCAAACTTAATAATATCATCAATTGAAGAATGAAATGTATCATCCACCTGCTTAGCATCTAACTCAAAATCAACATGTTCCCAGCCCAACTCATTTACTCAATGTATAGCTTCTCTAAGACCCAACACTTCTGCTTCCTTAACTGAACATAGAAGCTTTACGTGCATGGCTTTGCATGTCACAACACTACCCTCAAAATTTCGAACAATCATTCCTAGCCTCACAGCTCCTTGCCCACTAAACCAAGTTGCATCTATGTTACATTTGAACCGTCCAGGAGAGGGACGCTTCCAGGAAATTGTAGCCTGAACCGAGCCAGCTTGCACAGCATCTCTACCCTTTCTTGTCTCAGCCCATTCATACAAATATTTTAGCCCAAACCCTACGGTCAACTCGGGAGTTAATTCTAATATTTGGAATAAGACCTGCATGAATTGTAAATATCAGCTGATTAACAAGTTCTGCACCTAAATCAGTATTTTAAATTTAGCGGTAAAGTAAGATTATTTTAAAAGTAAACGCTGAAATTTTAATGTCACTTAATGCTAAAAAAACAAAACTGCAAAATTTAAGTCTTACATTCTCACACAAATATCGAATTTTTTTGGCATTAAATTAATTTGGTTTGTTTATTAAAAGAATATATAAATGTACTTAAAATTTTCTCTATTAATTAGGTCATTTATTAATATTATAAAATATAGAAAAAATCTCATAATTGCATAATTTGAATTTTTTTTTTAATTTGGCAAAAAAAATTTTTGAATTTTTAATGGTGAGGTTTACGAGATGTAGGTTGAATGATTAAATTATAAGGCTGCCAAAATTCCAAATTGGACAAATAAAAAGGAGAAAATTTCGTTTGAGAAATTCAGCTAAGTCCATGGACCGGTCAATTAAATCCTCGCGCCCTTCTATGTGTATGCAGGACGCTTGGAGGGCCCTCAATATGGTGCATAATGGCGAACATTTAAATCAAAACTAATTATTTTAAAATTAAATATTATTATTTCTATAAATTTAAGAGTGAAATTTTTAGGAACATAATAGGTCATATTTTTAGTAACATATAAAGATTCAAATAAATGAGTGATAGATAAAAAATAATTATTAAATCTTTTTGTCTTATCCAGTGCATTATTATGTATTTTTTATTTACAGGAGTCTATTCTTTTATGAATAGATTAACGAACAATCAATTAGAACTTTAATCTCCCACATTGGAAGTGTAGTGTGTGCATGAGATATGGAGTTATCATGTTTTTTTAAAATTATCATAATTTTTAATTTTTTTTTTCAAAATTATTATAATTTTAAGGTGTATACATATCTCTTCTCTATTTATGTGCATGTTTATACATTTTCCCTAAAAAAAAAAAAAATCCCCAAAAGAATGTGTTAGTATATTTCATCGAACCATCTTTTCATATTATGTTTTGAATTTCACCGAACCATCTTTTCATATTATGTTTTAAAATTCAGCTTGATTTTTGAACTGACGAAAGTAGATAATTATGGATTAAAAATTCAATTAGAATTAAATTAAAATTTTAAATAATATCATATATTTATTATTTATATATTAAAAATAAATAAAATATGTTGAAAATAAATATAATATACTAATAAATAAGATAACTAATATTATATATTAAAGTAATAGGCATTATGTCGAAATAATAGGCATTACACATACGGAATATATCAAATTTATAGATAATTTGGACTAATATATGAATTGATTTCTGATTTTTCTAATTAAATAAGTCGAATTGATATGAGTTTCAAAACACTGTTTTTAACATCCTTATTTTAATAAATATTTAATACTATAAAATGGGGCGGTTAGAGTCTATTGCTAAATTAAAAGAGGTACTATCATATTAAGTTAAATTTGTGATTAATGTTAAATATAATTAATTCGAGTTTGATTTTTGCAACATATTACTTTTCAGGGTTTAAAAATTTCATTGATATTAATCTTCTTTCAATGCTAAAAAGAAAAAAAAAATTCCTAACCACTTAAACTACCAAACAACAGATTAAGACACTCATAAATCATCTATTTAATTAAATCCCTTTTATTACATATTTAATAAAATAAAATTTATTGGAAGATAAAGGTGACATGATTAGTAGGTAAGAATTGATGGACAATAAACTATATAAAATGACCCCTCTTTTTTTTTTTTTTTTAATTAATATAGAACTTAATTACCAACATCCCACTGAAAATTTTGTTAAAAAATAATATAACTATCCCATCTCAAGTTTTGAATTTACCAGCTGGTGATTATATTTATTCTTATATTTATATATTTGTTAAATACGAACTGAATCTACCATTTACAATTATATGTTGACAATTTCATAATTAAACTTATTTCATAGGTACAATTATATAAACAATAATAAAATATAAAATAATCACTTTAGAATATATATATATATATATATATAAAGAGTCACTTTTTAATTAAAATTAAAAAAAAAATTATAAATTTAACAATAAAAACATATAATAAAATTATACTTTAACTTTGCAAAGCACAAACATTACTCTAGCTAGTAATTTATTATCACTGCTTCTTTTTTAAACTTTTTGCCATTTTATGAGGAAATTAAATTCTCTATTTTAATTTATAAACTATAATATTTAGTTTCGGTTTTAAAAAATTATTACTTTAGTTCCAATATATGTACACATAAAATAATTTTTTAATAAATTGAAATACTATATTTCAGGATACTTAGTTCGTTAGGAATTTAGGCCAAATTTTTTTAGAAATTTATATTTTAGTTATTTATTTAATTAGTTTTTCATGAACTATAAATAATATTAGCTTTTTTAAAAATTAAAATTTGAAATATAGTGCTAGTTTTTCAGGAACTAGAATTTAAAATATAATGCTAGTTCTTCAGAAACTAAAATACACTTAATGAAAATTAAATAACATTAAATAATAACAATTTTTTTTCATAAAAATGATGATAATGTATATAAAACAAAAAAAAAATTAATTCTGTAAATTAAAAAATTTATAATCGTTTCCTATCTAATAAAAATATAGTTATTAAAATAATCGTTTTAAAAAAAAATTACAATAGTTTCATATGTCAAAAAAAAAAAAAACGATTTTCATCTTAAAAAAAATGATTTTATAGTTATAAAAAAAAAGTATAAGCAATTTTTTTTTATATATTTTTATTTTTATGCTCACTCAAGAAGTAAAAAAAAAACGTATATTTAATTTAATTGACACAGCAAGATAAATACCTCTCGAATATATATACGTATTAAACCATAGACATATGTCTATTTAAGAACATATATGATTTATATGTCATTCGAGATGAAAAAAAGAGAAAAAAAATGAAATACCCCAAATTTTCATTTATTTTATAAAATTCTATTTTCGTACGGAAATATATTATTTTATTATTTTCCTTGTTAAAGTAAAAATTGGAATTATATTTTACTAAATTATAAATATTCATATTATTTGAATGTGTATTATTAATGGCAATTTTGATATAATATTACAATATTATATTATTATGATAATGTTAATGTAGATTTTTGGAGAATTGTATTTTGGATTATATTTTGATATTTGAGTATTAATAAGGGTATTAATTATATTATAAGTTGATTATAGTATTTTATCAGATATTTGGATTTCCGTATAATTACTATAATTATCGTTAATAATGTTATTGATATATTTTCATGAGTATATGTTGTAAATTATTATTATTAATATGTGAATTATGAATTATTGTTAATTATTATTATTATTACTATCATTTTCATTATTATGATTATTGGTGGTATTATTATTATTATTATTATTATTATTGTTATTAATGCCATTATCATTATTATTATTATTAGTATTATTATTTTGTATATATAAATATGTGGTATTATGTTTATATAAATATATGTATATAGTATAATATGGTTTAGTATATATATATATAACATAACGGGGTTGGACAAAAATTAGAAAGGAAAAGAAGAAATGGAAGGCTGGGATTGGTCAGTTTGGCCAGGAGCCAAACGGTGCGTTTTGAGGAAGAGAACGGGCAGAACGGGAAGCAGAGGGAGAGGAGAGAGAAAGGGAGAGGCCGAGAGAGAGAGTGTGGGTGTTGGAGGTGTTCCGGCGGGCGGTGGTGAGCACCGCCACCACCGCTGGGTAGAGGGAGGACCGGCGACCTCGAGGGAGGTGGCAGCTTGACGATCGGCGGCGGCACGGCGGCGTACGCAAGGAGAGAAGGACCGCCGGCCACCGTGACTTCAACTCCATTTTTCGGCCGATTCCGGCAGCGGAATTCGGCGATCTTGGTACCGTTTTACTCCTGGAGATGAGAGCTTCATTTTGGTACCTGACTTGCCCCCTGAGGACCACCGGAGGAGGAGATCGAAAAATGTAAATCGTGACTTTGAAGGCGTTTTCCGGTGGCTGGAGGGCGAGTGCCGGCGAGTGGTGACTGTTTTTGTGCTCCTGGGGTTGAGATGAGTCTGCTGGTGTGGGGTTTCCCCTGATCCGCCACCACCGGCGGCGGTGCGTGGCCGGTCGGCGGCGGCGCGTGGTGTCCGCGCGTGGAGAGGTCTAGAGGTTTTGTTTCGACGTTCTAGCATGATCCTCGACGTCTATATGTTCGAAAATTGTGAAGGTTAACCCGAAACCCTTATATTTCTGTTGGTATATGAGTTAATCTATGTTTAGTGGTTCTTAGAATATTTGTTAAGTTATCGAGTCTGTTTTGGGGTTAAGTGTAATTCTTATCATGTTCATGTTCTCTACTGCGAGGTGTCGGTGTCTGGCGTCTTCCTGGTTCCAAGGCTACTCTTCTGAGGGAAGCCGGTCGGAAGCGTCGACAGTTAGGTGAGTGATACTCACTAATATATTATCCTATTTCCATTTCATATGCATTGTTGTGTGTATATATATACGTATATTATGCACTACTATTGCATCTATAAGCATGTGACATTTGACTGTGAGTGATGAATTGATATTCTGTATTATGTGCCATGCTACGGTTGTGATTGATGGATGGAGGTCGGGAGAATACAGTACCACCTAGAATTATTGGGATTGTTATGGATTATGATGAGATTCAGAAGATGAGCTATGACTGATGGATGCCGGCAGGGCCTGCTCATCGCCAGGGCTGCTGTCAGTCGGGTCAGGGCTGTGTGGTACAGACCAGTGACGGCCGGGCCCCTTGGATATAAGAGACAGATTAATTGGATTCAGAGAGCCAGAGTAGGGGGATCGGCTCCCCATATTGAGTACTGAGTATCAGTGTGGTACTGTGGACCATACCCCATCCTTGCTTGATTTGATGATTTGTCTATCTCTATGATACGGTGCATATCATGTGCATTAGATTCTATCTGTTGGATACCAGTTTAATATATTAGCTGGTATCATTCACTGAGTCGAACACTCATTCCTGTTCATCTTGTTGCTTTCAGGTCAGGGAATGAGCTGGGAAGGAATTGTAATTGAGTAGACTGCCAATTTCCCTTCGGCAGTGATTTGTATTAATGAAATATTAAGAATGTATATAATAGAAGTATATTTGTAACTGTAACTCTAGAACTCCGCAATGTTACACTTTGTAATTGAGTTTTATGTATTATTTCAGTTATGTAATCTTTGGGGTTAAGCAGAACCTTTCTTTAATTTATTATCTTTCTGGAATATATGGAATAAGTGATGTTGGGCCAATTTGATATTGCGTTATGTTGTGATTTTTTTTTTGTTCTGCTTACCTTGTTTGGGCCCATAGCCCTTTTCAGTTGGGCTTTTCAGTTATGTGTTGTGGGCTTATTGTCTTGTGGTTTGGGTTAGGCTTACTACGGGCACTAGTAGCCACGTGCATGTCCCGTTTCCTAGTGCCAGCTACGTGCCATCGGGTTCGGGGCGTGACAAAAAATACCTTGGCAAAAAAAATAGTAGAATAAATTCGTGCTGATAGTGATAACGTGTTATAAATATAATGGAGAAAAATAAGAACAAATAATATAGAGAAGATAATAATTTTTTTCAGGCATTCCATTCAATCGTATTAGACTTTTTATATAGAGAACAGAAAAGAAAAAATGAGAAACTTTTCTAATAAAAAAAATATAATCAATATTAATATGAAAACTAGAGTATTCATGTATATAGAAAAACATTAATCAAATTTTATAATATATCATAATAGTTTCGATTTTAAAAAATTATTACTTTAGTTCCAATATTTGTATACAATTAATAGAAATTTAAATGTAATATTATATTTATTTTTTATGATTTTATTTAATTTCAATTTTATTTACTCCAAATAAACGTTTATCCAAATCCAAATATATTATATAAAAATCAAGATTATCTATTGAAAAGAAATTTTCCTTCCTTTTTATTGTAGGAGATAATTAGAAGATTTTAATCTTATCGATTCTCTTTTGATATGTTTGAGAAACATTCATAATTTTATGTGATCCCAAGAAAGTATTGTATTAATTAACTTAATTAATAAAAAAAAAATTATAGAAGAGAAGAAAGAGTTCTGGCATCTTGCACATATCATAAGACAATGTAGTTAGATTTACTTTATTTATTTATTACAAATTAATAATTGAATTTGAGATTTTATAGTTTTAAAGAGGACTCTGACACAATTGAAATTAAAAATTCATTTGTTATATCCTAAAAGAGAGGAAATATATTGTCCATATCTTGGAAAAGCCAACAATATTATAATATTAATATTTATATTTTTAAGGAGCTTACTACACTTAAAATTAAAAAAAAAATAACATTTTTACCGTGATATTATAATATTTATATTTATATTTATGTTTTTTTTTGTCACACTGCACTTAAAAATTGAAAAGATTAAAAAAAATAAAAAAGAATATTAATATTTATAATACAATATTAACATTCTCTTATAATTTTTCTTCTTTTTTGTAATTTTAAGGGTAGTGGATCTCACAAAAACATCAATATTAATATGATAAAAAAAAAACATAATTACACTTAATATGTAAATCAAATCTAATAAGAGAATTACATGTGGGTATAAAATATAAATAGAATATTAATCTCTTTATATTTCATAAAATAATATATATATATATATATATATATATATATATATATATATATATATATATATATATATATATTCCTAATAAAAATTTAAAATACTAATTAGTAATTAATATAGTGTATAAAAAGATAATTACACTAAAAATAATTAAGAATTTTTCATGTTATGATCCCATCCTATCATCACCTATTAAAGGTGTTAAGGTTTTTATGCCTTGTAAATTAATGGAGAATATTATATAGCTCTTTTCAAAAAAAAATCATATGACTCTTAATATTAAAATACCAAAATCATATGACTATATATACACACACTCATATATATATATATATATATATATATATATATATATATATATATATATATATATATATATATATATTTCCCCCCAAAAATAAATATATTAACGTGGGATATGGCCGGCCGGTTGGAGGAGGTTGAATTCGGACAAGTCAACCAACTTCCAAATTTCTATAAATAGCAAAAGTAAAAATTGGTTGTTGCCCACTGCCCCATCTTCCCCGTACTTTAAAAAAATAAAAAAAAGGTCAACTCTGCACTTTAATGCATCAATTTTATTAATCTAAGGACAAAAAAAAAAGTAAAAATTTCATTCTGCTGAGGATCAAAATATTTGAATTTCTATATTTTTATTTTTATAGAAAATTCTAGCTTTTATCAATTAAAAATTTACATAAACTTATCAACTGAGATAAAGTTACTGTATCTATCGAAATAACCAACAAGCTTATGTACCTCATTATATACTCAACTTTTACTTTTTAGTTAACTAAAAAATATTTTTGAATGAGAAATTAAAAGCAAACATTTTATGTTTAACTTGATTTTAAAATATTAATTAGTTTACATTGTTTGAAATGGTATTTGACTAAATTTAGCGATTATCACATATTAAGAGTCAGAATTTTTTTTTTATACAGTATCAAATTTCTTAAATTATAATTTATATTAAATTGATATATATAATTAAACAAAGACTTAAAATGAGGGAATAAATTTTTATAATTTTATACCTAAAAATTTTTATATGTGGAAAGTCAAAGTGGTTGTTATCCTTGGCCTCCTAGTTCCATCCTTGATTGTCACTTGCTAGTTAATGCAATTGAAGTGTCTAATTTTTTCTCACGTATAGTCCTATGACCTTAATAATAAGAAGTGTCATGACCCCCAATTGCATAGAGATAGAGAGAGACTAATAAATACTAAAATAGATAGGTTGATGAAGGAGCTGATTCTTTTGACATTGTAGTTTGGTTTTTGACTTGTTTAATTGCGGCAAAGCTGTGGTTTCATGACTCATGACTACACAATACACATTTCTTATTGTTCTTTATTATCATCATCCAAAGCTCTACCTTTCCTAACCCTAACCAACATTTCTAGAATTTCATTTATCTATATATCTATATATATATATATATATATTGCTCTCCCCAACTTCCTTGTCATGAAAAAGGTCAAATCACTATGTTATAAGATTAATTAATTTCAAATACATCATTCCCTAATCCATGCAAATTAAGCCATTATTCAATCTCTTATAATGAGAGGATTGGATGTGATTTTTTTTTTTTAACAAAATTGACTAAAATATCAAATTACCTAAAATAAAATAAAATCTAAGTTGTGTGATCTCATTAATATCATAAATCTACTAAGACATTAAACAAAAATTTCCTATGCATACATATATAATTAATATATTCATCCCAAAATTTAAAGGCAGAATTAGGAAAAGAAAAACTGCTTTATAATGATATGTGATTTATTTTCATTCGTCATACATTTTCGCAATAACAAATAATTTCTTAATTTTGAAAGATGATGTAATTTTTTTAAGAAAAATTTGAGGACGAAAGTGATATTTTAAAAAAATTTAAGTTATTTTTTAATATACTATATAATTTTACAATTCAATGTTCAAAGATAATTTTAATATTATTAAGCTATGGATGTGAAATTTATTAATAAGTTAGAATATATTTCTACAGAATAATAGTAATAAAAATTGAAAAATCATTCACAGCACTCACCTACACAATATATTAAAACACACGAATATCGTAGTTGCGTGCAAGTTGCACAACAGCCCAATGGAGGAGATTATATTAATGTATTAATTTGTTTACTTTTCGTGGATCCATATAATATTAAATTTGTTCTTTTTTTGTTTTTTTTTTAATTATTTAAAAGAAAGATCTACGATCAAATTTAAAAACTCCCATCTCACTTTCTATGCGCCTTATCAGCTCTCCACTGTCTTCCAAAATGGAAAAGCAATATTCCATCAAATCAGTGACTAGTTTACGTTCAACTCAGCTTCAGTTTATACTTATCTATTTTCTTTTCACATTAATATCGCCGTGCACGGCGGCTGTTACTACACAAGAGCTTCTTGTAGGCTTCAAAGCCAGGCCAAACCCAGCAGTTTCATTGTTTCAATCTCTTTTAAATGACACAGCAGGCAATTTCTCACTGGGTTTTCTCCGAGTCAACCGAGTTAAACTCGCTCTCACAGTTATTCATCTTCCTTCTCTTGAACCACTTTGGCAGAGTAACCCAAATAGCTTGGCTCAATGGTCAGAAAGTACTCAGCTGTTGTTCAATGGCAGTCTTGTAATTTCTGACCCACAAGCAGGGTTAATTTGGTCAACAGAAACCCAAGGAGACAAAGTCGTTATTCTCAACAACTCAAATCTGCAAATTCTGAAGCAAGAAGCCTCTCCTTATGTAATATGGCAAAGTTTTGATTTTCCCAAAAACACCCTCGTCGAGAACCAGAATTTCACTTCGAATATGTCTCTCATTTCATCGAATGGGCTTTACTCTCTTCGCTTAGGAGACAGTTTCATGGCTTTATATGCAAAATTCGAAGAAAATAAGGACCAAATTTATTGGAAACACAAAGCACTTGAAGCTAGAGCAGATATAGTTGAAGGACAAGGTCCGATTCTTGCCCGGGTTGAACCCGATGGGTTTTTCGGTATGTTCCAGACCGGAACGCTCCTGTAGATGTACAATCTTTTAACAGCTATCACCGTCCGATCAATCGATTCCTTTTTGTCCGGTTAGAATCGGACGGGAACCTCAAAGGGTATTTTTGGGATGGAACCAACTTGGTTTTGGATTACCAAGCAATTACTGACATGTGTGATTTGCCAAATCCTTGTGGTTCCTACAGTATATGTAAACCCGGGTCGGGTTGTTCCTGTTTGGATAATCAAACGGAGTACAGGTCCGGTGAGTGCTTTGTTGTTCAGTCCGGTGACTTTTGTAGCGATGGAGAAGCTAAAACCCAAAAGGGCTTCTGGGTTTTGAGAAGAAAAGGGGTAGAGTTACCATTTAAAGAGTTAATGAATTATAAAACGGTGTCGTTTTTAGAACAATGTGAGGGTTTATGTGAAAGTAATTGTAGCTGTTTCGGTGCAGTTTATAATAATGCAACCGGGTTTTGTTACTTCATGGATTATCCGATCCAAACCCTATTAGGTGCGGGTGATGAGAGTAAAGTAGGGTATTTTAAGGTGCGGGAAGGTGCAGGGAAGAAGAAGGACATGAGTGTTGGGATTGGTGCTGGGATCTTAAGTGGGGCGATGGTGATTCTGATTGGAGTGATTGGGTTTGGAAGTTACAGAATATGGAAAAGGAGAAGAGGATTGAAACGGATCTTGGAGGAAGAGATATCACCCGGCCCGTATAAGGATCTTGGATCGGCTAGTTTTCGATCTATTGAAATGGGTATGAGATAGTGAAATAAAAAAGAGATTGGTGGGGTAGGTTTTGACTGATAGTTTCGAGGACAGAAGATCATAGCTAACATTTTGTTCATTAGTGGTCGTGGCTCTTGGGAAGTGGGCCCATCTTAAGAGTTGGGGAGGTGGGGCCAGGTTGATGATCTATAATTTTATATAAATATATATTTTTGTACAGTGTTTGCTTCTTCTAGATACAAGTATTCTATTTCTGCCCTTTCATGTGCACACGTGACAAGTCCTCAAAAAATTTTTTTTTTGACTTTTTTTCAAGAATTATTTTATGTTTATTTTTTAAATGTTTGGTGATTAAATACTATTATTTTTATTTAATTATTGAAAAATTAAATATTGATTATTAAAACTATATGTATTCAATATCCTTATCATAAATTTAAATAGTCTAAAGTCAAATTTTAAAATAAGATAAAGTACTATTTAGTATATGAAATTATCTAAAATAATGATTTTATTTTTGTAGTTTGAAAAAATCACTGTTTAATTTCTGAAATTTTATTCCGTTACATTAAGTAGTCTTTCTGTTAAAATTAATTAAAAAGTTAAAAATATCTCTAATTTACAATCAAATTTTATATCTCAATAAATTCAAAAAATAATAAAAAATTCTCACTATTTTGCCTCATACTCTTTATTTGGTTCTTTTAATGGAGAAAAAGAAAAAAAATTGAATAAAAAAAAATACAAAATCACAGCAGAAAAAAAAATTGAAGGAAAGAAAAAATATAATAGCTGAAAAAAATCAGTTGAAAAGGCAAAAAAAACTGAAAATCAAAGCAAAAGTGATGTTGTATTTGTAGTGTGGTGATGTTGAGGGTATTTTAAATACTAAATATTATTAAATTTTTTTTCTAATTTTTTTAATAGAATTTTAAAAAGTTTTGGACGAAAAGACTATTTTATTTGATGGAATCAATTTTGAGAGATTAAAATGTGATTTTTTCAAACTGAATGGATGAAATTATTATTTTAAATAAACCTTAATAACTAAATAGTACTTTGCCCTTTAAAATATTACATGAAATTAGACACTTTAAATTTTCAAAAATGCTAATATTCATTTTTAATTATTCATTCAAATGAATGCTTAATGGCATTTAATATTATAATTATGAGATTTATAAGTTAATATTATGATGCAATTAAAGAAAATAGAAAATGACACCAATTTTAGATCATAATTTTGGTTAAATGATACATATAATTAAGCAAATTTCTACATATTTAAAGGAAAATTTTATCTTAAAATAAAAAGGGCATAATATAATCTTGAATTAAATCTTTATAATTTTATACTTAAAAAATTTTCATATTTTAGAGCTTCAGTCTTACCTCCGTGATTGTATATAATTTTTTTTTTTTAATTTTGAAAGTTTTGTATTTGCGCTCACTTTATATTGTATTGAACATTTGTTTAGCTTCAGCATGTCAATTTATTATCCAATAATGATTGTTTGTGATTTTTGTTATTTGATTGAGATTACTGGTAATTAATTAATTAATTTTTATTTTATTGGATTGTTGCTTTTCTTTTCTTTTTCTTGTAATGATTAATTTTGTTCCTTTTTTTTTTGGATACCACATTGCTTCGAAACATTAAAAACAATTGGACCCTTATAAAACCCAAGAAAATCAATTAGGCCAATTCAGCTCGAGCTTAGACCATTTAAAAACTAGCTGTCTCCTGTTTTCATTCTGAATTATACTTTGTTAATTCTTCCCTATTTTAGCTAAAACCCTAAAAAATTAATATTGGGTTGAAGTTTTTACTCCCTTTTCTAGTTAAATTTGCATCATATTTATTTTGTATAATAAACCCTAATTTAAATATATGTTCCTTTTACACACATATATATATATATTGTTAGAATGTGGCCTAATATTGGAATACCCATAAAGGCCAAATAATAATTAAATAATTAATTGATAATGACCGTTCATTTAGTTATATGATAGATGTACTATATTAAATTGTAATAATTATAAATTAGTCATCTCTCTATCAATTAGGATTTACACATACTTACACCAACAATAATAAAGTTAATTTATCAATTAAACTGCCGTAAACAAAATGTTCAAGAAAGAGAAATCAATTTATTTTTAAGATTTGTATCATATCAATGATATTAAATTGTTCAGGTATGTGTTTTAATTTCAATTATGAGAATTATATATTCAAAATTCTTAATTAATTAATTATTAGAATTAATTAATTGTTTTCCATAAAATTTTTATATGTGGCATCAGAGCTTGACTTTTGAATATATAATTTTTCCGTTTATGTCCATAAAGTATTTTTATTATTATTCTTTCTTGAATTTTGGCCAAACTACCTTATTAATGTTCATTTAAAAAAAAAAAAGTTGAAAATCGATATTTTAATTTGATTATCAAATTGGTGGCCAAAGTTGTGAATTTTGAAATTCATGATTTCGGTATTTTTTTTCAAATTAGTGGCCAATTATGAAGTTTACGATTCGGATTATTGAAGTTTTCAATAACCAAATCATTTCATTAATGCTTATTAAATATATAAGTTGCAATTGATGTTTTGATTTGATTATTAAATTGATGATATTAGTTTGGTCATCATTCATAATGTTTATTAAATTGATGTTTTGTTTGCAATTGATGTTTATTAATGTCCATGGTTTCAGTTGTTTTAACATTTGAATTCGGTGGCCATGGTTATTTTAATGTTTGAGTTAGTGACATACATGTTATTGGATTATTGACATTAGGAATTTAATTAGTATGCATATTAGGTTTGTTTGTATATATAAAGGATAATGAAATTTTCTGATTGCATTTATATATAAAGTTTCCACATTACTATTTTGTATAAATACATATCATTAAAATAAAGTTTTAGTTTATACATGAATTTTATGAATATTGTTTGTTAGTCATCAAAGTGGCCAAACTATGATGATAAAATGGATAAATGAATTAATTACACATAATGTTTAATAAAACGCCTGTGGGTAAATAAAGTTAATGATGATGTTTAATATTTCATAACCTTCTAATTCACTCAAAGGTGAGTTTAATTATTGTATGAAAGATTAAACATAATAAAAGTAAATTAATATTTTGGTCAATATATTTGTCCATCCAATGATGATAAATATGCGTTTGATTTGAAATATTTATTTACTTGTAATTGATTATCATTGGTATTTTAAATTATGATAGTGTATTATAATATCCACCCAAAGAGAAATTATAATATACTTTTAATGTTTATTTATTTTGAATCCATAATAAATTTATTATAATATGAGCATTTTATGAATAATTTTTGCAGCTGTTTCTTTTCATTCGCAAGCTTTGTTTGTTACCGTTTTGAATGGTTTGAATTTCTCTGAATGGAGTGAATAAGTCAATTTCTACTTAGGTGTTTTGGATCTTGACTTGGCATTATTAGATAATCAACCTCCTGCTCTTACAGATGAAAGCAGTGAGGAAGAGAAATTATATCATAAGGCATGGGAACGATCTAATAGATTAAGCCCCATGAACAATGACTATTGCCAACAACATTAATACAATTATTCCACAAACTGAAAGTGCAAGACAATAGTTGAAATTTGTAGATGATTTTGTTCTTCAGACAAGTCACTTGATGGTACCTTTATGGCAGAACTCACGACCATGAAGTATACTGGGTTGCAAAGTATGCAGGACCATATTATTGAGATGACTAGTATTGTAGCAAGATTAAAGACATTGGAAATGACAATGGATGACTCATTTATGGTACAGTTCATTTTGAACTCTCTACCTCTTGAGTATAGACCTTTTCAAATTAACTATAAGATTATGAAGGAAAAGTGGAAAGTTAATAAATTGTCCAGTAAGCTTACTTAAGAGGAAGCAAGATTGAAGAAACAAGGGAGTCACATTGTCAACCTAATGTATCAAGAAGCTAGTAAAGGACTGAAAGTGAAAGCCAATAAGTTTAAGAAAAAGAAGTCGCCTGCTAATACTTCACAGGCAGATTAAAATGAACAAAAGGCAGACAAATGCAAGTCCTATAAGAAAGTCGGACACTGGCAGAAAGATTGCTAGAAACTTAAAACTTGGTTCGAAAAGAAAGGTAAATATTACGTTTTTGTATGTTTCGAATCAAACTTATCTGAAGTTCCTTTGAATTCTTGGTAGCTTGACACTGGTGCTATAACTCATGTTTCCAATATTATACAGGGATTTCTTACCATTTGAATCATAAACCCAAATAACAATTTTCTCTTTATAGGAAATTGTATGAAGGCTCCAATTGAAGGCATAGGGACTTATAGCTTGATTTTAAGTTCCAGTCATCAATTAGATCTTTTGGAAACTCTCTATGTACCTTCAATTTCTAGGAACCTAGTTTCTATTTCAAAACTTGATGTTATTGGGTTTAAAGGAGATTTTGGACATGGTTGTTTCAATTTGTTTAAGAACACTTTATGTATTGGTTATGCTGTTCTTACTGATGGTTTATATAAATTGAAACTTAATGATAAATTTGTTGAATCCTTGCTTGTTGTTCATAATAATGTTAGAATTAAGTGTAGTGCTATGAATGAAAATTCTACTTGAGGCATAAACGTTTGGGTCATGTATCCAAAGAAAGATTTGAAAGATTAGTAAAGAATCATATTCTTTCATATCTAGATTTTATTGATCCAAGTGTATGTGTGGATTGTATAAAAGGAAAGCAAATCAGACATGATAAGAAAGGAGCAGCAAGAAGCACTCAACTTCTTGAAATCATACACACTGATATTTGTGGACCTTTTGATGCTCCATCTTTTGGTGGAGAAAAGTATTTCATCATATTTATTGATGATTTTCATGTTATGGTTATGTTTATTTGCTTAAAGAAAAATCTCAATATTAGATGCCCTTGAGGTATACATAACTGACGTTGAAAGGCAATTAGATAAAAATGTGAAAATCATAAGATTTGATAGAGGTGGTAAATACTATGGGAAATATGATGAGTCAGGACAACGTCCAAGTCCACTTGCAAAGTTCCTCGAAAAACATGGCATATTTGCACAGTATACTATACCATGCACACCTCAACAAAACGATGTGACAGAAAGGCAAAATAGAACATTAATGGATATAGTTAGGAGTATGATGAGTAACTCCTCACTACCTAAATCTTTGTAGATGTATGCCATTAAAACTGCAGTGTATTTGTTGAACATGGTCCCTAGTAAAGCAATTCCAAAAACTCTTTTTGAACTGTGGATTGAAAAGAGACCTAGCTTAAGATATTTGTATGTTTGGGGTTGTATAGCAGAGACAAGAATCTATAATTCACATGAAAAGAAATTAGATTCTCGAACAATTAGTGGTTACTTTATTGGTTACCTAGAGAAATCTAAAGGATTTAGGTTTTACTATCTAGACCATAATCCTAGAATTGTGAAAACTGAAAATGCTAGATTCATTGAAAATGGCGAAGTTAGTGAGAGTGATGAAAGACAAAATATAGATATTAAGAAAGTAAGGTTAGATGTTCCTTTAACCATAAAGACTTCTTCATCCATAAATGTTTTAAATATTATTTCAGTAACTAATGAGAATCAAAATAATACTGAACAATACTTGAATGAAGGAACAAACATTGATCCAAATATTGTTCCAGTAATTAATGAAAATACTGAACAACGTTTGAATTAAGAAACTCACTTGTAAAAAACTAACTCACAACCAATTATTGCATATGAATCACAAGAAATGCCTTTGAGGAGATCTCAAAGAGAAAGAAAGTCAGTCATTTCATATGATTATGTGGTTTATTTTCAAGAATCAGATGTTGATATTGGAATCAATAAAGATCCAGTTTCTTACTCACAAGCCATAAAATGTGCTGAGTCTAAAAAATGGATTGATGCCATGAAAGAAGAGTTGAAATCTATGGACGACAACAAAGTTTGGGATCTCGTCGAATTGCCAAAAGGTTCCAAACTAGTTGGGTGTAAATTGATTTTTAAAACCAAACACGACTCAAATGGTAATATCGAATGGTATAAAGTCAGACTTTTTGCCAAGAGTTATACTTAGAAAGGAAGCATTGATTATAAGGAAACTTTTTCACATATCTCAAAGAAAGACTCATTAAGAATTATAATGGCATTGGTGGCTCAATATGATTTAGCGTTACACTAAATGGATCTGAAAACAGCCTTTCTTAATAGAGATCTTAAAGAAGAAGTGTTTAGTGTAAGCTTAAGAAGTCAATATATGGGCTTAAACAAGTTTCCCGATAATGGTATCTTAAGTTTAATGATACCATAACATCTTTCAGTTTTGAAGAAAACATTGTTGATTGATGTATATACCAAAAGATCAGTGGGAGTAAGTTTATTTTCTTGGTCTTATAAGTTGATGATTTTTACTTGCTGTTAATGATTTGGGTATACTATATGAGACTAAATATTTTCTCTCTAAGAATTTTGAAATGAAAGATATGGGAGAGGCATCCTATATGATGGGAATTGAAATTTTTCGTGATAGATCGCAAGGATTGTTAGGACTGTCTCAGAAAGCTTATATCGAAAGAATTTTAAAGAGATTTAACATGAATAAGAATTGTTCCTATCCAAAAATGGGACAAATTTAGTCTCATGCAATGTCCAAAGAATGATGGAGTCAATTCCTTATGCTTTAGTTATGGGCAGTATAATGTATTTGCAAACCTATACAAGACCGAATATCAGGTTCTCGGTCAGAATGTTGGGCAGATATATTGCTCATTGGAAAGCTGCAAAGAAAGTTTTGAGGTACCAGTAAGGAACAAAGAATTATATGCTCATATATATAATGTCTAATCATTTAGAGGTGATTGGATACTTGGATTTAGATTTTGCTGGATGTCTGATAGTAGAAAATCCACATTTGGTTATTTGTTTCCTTTAGCAAATGGTGCAATATCATGTAAAAGTGCTAAGCAATCTGTCATTGCTTCACCCACTATGGAAGCAGAGTTTGTGGCACGTTTTGAAGCCACAGTTCATGCTTTGTGGTTACAGAATTTTATTTCAAGACTTGGGGTTGTCGATACCATTACCAAGCCGCTGAAAATTTACTGTGATAATTTTGCTGCAGTATTTTTCTCCAAAAATAACAAATATTCAAGAGGTGCCAAACATATGGAATGAAAGTATTTTGCAGTTAAAAAGGAAGTTTAAAAATAAAGAGTGTCTATTGAGCATATTATTACTGATCTGATGATTATAGATCTGTTAACTAAGGATTTACAGCCAAAGATATTTAAGGAACATGTACATAAAATAGGTCTTGGTTGTAACCTTGAATGATATAAATGTTAACATTAACACTCTAAGCCGAATTATGTGTTTTTTATATTGCATTAATGATTTCCTATTATATAATGATGTACACATTTATGTTTTAATGTTTTAACATGAATGTTTTTAAGATATAGTGATGGACTATGATAAAATTTATTTATATCATTATTTATGAACTTAGTATGGTGGGTAGTAAATGTTGTAGTATATGGAAGGAAGTATATTGCATAAATAATGTACAACCATCATAACTCGCACTTATTATTTTATCATATTAAGTCATTTATGTTGAACTTACAGGATTAATTTTCGTGTAGTTAAAGTTATGCTATTTAATTTTATGATTAACTTATGAGTAGGCCAAGTAGGAGAATGTTAAAATGTAGCCTAATATTGGGATACCCATATAATTCAAATAATAATTACATAGCTAATTGATTATGACTGTTTATTTGGTTATGTGATAGATATACCATATTAAGTTATAACAATTATAAATTGATCATCTCTCTACCTATTAAGGTTTACACACACTTACACATCCCAACAACAATAAAGTTAATCCATCAATTAGGCAACCGTAAACAAAAAGGTTAAAAGAGAGAAATCAGTTTATTTTTAAAGTTTACATCATGTCAATCGCATTAAATTTTTTAAATATGTGTTTTAATTTCAATTGTGAGAATCATATATTCAAAATCCTTAATTAATTAATTAGTGGGATTAATTAATTGTTTTCCATAAAATTTTTACATATTCAAATGAAACTTTTTGCAAAATCGTCATCTCCATTTTATTCAGTCCTTTTTCTTTTCAGTTGGAAAATTTCTTTGTATTATCAAATATTGCAAGTGGTGATTCTTATGAAAAATTTTCCATTTGGCATATCAAGTAGAATTAAGAACCCAAGTTGTCTCCCAAAATTAAAAAGAAAATGGTTGCCGATGCCATATTAAAAGGGCTTTTTGCAAAGGTCTCAGGGCGTTGAATTCTATTGCAAAATGATAGATCGTATCTCTCTCAAGACTCGCCAATGAATTTTAATTAACGATATTGAAGTAGTTTTTGATACTGTAAAGTGGCCAATTTGAAGCATAATCAGAATTGAATGAATTAGTTCTAAAAGAAACTGAACAAATTAAATTTGGGCTCAGCTCATTGGGCCAACAGACACAAACGCAGCGAGACCATTGAGCTCATTAACAACGTTGGTCAGCCCACTACAATAATTAGTAGAGTTAAGACAAAGGAAAGATTTTTTTTTTTTTTTTTTTTTGACAAAGGAAAGAAAAATTTGGGTTTTGTTTTTCTTAAAAAGGAGAGAGAAGATACTAATTAGTCAGTTTTTGTTTTGTTTTTTTTTGTTTTAATATTAGAGAAGGGAAATATCTTATAAAAATATAGTTTTTCTTAAAATCTCTTTCTGAATTAGTATAATTATTTGTGATTTGACAGACTTGAATATAAGACTTATTACTTTTTGCTCCTTTAAATAAGATGAGAATTGAGATGAGAAGACCAACTAGAGTTGGTTTTGATGATTTGTTAAGAATTATTGTTGACAAGTTAAATCAATTAATTAATTTAATTAGTTACTAGCCCTTGTTATTAATTTCTTTCAATTTGTTTGCTTGAATCAGTAAATCTCAAGATGATTACTTATTCATCATGACATATTTAGTTACATCTGTCACTTAGGTTTATTATTAATGATGTTTTGAATATGAAAGAAATCATAAAAGAATAAAACAGGTAGTTAAGTTAGGTTAATTTCTGATGGAGCCCAACTTATAGTATAAAATTGATAAAAAAAAAAAAAGTAAATGATCCTCATATGATAATAAGTTACTGTTAGAAAAATTATTCCTCCCACAGTATACATTGTGAAATAAAAAAAAATTATACAAAAAGAAAATTAAAAAGAAAAAGAAATAAACTTCCAAGTGGTAAGTTGGAATGATGATTTTTTTTTTTCATCCTATTTTATTTATTTCTCTCTTGCTTTAGGGTCAAGTGACTCAAGTCTTTTAGGGTACCCTAATTAATAGTATCTCCATGGAAGGTTTGCCTGCCTTGATTAGAGCAACTTAAGGAAAATGACCCTAATCCAATTTTATTTTTATTTTAGTTTATTTGCTTAGATTATTTTAAACTCCATTTTTAATCTTCAGCTTTATAACTCTGATGTATATATTATCTCTGGTAAAAAAAAAAAAAAAAAAAGAAGTAATTTGATTAATTATTTTGTAACAGATATTTTATAGTTGATATTGGATATAATGTCTATAAAATATCTCTAATAAAAAAAAGCTTGATATTAAGGTGATTTCCACAACTGGGTTTCTTAATTTGGGTTTTAATAAAAAAAAAAAAAACATTTGAATAGACTGTGGATTAGATTCTATGTTCAGATTAGATATATATCTATATATATATTGTTCACTAAAATTAAATATAATTAAATTGGAAGGTTATGTGTCTATTTTAAAGGTTTTTGTTGAAATGACCTGTTATTTATAGCAATTGGATATTATAAAAATTTCACGTAACATTGGAAGAGTTCAACACAGGTCAGTGCTCACTCCTCGTCTCTTATAACAGTATTTTTTTTTTTTTTTTCAGGTTTTCAATTTATGGGAAGGTATATAAAATACATCATGATAATTACACATAATTAATGTGGATGCAGTGGGCAACGCCAAGTGTGATTAATTAGTGATGAAGCTTGACGCCCGCGAGACTAGGATAAAAGAGCTCCGAATGTGGACATGAAACTTGGCTAACCGCCTTAAACAATGATGCAAAATCACTTATAGATTATAGTATCATTAATCGATATAATTTATTTTTATTAAATTAATTTATGAGTAATTTGACATTATTAATTGACGTATTATATTTTTATTAATTTAATTTATAAATGACGTAGTAAATTCAATCTATTTAAAAATTTATCTGATAGTTAATTCAATTTCTAATTTTAGAGGTACATATTATGCAGATATTTATGTATACATATATATTCTAGGAAGTAGAAAAAAATTTTAAAATTTTAGAAATATAACTTAATAAAAATCTTATTAAACAGGGACATCCTAATAATTTGTAAAAATTAATCGAAATCTAAAATAAAAAACAGCAATAACCTAAAAATTAACTAGAGCCAATAATAATCATATTCTAAGTAACTTTATTGGCTTTTCTTAATTAATTAACTATATTTTTGCTATTATATTTTATTTTTAGTTTTATTCGAGTTGTGACTCTATTTGTACTATACTCTTTTACTATCTTCTTATTTTCTGCATTTTAAGGTCTATGATTGTAGAATTTTAGTCTATAATTTAATTTTCACTCTAATATTAATAAAATTAAAAATTTCTTATAAAGAAAATGATTTAATTTAAACTTATTTATTTATATTGTATTTTTTTTTTTTTCATTTTGAATGCCTCATTTCATGATTTTACCTAAGGCTACTCCAAAACTTTGAGTTGCCCCAATAGCTGCACGACTCTAAAATTAATTTCAAATAGTAAGACTAAAAGTACACTGATGATCCAACTTAACAAGACAATTAACCACCATATATATTTCTCATATTATTTTTTTAAATATATTGATTTTGTATACAATTATATATTAATACCAAATATGGTATAATATTAATAATTAAGTAAATATAAAAAGTATAATATCGCTTATTTTATTTTTTCTTAAAATTCAATTGACAAGATATTAAGAAATCATTGGATCAAACATTTTTATCGAGAAATTTGAATAATATATTAAATATTGGATGTAAAATTTAAAATTTGATTAATTTTATAGGCCAAAATAGGTGTAATGTTTAGACACCATTGTTGTACATAAATGTTCATTTATTTGACAAAGAAAACACCAAACATAAAATGGTTGGTGGAAGACACCATCAATGCATTATTATGATTATAACAATAATATGGGCATGCAATGACACATTTTGTCAACAAAAAAAGATGCACCAAATTTAGTTAATTGTTAACAAAAGAGGCATCAAATTTTGAAATAGAATAATACACAAAAAAAGAAAATGGAAGCCAACCAATTAACAACTAATTGGTTTGAATTTTTTGTTTCTTGGATGGCTATAAATAGCCATGAAGACAAGGCTTAATTCCATCCCATTTTGAGAATAAAATTAGAGAGTTAGAAAGAAAATATTTAGAGAGTTAGAGTGATTAATTTCCTATTATAAAGAGAGAATTAAAATTGTTTCTCCTTTATAAATAGAGAGATTGTAATTCCTATTATTCTCATAGTGAAATTCTTCTATTTTTGCCCGTGGTTTTTACCCTAATTTGTTTGGAGATTTTCCACGTAAAATCTATGTGTCCATAAATCTTTATTATTATTTTTCTCAAATTATTAGTTACGATTTTGCTCTAATCCGGTGTCAATTTCCGTAACAAGTGGTATCAGAGCTATTGGTTTAATTTTTCTTGAAAAATAAGAGTATGCTCTGTGGTTGCAGTTTTAACTGATATTCCACATCAGAAAAATTTTTCTTGAAAAATTATTATTGCGAATAGTACTCTGAGGTACTATACAATTTGGCACTATTCACGAGTACGTTGGAAATAAGTGTGGTAGTGTGAAAATACATGTCTAGGAAAAGTTCTGGCTAAGGAAAGACTTGGTATTTAAGTGTATCCATTGTGATCCACCTCTCTTTCCTGGGAACTTACCTGGTATATTGTTCACAGACTACGGTCACTATTCCAGTATACAGTTACTATTTACGTGAAATAGTGGGAGCTAGATTTGCTCAAAAATTCGTGATGGAAGCAATGGCGGTAAAATTTGAGATTGAAAAATTTAACGGGAGAAATTTCTCACTGTGAAAATTGAAGATGAAGGCTATTTTGAGAAAAGATAATTGCCTGGCGGCCATTAGCAATAGGCCGGCGGAGATCACAGATAACAACAAATGGAATGATATAGATGGGAATGTTGTTGCAAATCTTCATCTGGCAGTTGCAGATGAGATATTGTCTAGCATAGAGGAGAAGAAAACAGCAAAAGAGATTTGGGATCATCTCGAAAAATTATAAGAGGTCAAGTCACTTCACAACAAGATTTTTCTTAAGAGAAAATTATACACTCTACGAATGTCAGAATCTACTTCAGTGACGGAGCACATTAACACCTTGAATACTCTGTTTTCTCAACTCAGATCACTGAGTTATAAAATAAAGTCACAAGAGCGTGCTGAACTTCTACTTCAAAGTCTACCAGATTCATATGATCAACTCATCATTAATCTAACAAACAATACAGACAATCTAGTTTTTGATAATATTGCAGCTGCTATTCTGGAAGAAGAAAATCGGCTTAAAAATAAGATTGGCCAGTTCACAGCAAGCGGAGGCGCTAACGGTGATGAGAGGGAGATCAATGGAACGTGGCTCAAGTGGGAGCCAAAATCATGGTAGGTCCAAATCAAGAAGTAAGAAGAACATGAAGTGCTACCATTGTGGCAAGAAGGGTCACCTGAAGAAGGATTGCTGGAGTTTAAATAAAAATTTCAGTCCTTATGGAAATATAGCATCTACCTCAAATGAAGGTGAAGCTTTGTGTTGTGAAGCAGTGATGACTTCAGAAGGCAGAAAAAGATTTGCTGATATATGGCTCATTGACTCTGGAGCCTCATTTCATATGACCTCTCGGAGAGAGTGGTTCCATCATTATGAACCTATCTCAGGAGGATCTGTGTACACAGTAAATAATCATGCCTTGAAGATTGTTGGTATTTGAACCATCAAGTTGAAGATGTATGATGGTACAATTCGTACTATTCAAAACGTGCGACATGTAGAGGGCTCGCAAAAGAATTTGTTGTCTGAAGGATAACTAGATGATCTTGGGTGTAGGATCGAAACCCAGAATGGGACTAAGAAAATAATCCGTGGTGCGCTTGTACTTATGAAAGGATAAAAAATGGCTACAAATTTGTATATACTGATGGGAGAGACTCTACAAGAAGGAGAAGCATCTGTTGCTTCAAGCAGTTCAACTGAAAGATCTACAATAATGTGGCATCAGAAACTTGGGCATATGTCTGAGCAAGGAATGAAAACTCTTGTAGAACATGATCTACTTCCGGGACTCACTAAGGTGTCTTTACCTTTTTGTGAGTATTGTGTGACAAGTAAGCAGCACAGGTTAAAATTCAACACATCAAATTCTAGAAGCAAGAAAGTTCTAGAATTAGTTCACTCTGATGCATGGCAAGCACCAGTTACATCCCTGGGAGGAGCGAAGTACTTTGTGTCCTTCATAGATGATTATTCTAGGAGATGTTGGGTATTTCCTATCAAGGGGAAGGGAGATGTGTTTTCAGTTTTCAAAGCATTCAAAGCCCGGGTAGAACTTGAATATGGGAAAAAGATCAAGTGTTTGAGGATAGATAATGGAGGAGAATATACCAGCAATGAGTTTGCTGAGTTTTGTAATCAAAAAGGCATTAAGAGGCAGTTTACTACGGCATACACTCCTCAACAAAATGGAGTGACAGAGCGGATGAACAGAACCCTATTAGAAAGAACAAGGGCTATGTTGAGAGCTGCTGGTCTAGAAAAAATATTTTGGGCAGAAGCAGTCAACACTGCCTGTTATGTGATCAATCAGTCACCATCAACTGTAATTGAGTTGAAAACACCGATGGAGATGTGGACGGGAAAGCCTGTTGATTATTCAAACCTCCATGTATTTGGAAGTCCTGTGTACGTGATGTACAACACTCAAGAAACTACAAAGTTAGATCCAAAATCCAGAAAATGCATATTTCTGGGTTATGCTGATGGAGTAAAGGGGTATCGCCTATGGGATCCCACTACCCATAAGGTCGTCATCAGCAGGGATGTAATATTTGCAGAAGGGAAGTTGCAAGAGAAAGGTGATAGTAGCAGTTCAAATGAAGGTCCAGAAACTACAATGGTACAGGTGGAAAAAGAGTCTAATTCAAAGGATTCTTCTGAAGTAATACCAAAAATTGAGGAACGAGAACCAGTTGAGTTTGAAACTACAGAAGTTCGATGGTCAACTCGTGAAAGAAAAACACCAGCTTGGCAGTCTGATTATTTTATGGAGAGTAATGTTGCATACTGTCTTCTAACAGAGGAAGGGGAGCCATCAACTCTCTAAGAAGTAATGAATAGTTCAGAGGCATCTCAGTGGATGGCAGCAATGCAGGAGGAAATGGAAGCTCTTCATAAGAATAAGACTTGGGAGCTTGTGCAGTTACCACAAGGAAGAAGGCCTATTGGCAATAAGTGGGTCTTCAAGATCAAACGAAATAGTGATGACCAAGTAGAACGGTATCGTGCAAGACTGGTGGTAAAAGGGTATGCTTAGAAAGAAGGCATAGAGTTCAATGAGATATTTTCACCTGTAGTTCGACTTAATACAGTCCGAGTAGCTCTGGCAATGTGTGCTACTCTCGACCTACACCTAGAGCGATTAGATGTGAAAACTGCTTTTCTTCATGGAGATCTTGAAGAAGAAATTTATATGCTCCAACCAGAAGGATTTGAAGAACATGGAAAGGAGAACTTGGTTTGTAGGTTGAACAAATCTCTATACGGTCTCAAACAGGCACCGAGGTGTTGGTATAAGAGATTTGATTCCTTCATCATGAGCCTTGGATATAGCAGATTAAATGCAGACCCTTGTGCCTATTTCAAGAGGTTTGGAGATAATGATTTCATCGTTCTACTATTGTATGTTGATGACATGTTGGTAGCAGGCCCCAACAAAGATCATATCAGAGAACTAAAGGCTCAGTTGGTTAGGGAGTTTGAAATGAAGGACTTGGGACCGGCAAACAAGATTCTAGGGATGCAAATTTACTGAGAAAGAAATAATAGGAAGATTTGGCTTTCTCAAAAGAATTATTTGAAGAAGATCTTGCGACGCTTTAACATGCAAGATTGTAAGCCAATTTCTACCCCACTTCCTGTTAATTTCAAGTTATCCTCCAAGATGAGTCCTAGCAGTGAAGCAGAGAGGATGGAGATGTCTCGAGTACCATATGCATCAGCAGTGGGAAGTTTAATGTTTGCTATGATTTGTACAAGACCAGACATTGCAAATGTAGTGGGAGTGGTTAGTAGATACATGGCGAATCCTGGTAGAGAGCATTGGAATGCTGTGAAAAGGGTCTTGAGATACATTAAGGGGACCTCATATGCTGCATTATGTTATGGAGGATTAGATTTTACTGTCAGATGGTATGTTGACTCAGATTATGCAGGTGATTTGGATAAAAGTAAATCCACTACAGGTTATGTGTTTATTCTTGCTGGAGGAGCAGTAAGCTGGGTTTCAAAACTGCAGTCAGTTATGGCTACATCAACAATAGAAGCAGAGTATATAGCAGCTACATAAGCTAGTAAAGAAGCAATCTGGTTGAAAATGATAATGGAAGAACTCGGGCACAAACAGGAAAAGATTTCTTTGTTTTGTGACAGTCAGAGTGCCTTGCATCTTGCAAGGAATCTAGCTTTTCATTCAAAGACAAAGCACATTCGAGTTCAATACCATTTCGTTCGTGAGAAAGTGGAAGAAGGAACAGTGGATATGCAGAAAATTCATACGAAAGATAACCTGGCAGATTTTATGACAAAGGCAGTCAATACTGACAAGTTTATTTGGTGTCGATCTTCCAGTGGCCTAGCAGAGACGTAAGCAACATGGAAATGGCAAGATAGAGAGAACGGTGTGAAGATTGATTGATCCTCAATCAAATCTTCAAGTGGGAGATTGTCAACAAAAGATGCACCAAATTTAGTTAATTGTCAACAAAAGAGGCACCAAATTTTGAAATAGAATAGCACACAAAAAAAGGAAATGAAAGCCAACCAATTAACAACTACTTGGTTTAAATTTTTTGTTTCTTGAATGGCTATAAATAGCCATGAAGACAAGGCCTAATTCCATCCCATTTTGAGAATAAAATTAGAGAGTTAGAGAGAAAATATTTAGAGAGTTAGAGTGATTAATTTCCTATTATAAAGAGAGAATTAAAATTATTTCTCCTTTATAAATAAAGAGATTGTAATTCCTATTATTCTCATAGTGAAATTCTTCTATCTTTGCCCATGGTTTTTACCCTAATTTATTTGGGGGTTTTCCACATAAAATCTGTGTGTACATAAATCTTTATTATTATTTTTCTCAAATTATTAGCTGCGATTTTGCTCTAATCCGATGTCAATTTCCGTAACACATTTAAACAAAGCTTCCTTGGGTTTAAATATATGAGCATTTAATGTAGATATATGCTTAAGGTGGGTCTCATGGAGTGTTTTAAATTCATCCAACATAAATATTTTGAGATGTAGAGAAGAAATTAATTGAGAGTATAATTTTATTTTAAAGACAGTTTCATTGAATTTTTTTAATAAATTTGAATTTATTTTCAAAATTATTAAATTAAAAGTTGTTGCGATATAGTTTAACTTTTGACTAACTGGAAATATCACAAGGTAATAAGATACATAATGAGAGATGGGGAGATGGAAATTGACCAAATATTGACTAATATTTAATTGGTTTATTGAACAAGCATGTGTAATTGGTGCACCAATAAATCTAAAAAATGGAAGCATATCTCCTTAGGATATGTTTGATGTTAAAATAAGACAAGATTTGACAAAAGAAGCTAATGCTAGTACCTGTAGATCCAAGAGAAGAATTTTCATGGAAGTTGCCCTTATCAATTTCAATTTCTTTTTTTTTTTTCTTTTTACATAGCATAAAAGCAATGAAATTTTGTAGTTAGGCTTGATTATTTGTGGATAAAGCTTTGATCTAATGATAAAAATAGATTTATTGTATATATTGTTTCATATTAGAAATGAATTGTAATTTTTAGAATAAACTTTCTTTTTTGTTCTAATTTATAAAAAAAAAAATATTATTTTATTTTTAATATTTTGTATGATTCTAATTTATATTGATATGATATATATTCTTAAATATAATTATTAATCTGACTAATAAATTTTATTTAATTATTTTAAAAATAAATTAACTTTAAATATTTATTTCCACTCTCATTCTCATTCCAATTCCAAATAATATAACATCTGTCAGTTTAGTGATTGATATTGTGTACATATGTTTGTTCATTGATTTTCTTGATATGTAGAGAAATTTAATAAATCTCACAATTGCTAAAGTTGGTACATGAGGAATAAATTGCATTGCTCATCTAGGAAGTGTGAAGTGACCAAAGAACTACTCTTTCTAACAAAACTTTATTTGTTTGAAGGAGTTGGTATACACAACACAATTGCACATGTGGCTCCATAAAGTTAAAGACCCTTATAGTTGTGCAAAGAATGAATTCCTCATGACCTGTGAAGATGGAAAAATGTATAATTTCTTTAAGAAAGAAAAGAATGATTCTTACTTGGCTTCTGTTTCTTAATCTGCATGATATACCGTTGAATAAACAAGTACAGAGTAAGGGTTAATTATCCTTGCCAGAATAAGTTGTCCTCAATTTATATCTAAAACCGAAAATTATATATATATATATGTATATATAAAAGAAATGTTATTCATTTCACTATTTTTTTAATCAACTTAAACTATTGTACCATTTCATATATGATATCAACGCTTAAATCAGTAAGTCATATGAAATGATAATTAATATATTTAAAAATCTTTTTTCTTTTTTTAGTGCTGCAAGAAAAAATTTAAAGGTGACATGATAGTATTTTTAAATGAAAAGGAATGATATATAATTTTAAAAGATAATTTTGATAAATTAAATAAGATCAAAAGAATTAAGTTAGAATAAAAAATTAGAATAAACAGTGTCACCAAATAAATTTATTTAGATTATAATTCAAACAACTTGAGTTCTAATATGTTTATAAATCGGACACAGAATTGAGATTTTTATAAAGAGATTTTATATATTTGAATTATACTCAATTATCTCATTCTATCATAGCTCATTCCTGGAATGAAAAGAAAATTTCGAATATTATTCAGAACATTGTGTGATGGATGTGAGGAATCTACATTGCCTTGGCCCTGTGAGGCGTCCCATAAAATTGGAATGATTGTGATTCGTAAAGCATACAACACTCTTCCAAACATCATTACTCTTGGCAGGGAACATCAAGGGGCAGTCACTGCCATCATCACAATTTCGCAGGTTATCTTCATCATGTACCATCCTGCATTTTCAAAATAGTTTATAGGTCATTTTAAGATGGAGTGGATCTTATTCTCATGTTTCCTCTTTTAAACTAAGATAATTTTTAATAATATTTTATAAATTTATGTAGAATTTTTTACATTTCATTATTTAATATAACTAAAAACTATTTATTATGTATCCGTAAATTTGTCAATTATACTTAGTCGTATTATTTAAAATCAAATGGTTTCATGTTTAAACCTCACTTTTATATATGAAGATATTTAATTTATTTGAATTTATTTCCTACCTGTATTAATTTGTAATATTTGTTAATTTAATGTTTTTAATAGGTGTAAATGATATATAATATCTAACAACAAAAAAAAAATTATTTTTAAATTTAATTTATAAAATTAAATATAATTAAATCGCATTTTATTATTTGTAAATAAATTTTATAGTCATTTACAATAAACATAAATAAATGAAGTTCAAACTAAAATAGTTAGCATTTTTGTATTAATATTTGAAAATTTCCTTTTCTTAAAGTGTTTTTCTCAGCTAACAACCAAAAAACATTTTCATGTTCATGAGTTTCTTATTTTAGGTTGTCTAATTATGTATGATTAGTTTATTGGTCACTTTCCCTTTGAAGTCACCTCCTTCCTGAATTGGTAGTTGTGATCAGGTGGATCCTGAGGTGCACCAGTCACCATTGCACTGCAAAAAAACTTCAAAACTTCCATCCAACTAATAAAAACCCAACTCAATTGCATACAAATTTTGCCCAAATTAACCCATTAGAATTCCGTTTGGCATTGCATTTGGAAAAGGTAATTTCAATAAAAATTTTTATTTTTTTTAAAAAACTATTTTTTAAAATTATTTTTAAACAGAAGCAAATAAATTAATATTTTTTTAAAAATAAATTTAAAAAAAAAGTTTATAAAAAATAATAAAAATTAATCAATAAAATAAAAAAAAAATTCAAAACTGTTTTTTTAACCTCTTAAATCAATTTCAAATACACCCTACATGTGGCATCTCCCTGTATATACTGTATATTACAAAGTTAGATGAGATATATATACAATTTTTTAGCCAAATAGACATTAGTACAACAACTGAGATTTGAAAAGTGTAAAATAACCTTTTTGTCCTTTTTGAACACTTATAGAAATTTTTTTTTTTTGAAAAATTTGAGGTTCATTTGTAACTGAAAATTAGGCAGTAATTAACTAATTTATTATGAGAAAAAAACAAATTGGGGGGTTTTTTGGACATTAAAATTCAATAATGTTTGTGTCTTTAGTTGTAGTAGGTGAATCTCAATGCCATCTTTAATTTGTGGGTCCAAAAATCACTATCATCAATTCATCACCATCACCTTCAAGCATACCTTTCTACATTATCCAATTACTTCTAAAGTCCATGTATTAGTAAATTATATCTATCAATATTCAAGAACTCAATCTCTCCTGTTTTTGGCTTTATCTTGAACAAAGCCAATTTTAGCCACTTAATCTAATATTTCTTTATTTTTATTTTGGAAGATATTTCTAAAATCAACCAAATTTGCCTATTTATTTATTTTTTTAAATTTATTATCATATGAATCTTTCTAAAGATTAATTTAATGAGTTCTGATTAATAGTATATTTATACATAATTTAACGGTAAATATATATATATATATATGATCTAGATGATATATCTAAATTTGACGTCTTATATTTTCTTTTCTAATGCTAAAAGAAAAAATATATTAATTAAAAGAGAGAAAAATAAAAATTTTAATTTATTACTTTAGTTGATAATAATTATAAACAAATGTGACTCTTTTAAACTTATTGATCATGTATGTGTGTTTTATTGTTTTGAAGGTACTAAATTAACAAAATCATATTGTAATTTTATATTAGTGGTAACTGGTCAGGTCAAAATCTGAGCTAATGTTGATTAATTGGGATATGAACTGGCAAAAAAAATAAAAAAAAGGGACAGAGGTTGGAGATTTAAGGTTATTTATAAGAGGAGATTCATAATTAATGCTAGATTAAGAGCCTCCATGAAAGAAGTTTTTTAATTTCTTTTCTCTCTCTCTCTCTCTCGTACTGGTTTTTAATTATCTTCTTCTGCTGTTATGTTAGGAAATTGGAAAGGACAGTTTCACATGGGAAACACTAAGAGAGAAGAGTACACTTTTTTTGTCACCTTCAATCTTCTCCTTCTTCTTCTTATTTTCTTGAATACCTTAGCTATCCAAGAATAACCCATCAATCTTTTTCCCAGTTTCTTCCAAGATTGGCAAGAACCCAATTCTCTTTCCTTCTCCCTTTTCTCTTCCATTTAATTTGTTTGACCTTCCAAATTGTTAAATCTTTTGTGGGATTTCTTTTTCTATTTTCTTTGAAATGAGGAGTTTAGCTACTTGTTATAGCGAACATGCCATTAAAGTATCAGATTCATATTGTTCAGGCCCTTCAAATCAATCCTATCTTTCTCCTGATAATCAAACACCTTCAATTCCCAAAGCAGTTTCATGTATATATAAAGTCAAACTTTCATCTCAAAAGACTTTCTTGATAACTCTCACATGGTGCAATAAACTCCTAAGTCAATTCCTCTCTATCAATATTTCTGATTCCAATTCTTCCCCTTCAAAATTCAATTCCAATTCCTACCAACTAAAAAAGGTTAAAGGGTCCAAAGCATTTCAATCTTGCAATTCAAAGATTGAAGTTTTCTGGGATCTTTCCTCTGCTTATTACGACATTGGACCAGAACCAGTTAGTGGGTTTTACATTGCTGTTTTGATTGATTCAGAGCTAGGCTTAATTCTTGGAAACATAGAAGAAGAAGAAGAATCAGAGCGTATAAAAGGCCTTAAATCAAAATCCCCACCATTAAAATCTACTTTGGTTTCAAGAAATGAGCGTTTCTCTGGAAATTCTATTTATTCAACTAGGGCTCAGTTCTGTGATTCAGGAACAGAACATGATATATTGATCAAGGTCAGCGGAGACGAAGATGGATCAAAAAATCCTGTTTTCTCTGTTTTCATTGACAATAAGATGATCTTTCAAGTGAAAAGATTGAAATGGAATTTTAGAGGGAATCAGACAATTTTCTTGGATGGTTTATTGGTAGATATGATGTGGGATTTACATGACTGGTTCTTTAAAGAAATTTCTGGCTATGCTGTTTTTATGTTCAAGACAAGAAGTGGATTTGATAGTAGATTATGGCTTGAGGAGAAGAACTTGGGGCAGAAAGGACAAGACAGACCAGAGTTCTCCTTGTTGATTTGTGCCTGTAAGAATCCTGGGTGATTCCTTGATTTTGTTTTTGTTTTGTAATTTTTTTTTCTTCTTTCAGAAAATTTTAATCATGAAAGATTACTATAGAGAGTTTGTGAACTTCTTGTTATAGGAAAATATTGTTAATTCGGAGTGAGAAATTGAGTTAAAAGACATAATATCTTCGATGAATGATCTTTTCTTTCTTTAATGTTTGTGTGTTAGGCAGTGAGACAAGCATAAGATATAGATAAATACTTAACAACTAGACTATTGGCCAGTGGTCATCTTTAATTATTATCAATAGTACACTGTTTTAGGAATTTTTTAACAATGCATTGACCATAATTGAAGTTGACCAATTTCAGTGGAAATAGCTTCGCAAAAGATCTTTAATCAAATGCTTGTTTTTAATTAAACGCAGATGAATGATGGTTGAATTTTGTAAAGTCAGTTTCATTCTGTTTAAATAGTGGAATGTGAGGGTTTTTTTCATGGCAGACAAGAGCACAAAGTCTATTATTCTAAAGTGTAAATCCTTTTCATTATTAATACAAACAGCAACAAATATCCTTACAAAAATAAATAAATAAAATCTGCTTTTCACATATAGTCATTATAATTTCTATGAGTTGATTGAACTTTGAATCCATTGTAAGGAACAGGCAGATAATTGTTCTCTCTTTTTTGGGTGCAGAAAAGGAATGCATCCTTCTCTAATGATATTTTAATGTGTGTTCTAACTCCTAAGGAAACTAAAAGCCTTTTTGGTACAAAGCCTTCTTTTTTAAAAATTGAGTCTTTTAGCTTTGCTTTAAAAATTGAACATATTTTTACTGTAACATTTATATAATGAAGTTTTTTGAACCAATCATTTTAACCACAATGCTAAACCTTTGACATCTCAAATTAGTCAGATGAAATTTGGAATTTTATGATTTGTAATAAAGCAGAAGGTTCAATTGTGGCTTTCACTGATTTGTGTATGCCATTTCTGTGGTATTACCTTGACCATAGGGGAGGTAGCACAAACATTTTGTAAAGGACTGTTTTAGAGGTTTGCATCCCATTAATTGTGTGTGCGCCTTTTATTAATGACTCATGTTACTAGTTCTGAATCTATGTACTTAGCATTTACTTCTGCCTCTAGTTACTCCAATATAAAAAAGTAAAAATTAAAATAAAAAAAATACTCTTAACATTGAGTTACTTATATTTTATATCACGAGGAGTATTAATTACTTTTTCTTTTTTATGTTCTCTTTATTTTGTTCATATTATTAAGACATGAAATAATTTTGAAAGTTTAATAATATAATAATAATACTATTGAAACTTACTATATGTCTTAACTTATATGGAAAAAAGTAAATAAAATGCAATATAAAAAATGTAATTAACATTCCTCTTTTATCAATTTCTTATATATATATATATATATATATATATATATGAATGAGTAATACCTTTTTTTTTTGGAAAAATAAAAGGAACTAAAACAGAACTCAAGAGTGCATCAGGATATCCTAACTATGCTAGCACCTCTATAGCACTCATTCATCATTTATTCCCCTAGCTCCAAATGGGTAATACCTTAAATCAATAGTAAAATGAAAAGATTTTAGTAGTTGACTTTAGAATTTAAATTTTAAAGGTATTAATATATTTTTCTCTTTAATATTAAAGAAAAAATTGTGATAAAAGTGAAATTATTTTAGAAAAATTAAGAAAAATGAAAGAAGGTATTAAAAAAGGGGGAAAGAAAATGTTTAAGCATATATAAATTATTATAAATTTATAATGAAAATATAGAAAGACAAATGGCCTTTTTTAATGAAAGGTTGTTAAAAAGAGAGAGAGAGAGAGACAGAGACAATTTCTAGTGGTTATAAACTTATAATAGGTAGCAGCTGACTTTTTATTTTGCAGAAGAGCAATTGACTTTTCTATTTTGGGGCCATCCCTACAATAAATAGAGTCCCAGAGCAACCAACGGCCCAAGTGTCGAAGCCTTAAGTATCAAATTTCTAGGCTTCAGCTTGGACTTGGAGTTGGGTGCCAACAAATGTAGTTATGAACTTTGCTTGACATCAGCTAGATCCTTCGGAATTAGGTATCATGTATTCTCAATTTTCATCTTTTTTTTTTTATTTATTTTTGAATTCATTTCAATTAAATCTTAAAATTTTTAATTATTTTTAAATTCTTATTTTCTTCAATAATACTTGTACTTAACAAAATAGTGATAAAAAAAATTAAGAAAATATTTTGTCATGAAATTTGAATTTCAACAATTTTATAAAAGGCTTCTATAATTTTTGTAATCTTAAAATCTGTAAATAATAAAAAAAAAAAAACCTAAGGGATAAACAATGCTTCTATTTGCCAAAAAAAAAATAAAAGAAAATAAAAGAAATTATTCACTATATCTTGGAGTTGAAAAATAGACAGATTATTAATGTTATTTTTCTTAATAGATATATTTTTCAACTCTGATAAAATCTCAAATTCAAGTTTTTTATTATAAATGAACATACGTTTTTTAAGACAATTATCTAATATGAAATTTTCATATTTCTTCAATTTCAATTAAACCTCTCATTTATATTCAAACTAAAGAATTCATATGCAAAAGTAAAAAATACCTCTAATTTTGTTGTTTTAGAATTAAATTTTAGTAAATAAAGTACTATCAATATAACAAAATCTTTATCCTTGAATATAAATAAGCAAAACTTCTCACATGTTTTTTTTTTTTTTTTGACATTTTTTCATATTTCTAATAAAATTGAAAATTAACTTGATACCAATTATCAAATATAAAAAATTAACTTGATTATATTAGGTTAAATATCAGTGAACTACACAAGTGTTGGTTTAATTAGCCGATAAAAACAAATAATTACTCATTGATATTATTTTTAAAATAAAAATTTAAAACATAATTTTTAAAAATAATCATTTTGGAAAGTGAAGTTATATTCTCAAACTCCATTTTAAGAATAGGCTGTGAGCCAAGCCGCAGATTATAATTAATGAAAGAAAAATTATAAATCACACAAATTTTTGATAATTTTAGTTTTTTTTGAAATTTAAATTCTAATTATGAACAACACTTTTTTTTTTTTTATATATGAGATATTATATATAATTTAATTATCGTATTTTATATGTGATGCGGGATTGTTTCTTTGCGCTAGATATTTGGTACAAACTTATTCTTTGTGACAAATGAATTTCCTTTTTATTTTTTGGCTCCATTCAAGGTCTGGGTGACTTTTTTGACACTAGATACTAGCTTATTTGGAAGTTTAGGAATGTTTCCCTATTTGATGATAACTTTTGATCTTCCCATAATCCAATTGGTGCAACTCTTGTGAAAACTAAGGCTTTTGCATATGCAAATTAGGATGGCTCAACAGGGTATGGTGTTTTTCGGAAGGAGCATCTGATTGGTTGGAGTAAATAAAATCATGGCTCGTGTAAGATCAACATTGACGGAGCCCTTCATTCCAGAGTGGGACGTGCTGCTGCAGGAGGCTTAGTTAGATCAAAGGATGGTGAATGGAGAGGAGGCTTTGTAGCTAATGTGAGTATTTGTAGTGTGGTTATGGCTTAATTATGGGGTATCATCCATGGGTTACGTTTGTCTTGGCAGATAGGATATCAAAAGGTCATTTTGGAAGCTAATAACAAAACTATGATTGATGGGCTGAGTAAAAGTTTCTTGGTCTTTGAAGTTTCTTGCTCTAGTTAAAGAGGTTCAACATCTTCTCCAGCAAGAATGGGAGGTGGATCTTAGGCATATTCATTGTGAAGGCAATAAATGTGCAAATTACCTAGCCAATATGGGATTTGATTTTAGTTTTGATTGTCATATCCTTAGTGAGCCTCTCATTAATCTTAAGAAAATATTGCAAGATTTAATGGGCGTCTCTTTTCCTAGAATGTGCGTGTTGTAATGCTCTTTAGGTTCTTTAGCCTCTTTTTTCATTTAAAAAAAATATCAAATGCATAAGTTTTAGAGTAGAAAGAAGAGAAAAATAGAGAATAGATAGAAAGAAGAGAAAAATAGAGAATAGAGAATAGAAATCGTATCTTCACTATTATTTAGAAATATGCAACTATTAAATAGTCGATTACATGTAACAAAGTAATAAGAAAATATGACTCTATGGTATGCTCAACTACAGTAACTGGACTCCTAAAGACTATGACAATTAAGACTTTTACGTGCATATAACTCAAAAACTAATAATATTACTTATCTAACTTAAAAAAAAAAAAAAAAGAACAATTTCTGCATTAATTCCAACATATTCCCCCTTAATGTAGAAATTTTTACACAAAAACAATACTCAAAGTTTGTTAACGGACTGAGATATTGCAGTTTTAAGACAATACCGGTCTCTTCAAAAAAAGGTTTTGCAGTTTTGAAACTTGCCAGTCTCTTTAAAAAAGCATTGCAATTTTGAGACTTGCTGGTCTCTTCAAAAAAAATTAATTAAAACAAATCTTTTTTAGGCTGATGATCTTCAACCTGTGCTTGCAAGGCTTGTTATTGTTTGTTCTTATAAACTTTCTCCATATGACTCATTTCCTTACATGATTTGCATTTAATATCATATCTATATTAATAATACTTTTTTAAGTGTGTTGATTTCTTATAATGTGAGCATGAAGGAAATTTATTATACCTCATGCCCTGGTCTCTTAATGAATCTTTCTCCTTCAATCTAACTATGAATGCTCATTCAACCTTTTCTTCCTTACTCTTCAAAGCCCTCCTTTGCTCTTGTGCTTGTAAGGAACTTATTAATTATGCCAAGAGTATATTTGACAGATCTTTAGATTCTCTTAAAGCAGAAATTTTAGACTTATATTTTTCAGATAAAGTTACAAGAATTTTTTGCACAATTCTTTCGTCAAATAAATCCTGACCGAGCAATCTTACCTTGTTAACTGTTATGATCAACTTATCACAATAATTTTTGATATTATCGGTCTCACTCATTGTTAGAATCTTGAACTCCTTAAGAAGATTGAGCATTTTTATGTTGTTGGTTTTTGCATTACCTTGATATTTCTTTTTGAGAAAATCCCATATTTCTTTTGCAAATGCTAATTTCATAACTTTTGTAAATATTGTGCTTGACATGGCACAAAATAAACAAGTTTTAGCTTTAGACTTTTTATTTTTTCTTACTTTATAATTCTTCATTTGAGCTATGATAGGATTTGTAGATAATAGAGTAATTTAATAATCTTCTTCAATTGCCTCTTAAAGATCTAAAGTTTTAAGATAAGTTGTCATTTTAATGACTTAAGCTCGATAATTGTTGCAATCAAAAGGAAGAGGAGCTATATTTGAAAATGTAGTTTTAGTTTCCATGATTATTTTATTTTATATAGGAAGAGAAAAATAGAGAATAGAGGATGAAAATTGTATTTACACTATTATTTAGAAATATGGAACCATTAAATAGGTAATTACATAATAAAATAGCAAGAAAATAGGACTCTATGATCTACTCAACTATAGTAATTGGAGTCGTAAAAATTAGGACAACTAAGACTTTAAACGTACATATAACTCAAAAACTCATAATATCACTTATCTAACTTAAATAAAAAAAGAGAACAAATTCCTGCATTAATTCCAACAATAAGTTATATTGAATAATACAAATTCAATTCAAATTCAATAAATCTGAAGGTGGAAAATGCGAATTTTCAACACTTCGTTTCTGGTCTTAATATGAGACCAAAGGTTGATTGGACTTATGAACTAGTTTAGGGGTGAGCTAATGTTTGCACATGTATTAAGCACGCCGCTTGAATTTATGATTAAAACTGCTTATCATGATCGGTATTATAAGGTTAGGCAGAAGGCTCATCTCAACTAATTTTTCTAATTGTTGTTTATGAGTTTTTTTTTAGGGAATTAATTGTGGTTTATGATTGGCAACGTCAACAAGTGAATAAAATAAAGGAATTATAGTGAATTCAATTATTATTTAAATTATTCCTTCTTTTTTAATTGCGTTGGATCCACGTTTCATGGTGGAGAATAATTTAATTGTCAAAACTCAAATGGATATTCAAAAATTCTATAAGTTTATTTGGTTGATTAAATAGATTAGCTTATTGAAATGATTATTCAGAGATAATTCTTTAATTTATAAGTTGAACACAAAATGTATTTCTAAATTCGAATTGACTAAAAAATTACCTTAACTGAACACACACACATATATATATACATATAACTCAGATAACTTTACATATCATTGGCAGAAAAAAAGAAAAAAAAAACTTTATATATTTGAATATCTTATATATTGTAATAAATTTTCCTATTCCACATTTCCACCTCAAAGTAATTTATTTGTCTTTTTATCTAAAAATAAATTTAATAAAATGCTCAAAATTGATTCGTGATTAGGCTTGATCAATATGAAAAAGGAATGGGCTGGATCTTCTCTTTTTGGGTCTGAGCCTGATACTTGCGAAGGAGAAAAAAAAGGATCAAGGAGGAGCTGGGCCTTTTGCCTGACTAGAACCCTCCGACGATCAAGTTAGTTTTCTTTTCAGAGTATTTTAGTGAAAGAAAAGGGATGAGAGAATGCAAAGTTTCAACTACTTGTGCTTAGATTTTCCTTTCCTTTTTGTATGAGTTCTGGATTAGGTACGTCTGACACCTTTCTTTTGAGAAAGGACGTCCTCTGTCATTCGACCATGCTGGTTGGTGAGAATTGGTAGCAGGTGCATGTCCCCTGTCCCATCCCTAGGGATGTCTGGTAATGGAGATGTCAGGGCATAGTGCAGATTGTCTAAGGACTGATCCTCCTGCTGGATGACTGAACATGTTATCAGAGGGTTTCGGCCCTTACTTGCTCAACAAGTCATCTGGCGAATGAAAGAGGGGAATAGCACCTAGTCCGAAGGCTTTTGAACTTAGATCGTTCGAGGGTTCAGCCAATGGGTCTTGTTTCCTTTTATCATAGTCTCTGAAAACTTCGTAATAGGCCTGGGTTACAGGATGGTCCAAACATCTCTTGAGAGTTACTTCCATCATTCATCAATCTGTGATTCTGAATTCCAAAAGAATAAAATCAAAATGCTAGAATACTAATTTGAAAATGTCATACGAAAGGTGAATCAAAATTGATACATTATGTTTTATTTTAAATTATGTTTTCCAAATTAAATTGATTGGACCATAATAATTAATTAATTAAAGGGCAAATAAATAAAGATTAAAAAAAAATTGAGCGTGATTACTGCTCAATTTTTGTATCCTTGTAGTTCTCATGTAAGAAGATTATCAACTTGGACAAAATATTTTAATATATTACAATTTAAATGTTATAGTCTATTTCTTGTTGATTTAGATTAATTTGTTAATATTTTTTAAAATTCACAATAGCAACAGTTGATTTAATTTAATTTAATTTAATTTGATTCTAATATATTAATTTCAGTATTGACACAATAAACTGTATCATTATTTAAAACCTTGCTCAAATATCACAGTTAGATTTATTACTCATCAATGAGCATTACTATCTAGTGTCAACCATCAATTAGCATTGCTGGGGAAAAAAAAAGTATATATGCAAGTTTGTTCCGACGTGGTTTCTCTTTTTTAAAAAAATTTATAATGTTGACTTGAAAGTGGCTGTCTGGTTGACAATCGGCCGATGTGAAAATTAGGTATTGATACGGCATGTCTATTATTTGTTATGAATAATCAAGTTTATAAGAGAAAACAATATTGAGATTTTTAATTAATACTATATATAGGTGGGGCTGAATTTAAAAGAAATAAAGAGAATAAAGAAAAAATTAATAATTATCTTATTTGGCATTTATCTTTTTTTTTTAAAAAGAAAAAGGAAAAGGAATAGAGTAATTTACTCTCATTCCCCTTATATAAGTTGAAATTGGTTACACTTCAAATTGAGATTTAAAAATTTTCAATTCTTGATGGGATATTATAATTTTTTTGCATAGATTGTTTTACTTTTATCAATTTAACTGTATTATAAATAAACCGTTATATATTTTTTACGTTAATATTACCCTACATATATTTTTGTTGGTTGAATTTTAAATGATTTTTCATGTTTGAAAATTTCAATAATATTAGTTGTAATTTCTATTGCTTTTTTAAAATCACTTTTAATGTGGATGCAATTAAGTTGTCTTTTTTTTTTAATGAATTCATTTTAATGTATCTAATCTATTTCAAAATTATTAATAATGATCTCAAGTTTTAGTATTTGAAAATTATTTTCAAAAATTTAATATAACTAGTAGATTTTATTATATTAAAAATTTATGTGTATTCTTCTTATCTTTTTTATTATTTCCTTGATAGTTTTTTATCTTTTTACAATTATAATTTACATTTATTCCCTTCCATCCAAATAAAATAACATTATTTCCCTTCTATTTCTTTTATTAATCAAATTTTAATTTGATAAACAATATAAGTTAAAATTTCTTCCTCCTCTTCTTTTAAAATAACTTTCTCTTCCTTTTCATCTTATTGCCATGCATAGTGTAAATTCAAATTAAAAGAATAATTTTTTAAAGTGTTTGAAAATATAAATTAAGAAATTACAATTTAGATATTTTAACTAATTATTAAATTAAAAATATAAATAAAATTAAAATTACAAAAATTTAGCTAATCAAAGCGTGTAATTTGTTTTATTTTTTTAATTCTTTTTTAAAGTGTGAAAAATAGGAAATTTTCAATTAGAATTTTCCGTCAAACTAAGATATATAAAACGAATTAAATTAAATTATTACAAAATTTTGAAATAATTTATTTTTTTTAAAAAGAAATTCATAATTGCATTTCATCACATTACATAAACAAAGTGTAAGTCATCAAGAAAGGTCAAAAATAAGGAAGTTATGTTGGATTCAAAAACTGAAAGTGATAGATTTTTGAAAAGTATTGTTCTTTGGAAGGAAGAGTAGTGGACAATTACTAGATATGTATGTATTATCAAATTCAAATCTAGTTTAACCTAGTATACAATACATTACTTATTATTAATTATATGGATTTTTTCCACTTTTTAACAATAATATATGGATTTAAACTCTCAAGGATCAAGATTTAAATAAATAAATAATTTTTCCTGCTTTTCAAATATGAAAATAAAATTATTTAATTAGGAATTTTTAGAATATTGTAATTTATTTATTTATTTGATATATAATAGTTAATAGTGATAAATGTAACATTTTAAAATTTTTCATAATATGATAAAGAATATTATCAGTTAGAGTGAAAAAATTAATAGGTGGAGTGTCAATAATTTAGAGAGTATGAATAATGCTACTTGATACTCTATTTATTTATAAATATCTGTTATTTAATTTTTTTTTATTTTAAAATAAATATTATTCTAAAATTTTAAGAAAATATTTATTATTTTTAATTATACCCTTTTTATTATTCTACTAAAAAATAAAAATAATATTTTAATTTTTATATTAAAATTATAATAATTTTTTAATTTATATATTAAAATTTTAAATGGTAAATATTTAATAAGGAAAAGAATAAATAAGGAAAAGAATAATGGGTTCTAATTAATTTAGGGTAATAATTTATCAAGTGGATGTGATTAGAAAGAAGACAAAAATACGATATTTAATGTGGAGATTGCTGACCAAACATAACATGCGATTTCTTTCTTTCTTGCTCATCATAAAACCCTCTAGAAGTTGCAGTACAGAAAATTCAAAAAAGAAAACTCTTCATGAGTAGAGATTCCTAAAATTATTTTAGGACTTGTAAAATAATAATAATAATAATAATAATAATGTGATTGTGACATTGAGGTGGGTAGAGAGATATATTATTAGCACAAAAGACCAAACCAAAATCCAAAATTGAATATGCAATTTACCAATTTCAATCGCATATTCACATAATACGTGTATTTCAAAAAAAAAAAAAAAAAATATCAAATATCACGTCAAGGACAGCTCTAAAGTTTGAGACTTCCAAGTTGTCCATGAATAAATTTTAATGATAATTTTTATTTAATTTTTTTAAATATTCCTAAAATAGATAAATTATTAATATTATTATTTGTTAAATTTAAATCTATTTCTTGTAATTTTCAATATTATTCTAAAGAAATTTTATTATATACAAGTCAAGTAAAAAATAATAAAAATGTATTATATGTATTTTTCTATATATATTAATCAGGCTTATAAAAATAAAATAACATAAAAAATTGATTATATATATATATATATATATATATATATATATATATATATATATATATATATATATATATATATATAAAATTTTTGAGATAGTTATTTGACATATCATGATAAATTTATAAACAACTCAGCAATTTTTAACATTAACTTTTATTGTATGTATAAATATAAATATAGATGTTGATAAATATTAGAATTAAGTGGTATTTGGTAAAATAGAAAGTTAAGTATTAAAAATTTAAGTATTGAATAATATAAGTGATATAAAGTTTAAATTATAAAAATATTTATAAATATAATTAATTATCATATTTAAGATAGATATAAATTAAATTTTGATAGATCCTCTTAAATAATTTTTAATTCAGCTCAAAATTTTTAAAATAATTAATTGTCAAAAATTTTAATTTTAAAAGCCGAATGGTATTATAAACACCATCTAGTAAAATTTTACTAGAATTTAAATTATAAAAAAGTTATTTTTATTTTATAAATTTTTTAATTTTAAATGTAAATAATCTTTTTATAAAATATAAAATGTAAATTTAATAATATGATAAAAAATAAAGTTATAATATTATTATACAATATTAAAGTACAAAAATAAAATGCGATATCACATTAGAACATGATTGGGCAAAAAGAAAGATACACACATACTGAAAAAAACACACAAGGAGAAAGGCAGGCGGTACAAAGGCAGATCACAAGAAAAAGCTAGCAGTCAAAAATTTAAAAAAAAAAATGAAAAGCCAAACGCAGAAGCCACTTTTTTAATAAAAACCACGACCTAACCGCCGGAATTGGTTTAGGTGTAGCTCTCAGTTTTCTGTTTTATTGTTTTTTTGGTGGCACCACACCGCTGGTCTCGAGTTTTCAAACCAAACCATCCCCCAAGTGCCAAGACTTTCTGTGGACCCTGCACGAGATTTTCGTTGGGTGGTATCTGTCAAGTTTTGACCAAAGCTCTCCCCCTCCTACCCACGTTTTCTCACGGCAGGTGGTTTTACAGAGACCTAACTTGTGGAACAAATTTCCGGTTTACCCTTCCGTTAATTTTTTTGCTTGATCCCAAACAGGTTCCTTGAGGCCCAAATAACGGAGTTGAGTTTTAATTTGGAGACATGAGATTGAGGACTAAATTGACTGATTTTACACAATTAATTGACGTAATTTACCCTTTTCTTTTCAACATATGTTCTCACTCTGTAAAAAAGAAAAAAAAAATTGACTGTATTTGGTCACCATTCACTGTCAAATAATAAGCTGAAAAGGAAATTATAAAAAATTTTTAGAAGTTCAGTGCTTGTAAAAAGAGGGGGAAAAACAAACCTCGAATGAAAACACCTAAGAAAAGAGATTTGTGGAATATATGTGACATTTTATCTTCATGTCTTAATCTAACTATATGTGGAAATAGGACAAGTATTATGAGATTATTTTTACATATCAAGTTAAGATCTTTTTATTTGCTTTTTTCCCTCTTATGCAAATTTTATGTATATAAAACTAATGATGAAAATTTCAGTAAAAATAATAAATTGAATATTATCATTATGAGATTAGAATCATTTTAAAATATGAAAGTCGAGTTGCGATATATTATAATTATGAGATACAGTGTGTATATTATTGTTATTATAGATCAATTACTTTATTGATATGATTATTTTTTTATCGATAAAAATTATCATCCTATAAATTGAATTTGTGAACACAGTTTAAGAATAGTAAAATTTTATATATTCCTTATAGTTAACTATATAATTTATTTTTCATTAATAAGAGTTGTCACTTCCTTCTAAATAAATAATTCATATAAATTTTTAACAATTATTAAACTATAAAAAATATATATCTAACTCAATTCATTATTAAATAAGTCAATAATTTCATAAAAAATGTCAATAATTTTGAATTATAAGAAATATATATTATTATGTGTCATAATATAGCCATTGAGTAAAATATATATAACATTTTTATATTAAATTAATTGATTGTCTACGTAATCATCTTTTTTCTTATAAAAATTAATGTCATATAAATTGGATTTATGAACATTGATGACTTAATAATTTCTATTAAAAAATTATATCAAATATTTATTTTTGAACATTATTTAAAAATATATTTTTTAGATTCTTAAAAAAATATTTTTTATATACTTATATTATATTTTTGATATATTTCTGATATATATTAAAAAATAAGACATTTTTGAAATATAAATTTTAATAAAATATATTTTTTAAAAAAAAGAAACACATTTACAAATATATATATATATATATATATATATATATATATATATATATATTGGTATTTGTGTTAAAAAAAAAAAAAAAAAAAAAAAAAAGGTAAGTTGAGAGTTGGCTCAAACCGAGAAAGAAAACAATGGGCCGCAGAATGGAAGGGTAAAATAGTAAAAGCAAAAGAAAACCCACAATCTCAAACGGCAATACCGTTCCGTGCCAAAAAAGCCAACAGGGCAAATTGCGACAATATCGATGCTTACCCTTACCCACCCTTCCTTTACTTTAACTTCATTGCTATTTTGCTAATCCCTACCTTTCTTTGATAAAACCCCTTTCGCGTCTTTGGTCTTTCATCTCTATCTCTTTCAAAACCCTCTCTATCTATCTCTCTGCAAATCTCTCTCTCTCTCTCTCTATCTACTATTCAATCATGTCTGCTTACAGAGGAAAATACACTGGTAACCTTCTTTGTTTTGTTTTCTTCTGTTTTTCATATTAGATCTTTATCCGCTTGTGTTTTGTTGAGTTTTTAATTTGTTTGCTTTCTTTAGATCTGTGTTTTTGTTTTATTTTTAGATTATTTGCTAGATCTCTTGTTTTGTTTTGATCAGTGACTTTTGAGCTTCTCTTTATCTGGAGATTATCAGAAAATGATTCTAAGTATTTGCTAGATCTCTTGTTTTGTTTTGATCGGTGACTTTTGAGCTTCTCTTTATCTGGAAATTATCAGAAAATGATTCTGACTGATCAGGAAGATTCTGATCTGATTCATTTCTTTGCTTTTATGTTCGTGTGTAATTAACTAGATCTGTTTTTTTTTTTTTTTTAATTTTTTTTATTGAATCTGGATAATTGGATCTGTTTTAATTTATAGTTTAATGGTTAACTGAGATCAATAGTTTATTAAACTAATTGATCTACGTCGCTGTTTTGATTAATTAAGGCGGTTGTTTCGATTAATTAAGGCGGTTTGTTTGGTGGTGGGAAAAATCTGGGATTTTTAGTGTGATTGTATTTGTTTATTTCTTGATCTTGATGAGTTGTTGGTATTTAGACTAATTTGGAATAAGAGTATTGTTTGTTTCTGAATCTCAATAGGTTCGTAGAATATATATGTAAAATGGAATAAGAATTGTGGCATCTGTTATATAGTTGATTGCTTTTTGTTATAATGGTGTCATTAGTTTTGTTTTCACTCTGATTTAGTTTGGTTTTGGTTGTTTGATGAGCATCCCTGAGATTCTGATATTTTGATTGTGTTTGTATTTACTTTTGTCTAATTATAAAATTTACATATGAATCTTAAAATGACATTTCTCACTCTTTGTAGATGAGCTCATTGCCAATGCTGCCTACATTGGCACCCCTGGAAAGGGTATCCTTGCTGCTGATGAGTCAACTGGGACTATTGGTAAGCGTTTAGCGAGCATCAATGTTGAGAATGTTGAGGACAACAGGCGTGATCTTCGTGAGCTCCTTTTCACTACTCCTGGCGCCCTCAAATACCTTAGTGGAGTGATTCTCTTTGAGGAAACCCTCTACCAGAAGAGTAAATCAGGTATATTTTTCTCAGTTAGATTCTGAGAGGCATATATTAATATTTCATGCTGGAAGGTTATCTTTAATTCTAAAAGTAATTTCTAATCAATGAAATCATGTTTGCCTAGTGATATTGTGCTCAATATCTGCTAGATGTCATTCTCTGTTGACTTTTTCCCTTGGATAGCTTTATGAAATGTACGTTATATTGTGCAGGCAAGCCTTTTGTTGATATCTTGAAGGAGGGTGGTGTCCTCCCTGGTATTAAGGTTGACAAGGGTACTGTTGAGCTTGCTGGCACCAACGGTGAGACTACAACCCAGGGTCTTGATGGCCTTGCCCAACGCTGTCAGAAGTACTATGAAGCTGGTGCACGATTTGCCAAATGGCGTGCTGTGCTCAAGATTGGCCCCAATGAGCCATCTCAGCTTGCCATCAATGAGAATGCTAACGGGTTGGCAAGATATGCCATCATCTGCCAGGAGAATGGCTTGGTCCCCATTGTGGAGCCTGAGATATTGGTTGATGGACCTCATGACATTAACAAGTGTGCTGATGTTACTGAACGTGTCCTTGCTGCGTGCTACAAAGCTCTCAATGACCATCATGTCTTGCTCGAGGGAACCCTTTTGAAGCCTAATATGGTGACCCCTGGATCAGAATCACCCAAGGTTACACCCGAAGTAATTGCTGAGTACACAGTCCGTGCCCTCCAGCGCACCATGCCTGCTGCAGTACCTGCTGTTGTGTTCTTGTCTGGTGGCCAGAGTGAGGAGGAAGCTACCCTTAACCTTAATGCAATGAACAAGCTCAAGACCAAGAAGCCATGGTCTCTTTCCTTCTCCTTTGGACGTGCACTTCAGCAGAGTACCCTCAAGGCATGGGCTGGCAAGCCAGAGAATGTGCAGAAGGCTCAGGCTGCATTTCTCGTCAGGTGCAAGGCCAACTCAGAAGCAACTCTTGGAACTTACAAGGGAGATGCCACCCTTGGTGAGGGTGCCTCAGAGAGTCTCCATGTGAAGGACTATAAATACTAAGTGTCGAAGCTTGTTTTAAAGTTCTGAAGAGTAGTAGGGTTGACCCTGTCTCAGGCATATAGTTTTAGGGCTATCTTTTTGTTATATTGCTCCGATCAGATTTAGCCATGAAGTGTAATAAAAAGGAAGAAGCTGGAAGAAAGAAGAAATATTTGGTGTTGAGTTTGAATGGTTTTTATCAGTAATGCTGAGAACAATTTATCTTTTGGTTATTCTACAATTTAATGGATTTCAATGTCCTTGAATGTTTGTTTCTGTTCTCTTTGAATTTTCTATGCAAACATTATATTGTTTGCATTTGGAAGCACAGAAACCATAATCATTGCGTTTCTGTGCTTATGTTGTACTTTCGTTTTTGGGCTGAGCTGCCATTTTATTTTTCTAGAAGAAAAAAGCTGGAATTTTTTTATCGATCATTTTGCTTTGCATTTTGTCTGGTGGATCCTAGAGACATTTCTTCTGGAAGTTCTTTGTAATTGTTGGAGATTTAGAATTATTTGAAATCATTGTTTATTTGGAAAGCACTGGGAGCCCACTCATTGTAAGGGCGAATAAAAGACGGAGGTGGGAGGATAATCTCCCTTTAATTGGAGAAGGTGAAAGCCCTTCTTTACTTGGGCAAGTTCAATCGGGACAAGAGCCTCGTTTCGAGTTTGGCAAAACAGAAAGTTAAAGGAGTCGACGAAGCAAGGAGTCATGTTTGTTGGATTTTCTCCTCCTTTGGACAATCATTTTCTTGATAGAGCCATTGAGTTTAATGGAAGTATGATTTTGGGTGTATTTGCTTATAGTTTTATTGCCTGATACGTGGTTTAGGTTATATATAGGTGTACAGAAGAAAAATCCATTTACAGTCAAAAAAGAAAAAAAAAAAAAAAAGGCATTTCATTTATATCAACAAACAATAGCTTATCTATCATATCCAAAAAAAAAATCTTTGATCAACTTAAGAGGATTCACTTAAAATTTATTTATTAATTCATATGAATTATTAATTATCAATTTTCATCAAAACCTATATTAAAAATATATATTGAATTTAATTTTTTAAGAATGAGAGATCTTGAATTCAAGTATTATCTTTTACACCAGATGAGATTTAATATTTATAATGAGTGTAAAGAATAATTATCCATGTTATGTATAAAACAATGTGTATATCAAATAAATACATTACATCCCTTTTGCTTAAAAAGCATCCGGACATTATAGGTTTAAGCTATATTCCCTTATCATATTTGCTTTTTATTGGTGTTTATGTAATGAAATTTCTAATAAAAAAAGTATAAATTTAGTTTTAACATAAATATATGATACTACATATACCCTTTATCGAAGTACCTTCTATTGCGTTTAATGTTAATTTTTAATTAATCTTATGCTGCTTGTAAACTAAAATATTTGCCATATTTGTGGAATGAAATTTCTGTTAACAAAATGTAAATTTAATTTAACATTGTATATTCGATGTTGCTAGTTTCTTGAAGTTTGTTTGTTCAAGGGACAGGCCCATAATAACTGAAAGGCCCGTTAATATGCGAATTTGTTTAATAAGGCCCATATTGCATTCATAGCTGTCAACTCAAAACGAATACAATAAAAAAAATCTACTAGATGGCCCATGCAGGTTTCGAACCTGCGACCTTCGCGTTATTAGCACGACGCTCTAACCAACTGAGCTAATAGGCCATTTGTTAATGTCTTGAAATGTGTTTTATTTAGTGCGATATCATAGAATAATTAAAACAGAAAAAATAGAGAAAAAGGTTTATCCTCAGAATCAAATAATATATGCCCTTATTTAGAGGCTAAATTAAAAAAAAAAAAAAAAAAGCTGTATCAAATCCATTAAAAAATAGGGTTACGCAATTGATGTTTGCAGTTAGCCATTTGTGGGTCAAAAATAGTTCAGCAAAGATAGAAAGCTTAACTTGCCAATTTTAGTCAAGTTTTGGGAGCAACAACACATGCCAAATTATTTATTTATTTTTGTTTTTTTAAAGCTCACTATAACTTGTCATGTCAAATTGAAATGCCACTGCCCACCACCACCACCACCACCACCATCACCATTTACAACCACTAGTCTCCTCCTCTCCACCAGCACTACCACCACCTCAATCTAAAAGTTAGATTTTATTAAATATATGTATCCCAAAATTGTCAAGTAATATCCTTTCCTTTAATTGACAGCCAATGACTAAAACTGTCTCTAGGCATTGGGACAAGCAATTGCAATCTCGCTTCAAGAAACAGGAAAGAAGAAAGAAAAAACCGAAAAAAAAAAATTGAAGAGACTGTTGGTACTTTTGCTGCTGATAGTGACTGTAATTGTCTCCCTTTTCTTTGGCTTCTCCTGACCCGAAGCTTCTTTACTCTTTCCTTATTAGTAGAAAGTCCTTTTTTTTTTTTCTTTAATTAAAAAAAAAAAATCTGTAACTATATATACATATATTATTATATGACATAATAACACATTTTCTTGTGGTTGTGTGGTTCTTAAATACACTGTTGTTTGATTTTTGTGTATGGTACCATCATGTTTGTTATTGAAGAACAAGAACAAGAGTAATAGTAATATAAGGTTCCTCTTGCGGTTGGACATCAATCTTTTTCTTTCTTTTTTGTCTATTGTAAACCAAGAAGGTTCACCCTCTATTGCTTTGCATTTTCATCCCATTAATTATATTGTTTTTAGTGTTTGTGCTTTAGTTATAAAATCTAAAACCTAATATCCATCAATTTATCCCTTGTTCATCAATGCATTGATAAAGTCTACATTGATACCAAATTTTGTATTTGCAAATGAAACAAATTTGTCATTTATTAATTTTAATCATTTCAAAGTCGATTTTTACTGTTACAGTTAAAAAATTTCTCATTGAAATATAAATAGAGTATCATATTTAACTGGATTGAATTTAAAATTTCTCGCATTTTTTTTATAAAGATAATTACATATCTTAAACTTTCTTTTAATTAGTATTGGACTAGCGATAAATTTAGTTGTTGAATGATTGCTTATCTGCTTGTATGTATACATTGTTGGAAGTTAGTATTTTATTTATTTTTTGTACCAAGAAGTATTTTCAGGTATGTTAATTTGTACATCTAACGATATTAGATCTCTTCCGAGACAATTATTTTTTTTTTAAATTTATTTTTGGTTAATAATAGCTATGCATGCGAAAGTAGGTGTTTTAATTTGAATATTCTTTTCCAATCACTATAATAATAATAATAATAATAATAATAAAATCGTCTTAGCCTGGCAAGGACGAAATCCTCGTAGCCTGGCCAAGGACGTAAGAATTGAGAGGACAAGTCAAGGAAAGGAAAGCAAAGCAATGAAGCAAATCAAATTTTTTCTCTCACTCTCTGCAATAACCCTTTTCAGTATCAAACTATCAATGAACCTTATTTAATAATTTCTTTTTTTCTTTCATGCTTCTTGCAGATGGGACAATATATATATAGTTTCTGTTTACTCAATGTTGTGACTTGTGAGTTGGCAAAAAAAATAAAATTGCTGTGACTTGTGGTAGGTGTTCATCAAGATCAATGCAGTTAAATCTCTTCAAATTAATTAATATTTATTTTATTTGACTCGTTTTTATATAAGATATTTATTTACTTACTAAAGAAAAATATCCTATATGTATGATAAAAGCTTGGTCAATATATTGGATTAGATTCTTTTTAAAATGAATTTGGACTTGCAAGATGAACAAAAAATATTAAAGGACCAAAATTTTAACTTGGTAAAAATCTTCGGATATTTAAGTTAAAAGCTGTCAATATTAAAAATTTTGAAAAAGAATATTAAATTCCTTCCTAATTCTAAAGGGTGTTTAGTAATAAAAGAGGACTGTGAATTTATAGAGCAAAATACCTTTGGATGGTGATCAACCTCTTCCTTAATACTTATTTGGTTCAACCATTGGATTAAGGTAAATGTTTAGGTGACAATATTTCAAGGCGAGGATTGAGCAGCTTGACTTAACGAAACATGCAATCTCTTCAGTGTCAACCTCCCTTGTACAATGCATATATTTGGTCATTATTACAGGAAGGTGTCCTTTTGAGCATGCTTAATTTTGATGTATCTCGTCTTACGTATCGATAAGTGACAGCTGTTATAGTGATCTACTTAATGACATTTAGACAAATTGAGTTAATAAATCTAAATGGATGATAAAATCTTATCTTGGTATGGAGTGAATGGGCTAGTTAGTGTTTAAGCATTCTGAGAATAATCTTTAAGGATGGGGATAAAGACAAGTCCTAAGGTCGAGTTAATACCTTGCTAGATGAATCTGGAGTCAAGAGAGTAGATTCGCTAACTAAATACATAACTCAAATTTATAAGCGAGTATTTTTTAGTTGGACTTACCATATGTTGAGTCTAACAAAATAAATATTTTAATTTCTTATCAATGTAAAAAATTAGTAAAAATCTAAATGGGCAATGACCATTCTTTTTATAAGTGAGAGTTTGCTCAGAGTCAATTTGCTGGGATTATTTTTCATTAGTTGCTGAACAGCTTTCATGACCAGTATTTTTCGTACAGTACTAAAAATAAGACTATACTATGCAAAACGACATTTTTCTTGGCCATTGCTAAGTATTACTTGTTGCGTATGCATGCTTTGCACACATACACATGTTATAAATATATAAAAGTGTTTCTCAATGGTAGAGGTATACCATGCAAACTGGGACACAACATTACCAACCCTTCAAGAAAGGAACTTTTTATTATTATCATATAGATATAGAATACGCATTTCCTTCATTAATATATATTGTTCATGAAAATGAAATTTATGCCAAGATTTAATTTATTTTCAATTAATTAATTAAAATTTATCAATGGAGAATTGAAAATTTCATGCATACTATTAATGTAACAAAAAAAAAATCATTTTAAAAGGAACCCATGAGATATAGACCATATTATTGTACAGAAATTAGTGTAATTTATTGTACTCCCTCTTTGTTTTTTATTTTTATTTTTATTATTTAAAGGTCTTAGACATATAATTTTCTCGTACTATATATCCAAAAAAAAGAATTCTAATATATCACCGAGTTAAAAGGTCGTTTATAATTTTTTCGAAATTAAAATTAATCATAAAATTTATAAATAAGATTTCTAAGAATTGTTGAAATTTGGAGCTTTTACCCCAAAAAACAAGTGAAATGATCACAAGTGAAAAAAAAAAAAAGGTTAGAAAATGAAAATAGATAACAGTTCTTCCCCAATAAATAAATAAATAACAATCTGAATAGCAATTACCACACGATATATGCTGCAGTTGTTGCAAGGATAAGGAAGTTTTAGCACAAACTGGGACAACCTTAAAATTATGTTAGGTTTAGGGGAATAACCCAACACTACAAGCAACATTAAAATTAAACCTCCTCCTCCATCTTCACTTCTCTTCCTCCCATCATGAAAAGATAAAAACCCATTATTAATTTTTATCTTAAATCTCCAAATATTATATATAATAGTAATAATAATAATAATAAAGACCCATTAAACGATAAACACCAATCCCGATAATATAAAAATCCTAAGTCAGCTCTCTCACTCTCTCTCTCTTTTTCCTTCGCTTATTACAGACTGCTCTCAGGTCCCATCTGTGTCAATTCTTGTACCCTCTTTAACAAGTCAATTTCTCATCTTCACATCATCATCACCATCATCATCATCTTCATCATCATCACATATTCATGGATCCTCCACTGCGTAGTAGTAGCTAGACCAACTAAACAAACTGTCAGTAATTGTTTAATTAATTAAATTAATTAATTATAGCCCTGTGATTATGATGATCCTCCTTTACTAAGCTTCAATCCATAATTTTCCCACAAGTTCTCTGATCCATCACTCATCAAGAACCTAAAGCAACTTTCACTCACTGCATTTCCAACATTAGAATTTTCTGTTTCTTGCCCTTGTTGATGTTCATTAATCTCATCACAATAACCTCCTCCTGGATTGTACATTGACTGATGTTGATGATGATGATGATCATTGCTTTGAAAGTAACAACAATTTCTGGAATTATTATTCTCCTTTCTTTTCTTGTTACTTTCTTTATTTGCTTCACATTTTTCATTCTCATTTTCGCTTCGAGTTTGGATCTCACCACTCATTAGCTCTTCCGCCGGAGAAGAAGAAATATTCGCTTCTTTTCCTGTTAAATTCCTTAATGCATCCATTAAAGCAGCATCGCGAGCTTCTATCCAAGCTCGCTCTTTAGCCCAAAACTTATGCTCTCTATCAATTCTTGCAGCTTCTTGTTTCCTCCATTCTTCTTCTCTCAACATTCTTTCTTGTTCTTTTTCTTCAAGAGTCTTTGTCAATTTCTCCAGCCAAGCTTCTTGCCTATCAATTAACTTCCTCATTTGCGAATCTATAAAGTCTTTTATCTTCGCCTTCCAACTCTTTCTCTTTCGCCTCTTTTCAATTGAATCATTTTCCACTAATGTAGCCGTGCTTAAATCATTGTCCTCAGAAGAAGAAGTATCAAATTCAGAGGAATTGTTAGAGAGGCTAAGACTATCGCAAAGCTTTTGTGAATGAAAAGTAGTTTCTTGAGTAGTCGCAGTTTGAAAACGAAGACTATTATTCACAAATTGGGTATCAGGAATTGAAGAAGGGTTGCTTGTTTCTCCATACAGAGCTTCAAGTTGTCTAAAGAATCTATAATGCTTACCATCTTGTCTTCCTGCTTTACCTTCTTTAGTCTTCTTGTAATATTTGTACAAGTTTTCAAATTTTTCTCTGCATTTCTTGCCACTCCTTTGATATCCATGCTCTTCATACAAGATCCTATACATATATATATATATATTTATTCAAAATTAAAGATTAATAAATACATAAATAAATAATTGAAACCCATGAAAAATGGAGAGGAACCCTAGCTAAATTAAATTAAAATTGAAGTTCATGTGATAATGATAATGAGATTATGATTGTATATATTATCTAATGTTGTGCAAGTGTTTTGTTAGTAAGTTAGTAGAACATAGCCCAATATAGTATGTTACTATTCAAATTACTAAACAAAGATAAAGCCAATGAGAGAGATTCCTATTAGTAGATGGGCAACCAATGGGCATCTAAAAGATTATATATTTTTTAGGAAATACTTGCACCAGAAATAAGGGTACAGATTTTCAAATTGAAAAAACAGTCAGAAAAATTGGAGCTATTTGAATCAAATATGAAACTACAAAACGAATCAAACAAAAAAACATATATATATATATATATATATATATATATATATATATATATATATATATATATATATATATATTAACACCTGAATCTGTGAGTCATGAGCAGTCGTTTTCTTAGTCTAGAACCTGTAAAAGAAATTTTTCTTGAAAAAGTTTTCTCCGGCAATTAACAGAAGAAAAAGAGATTTTAACTTTGTTGGCATCTTCTTAGTATTTAGTAATAGTAACCAGCAAATCTTAATTAATTTTCTCCATCATTACAATCTAAAAGAAAAAATAAAAGTTTTCCAGGAATCAATATATAATGGGTTTTTGTTAAAATCTTGTTCCTCCATGGGAGAATGAAGTAACAGTTAGTATTTAATTGAGAAAAAAAAAAGAACTTGACAAAGAGCTCACTCAAAAAAGAAAAAAAAAATTGAAAGGGGAGAAGGAAGAAGAAGAAGAAATAAGAATTAACAAGCTTTTGATTTAATGTTATTAGAGTTAATATGCAGGATCGTCTGCAGTACTGTGAGGTTATGAATTCGAACCTCTCTGTTAAAGCCAAATTAACAAAAATAAAGAAATAGAGAATTTAAGTTTTAGGGTAAAAATTATAAGTAAAATACCTAGAAACATCGTCCCACAAAGGACCTTTCTGATTAGCCTCTTTAAACTTGGAATCAAGACGAGATCTGATCTCAAGAAGTGTTAAAGTCTCTTGGCGAGGCCATCTTCCAGTTCCACCATCACAACCACCAAAAGAACCACCACCCTCACCCTCTAATCCACTAAGTGAAGCAGCCGTAGCAGCACCAGCAACATTAACAGTTGTATTAGCACTGTTAGCAGTAGTAGTAGCAGCAGCAGAAGGAGGAAGAGGATGAGCACAGACAGCAGCAGCAGCAGCAGCAACAGTAGCAGTAGAATCAGAGTGAAAATCATGTAACCCACCACCAACGCCACCGCCACCACGAGGCATCAGCATCATCATATCATAGTGATGGTGGGCTTGTGGTGGCAGATTTGTCCTATGTGTAGAGAAAAGCTCAGGTGGAGGCGGTGGTGGTTGTGGGATTGCTGGTGGGAAATGGGTAGGCCTCCCACTGATAAACTGCCGGAGATCTATATTATATTGATGATTATGGTGATTGTGATCTTCCATTTCCATTCGATTCTTGAAAGAAAGAAAAGAGGAGAAAAGAGAAGAAAAGCAAGAAAGATAAAAAGAGTTAGAGATAGAGAGAGAGAGAGAGAGAGAGAGAGATAGCGGCAGACTCGGATCGTGTCGTCCACGAAAAAGCTCGAATTTATGCACAGGACAATGGTCCCATGTCTGTTTCAAATGTTGTATGTGTGTGTAAGTTTGCTTAACTACGTATAGCTTAATTTCTCTCTCCCTCTCTTTCTCTCTCTTTCTACAAAGAGAATTTACAAATTAAAAGAACATATATACTTGCTTATTCAATCTTCTATTATTTCAGTTTATCTTGTTAAAACAATTAAAGTTTGTTAAGCTAGCATTCGTACTAAACATAGCGGGCAAATTATAAAACTTGTCCATCACTACCTTTTCTAAAACAATAAATTAAATGGGGAGTGGAAATTTAAAATTTAAAATTTATATATTATATCTGTTTCAAAATATTAATCGACTTATATTTTTATACATAAATTAAAAAAATTATTAAATTATCATAATTTTAAAATAAAAAGACTAATATATATATATATATATATATATATATATATATATATATATATTAATTTTGATATAGAGAAATAAAAATAATTAATGTAAATATTTAGTAGAGAAATAAATAAAGAGTAAAATTGAAAAAATAATAAATACCTTTTTGAAATCTTAAAACGACAAATAAATTAAAATAAAAAAATTTTCCGAAGCAATAGATATTTTGAAATAGAAAGAGTATATATATGTGGAGAGGGAAATAAATACATAAAAATTAGACGATGATTTTCTTTTAATGACACTATCAATTTAGTATAATTTAGTCAGCTCGTTCTCCATATGAATATTGCTTAAAAGAGATTTGATTTGTTCTTAAATTTGAAGATTTGAAGAATTAAAGTACATAATTGAACGTATACTTGAAATGTAAGTTCTCAAATTTAGGGTTTGAATATAAATTTTAACGCTTAAAATAAAATTAAAATTTCTATATGAATAAAAAAAAATAATTGTTTTAAAATATAAAGTAACATAACTAACTCAATAACGAAAGTTATTCTATGAGTATCTAAAAATTAATTATACAATGACCATAGGCAATTTAATTAATTAGCCCTGGTTGCTGCATTACTAGGGAAATTTCACCATTCTTGTTGTAGTTACATTTCTTAATTAAAAAGACCACAAATTAATAATTGTTAATTTTAATGGTAGATAATGCTAAGCAAGATTGTATTGAATTCTTAATATATAACCAAGAATTCAGAATTAGGGACCAAATTAAGAAGAGTAGTAATAGTAGTAAAGAAGAGGGTCAGAGAGGCTAATGAATCAGATGACACGTGGTTGAAGGCAAGACGACGAAATGGAATGCAGAGGGTGGTATTATGCTGACGCGTGTACAGTTGTTTAGGATCCTGCCCTTTTGACCATCCCTTGCTCCTCTCTCATTGTGGGACTCTCTTCTTTTGGCCCCTTTCTACTATTATCTATACTAAACGACTTGTCGTTTCAAAGAGAAAGGGGGGCTCTAGAACTATAAATCTAGTAATGGGCCGGGTCGGGCCGGGTAAATTTTAGTGTGTGCAACTTGATCAAACCCTAAACCTAATTGATTTAACTTTATTACTAACGTTGCTCAGTATTTCTTTTTTAATATAATTTTTTTTGGGTGACAACTAATAATTGAAGAACTCAAATAATAAAACAACTGCATATACAAATACTTTTAATTTCAAATTGAACAGATCAATGATATGTACAAATAATTGGATATATTAGTAATAATTTTTTTTTTGTTTGAAATATCAATTTATGATTGGTTTAGTGTTTAAAAAGATTGTTACCCTAATGATAGTGGAGAATTTTCCATATATTTAAATTACTGCTTATTAAATTCTCAAGATGATTGAGTTTTTGAGTATGCACCTGCACCTACTTGTTCATAAACCAAGCCTTTCTAAACTGACATTATCGTAAATAATGTATAAATTTGCTCTTAAAAGATAATTGAGAAAAGACTACTGAATCCCAATCTTCTCTTTATTTTTAGCAGGCAATCGATCTACTACAGAACGGTTAGCTCAATAGCAAGTTTAAACTTGATCATCATCATCATCAGCTACAGTAGTAATGAAATTATAACAAATATGCTATAATTAGCATATTCAAAATAATTTGTACCTTTAAGCCTTTTTTTAGAATGTTAAATTTTTTAAATATTACTATTTGAGAATATTATTCAGTACTTAAAATTAATATATTTAGTATTTTAAATTATTTGGTAATGTATAGTTTTAAAGTTTCAATTAAATAAAAAAATAATTTAAAATTATAAGTCAAAATTTTTAACTTAAAAGTTATATAAAATACAATAAGTGATTTTTTAATGATTTTTATAATTTAAATTTTGTATCATTTATATAAAATACTTTTTGCCTTACTAGCATTAAAATTTGATTTCAGGACATCTTTTATTTTGTATATTATTACACCATAAATTTAGCATTTAATTATATTATAATTATTATTATTATAATATCTATTCGGTTAAGTCTTACTTATAATCAATATATATATATATATATCAATTTAATAAATAAAAATATATGAAGTAAAAAAAAATAGATAAAAGAATAATAATATCAACTAAAATGGTAAGAAAATTTTTTATGTATATTCATTTGAATATTTCTTAACAACAGTGCAGCAGACTATTATTGTACCGCCTGGGATTTATGACAAAGTTGCTTTTTGAAATTATGTCCATGCACACTTGGGCTGCTTTTGACTTTGCATTAATTAGTCAATATATTTTTTTTTAATTTGGGGGAAGGAATTTAACCTCAATATGTGTACTCTAAGATCGAATATATGTATAATTTACATATGACAATTAATTAGAAACTACTAATTTATAAATATCTTAACTATTAATAACTCTTTTCTTTATCAATTATACTTTTCAATAATATTGAGATAGCCGCAAATTAAGGTGTACATTTTAATGGTAAATATATATGGTCTGGACAATTGATTTCCTTCTTTTTCATATTCAAAAAAAAAAAAATATATTGAGATAGTCACTAAAATATTATAAATTTCAATTTTAGTTGAATTTTAATAAGGGATAAAATATTTTATCTTATTGGAGTCAAGATATGATAAATCTATCTAAAAGATGACTCACTGATATGTTTAAAATATATATTCATTCAATTAGTACACTGACTCTCTCAAGTCTAAATCTGGCTAGCATTAACTTGCTTTTGAGATTCGTTTTCATCCTCTTCTTCAAAATCATTTTCGAAAGATTTAAACGCCAATTAATTCATCTAATATTATATTAATTAGATAAGACTCTACTTTCCATTTAGGTTTATTTATTCAACTTGTCTAAAGGTTAATGAGTGTACAATTATGACAACTATCACTTATTGATACATAAGATGAGGTACGTCAAAATTAAGTATGTCTATGGTAGTACTTCCATGTAACAGTAGCCAAATGCATATATAGTGTCTCACAGGTTGATACTAGAGGAACTACTTATCCCACCAAGTTAGGCTACTATTAATTTTTGCTTTGAGATACTGGCACTTATTCATCTATTTTAATTCAACGGTAAAATCAAGTATAAAAAAAGAGATTGATCTCTATTCAAAAAACTTAGTCTATAATTTTTCATCTCCTATCTCTCACTAAAATCTCTTTTTAAAATTTGGAAGAAATTCAATCTTGTTAAATATTCTTTCTCAAGATTCGTAATATCTAACTCTGTTGGTTTATTTTACAGGCTTAGATTCATTTGAAGAAGAGTCTAATATAATATTTTGATTAAGTATCAATCAAATATAATCAATTCTTTTAAAAAATTAACCTCTTTGTAAGTGCTATTACTATAGTTATTTCTAATTTCTAAAGCAATTTTTTTTGAAGGAAATAAAATTTTGACTCAATTGATAATTGAGTAATATTTTCAGGTAACATTTCTTTTAAACCTTACTCTGACCCTACCAAAAGTAACATTAAACATAGCACTACGTATTGTCCATTTTGTAAAATGTATTTGTAAAGATGTAATTTGTAAGTTTTTTTTTTCCTTCGTTATATATATAATTGGGGGCACTGAATTATTAGAAAATATATATGCAAAATAATAATGATATTTTTATTGTTTAACCCCTACTTGTACATACTATTGACTTTCTTTTTTGTACATAAAAAATACTTGAAATGGGAAGAATTATAAAAGATTCGAAACTCTTAAAACCTCTTGTACTATAAAGTGATTATTTTTCACTGAATTCAATAATTGTTTTAATTATTGAGCAAAAACTATATATATGTTTTAAAAAAAAAGTTCTTATATGTTTCTATGTACAGAAAAAAAAAATCAATTTTATATACAGAGACGAATCTTTACGGAGATATGAAAGAGTATTGATCTCTAAAAATTTAATAAATATTGTATATATTTAACTTTTTAAATAATTTAGCTATATTTTTAATATTTGACTTCCAAAATTAAAAATTATTTATTATAGTGTAATAAGATACTTTTGATTTGAGCCCTTTAAAACTAAAGTTGAATCTCCGTCAAAACATATATTACTTGCATAATAAATTTGACTCTAAATTACCGCTCACCAACGCTAAAACAACAATGCGAAAACTAATCTCAACATCATAAAATTTCTAAAAGAGAATCCATTTGGAGAATTTGAACATTAAAGTGGAGAACTTGTTTTAATTTATAATTTTCATCCAATTAAACGTAGTAATATTTCTCTTATAATTAATTTCCATATGCATCATTCGCAATCTATGTTATATAAAAACTCTTAGGAGGTCACGTATTTATGTTTCAAAAATATTTATTGACCGGAAACTCTTATAAGTGAAAATCAATTTCCAAATAAAAAAAAAAAAATAGCTCGCCCATATCAACTCTTAAAAAACATATCCACTCCTCATTTCATTTTTTTTATAATAATAATAATATATAAATTATTATTATTTTTAGTATATATTTATACATACATATATATAAATTAATATTTATATATACATTTATAATATATACTTAAAATTATTAAATATATATTTATAAATTGTTATTTTTAGTATTTTTTTTTGTATATATATGTAAATTAACATTTATATATCCTTATATTTTTTATATTTATGCATTTTTTTGGCGTTTCGTATCTTAAATTTTTAAAAATTATCGTTTTCATATTTTAAATTTTCCCATTTCTTTGTTTTCGGTTTTCATTTTCGTAGAACCTAGTTGGCAATTAAACTGATCAAATTTCAATAATTGAAGAATTGTCTCAGCACTATACAGAGTAGTAAGTACTTGACATTTCACAAAATGTGTAAGGAAGAGTGGACCCATTTTAATCTCTATCCATTAAATGGTATTTTGAACACGAATATCAATCTCCCATGTGATCTCAAGAAAAAATAAATAAATTTTCTGATCAAATTAGATGTTATGTTGCTACAAACCGTACTACATAACTACTGCCATCTTTTTGAACTACTTATAATACCTCTCTTTATCATTTACTATTTGCCTGCCACTGCCTTTTGCCTTCCTTTTTCCTAAATTTCTCCTTTAATTAATTTGCCACATTCTGAATTATCCTTTGCTTTGTTTTCAAATCACTAATGGGTCTTTGATTCAATAATATTTATTTATTCATTTTATTTCTTTTAATTTTTTATCATCACTATATATTTTATACTGTCCCACTCATAAAAATTTCTGTATCTTCTATTTATACATATTTTCTTGACATAAATAATAAATGTTCTTAAACTGTTTACTGCTGAATTAATACTATTTATAGTTGACATGATTTAATTTAATTATTAGGGCGTTTCAATGCAGAAATAATCTTTCTTGAGTTAAAGAGAATGAAATGATTTTAGCTGCAAAATAATGGTTTTAACATATACACAAAGCCTTAAAAAGTGGGTGCATGCATGCCAAAACAAGATGTATAATACTGCCCTTGGACTTCCACAGTATTAAGAAACACAGACTTCCTAACACATTTTTTAAGAAGCATGCCCTGCCATGCCATGCATAAACTCCAAACTTTTCTTTTGCTTTTTGTTCTTTTTTCTAAAATTTTGTACAATCAACCAAACAAGTCTTACTTCATTGGTACTGATTGTGAAATTTTGAAACTCAATTTCTAATTAAAATCTAATTTATATAAAAAATTTATTTATGAATTATACCAACAAGTATTTAAGTAATTCAAAATTTTCATTATTTAATTTTTTGTTTTATAAATGAGCAATATAATTTTCTCCTTAAACTTTACCCAAATATCCAATCAGATCCAAAATAATCTTTTAGATTAATTTCAATTAAATATTTCATTTCATGAGCAAATAGACATGACTCATACAACTTAATGATAGCAAGTGAGCAGAAAATAATTAAGTAAAAAAATAAAGAATGAGGGTAAATCAATTAATCCATACCTTAAATAAAACTTTACAATTCAAGAAGATCAATTGATTTCTTTCTCTCTCTGTTTAACTTTGTGTTTCCTTCTGTTTGGTATACTTTGGTTTCCTTAATTTGGTTTCTTTTTTTTTTAAAAAAAAATAATTATTCTTTTGTTTATTTATGATTTTAATGTAATATAGTATGATATTTCTTTTGTGGTTTTGTTGTCTATTGATTTGTAGATTTGTGAATTTTGAATAGATTTTATTAGTTTTGTAAAATATTAATTATTGTTCCTGAGTAAGTTTGTTATTTTCAAGATTTTTTTTTTTGGTGTTCTTGGTGATTGATTAAGGTCTACAAATTTTGATATATTCATTGAAACAAAATTAAAATAGATATTTTTAAGGAAAAGAAAATGGGATTTAGGGATTCAAATGGGGTGATTTGGGGATTTTAAATGTTTCCGATGTTTCATTTAATTCTTTTTTTATTTTTATTTTGACCGCGTGAATATATGCAGTTAACCAGAGAAAAATTAGTCTAAAAGCCAGCCTTATTTGGCCATAGAGGTAAAATTGAGGGGATGAATTTAAGCGTTTATCCAATTTTTTTTTTTTTTTTTTTTTTTTTTTTTACGTTTAATATTATTAAGTTTTTAATATAAATTTGAGATAATCAACTTTAAAATTAGTTTATAAGAGTTGAAAAATTCATTTTTATATTAATTACCTAATGTATTTATATATAATTAATATGAGATAAATTCTTAACAAATTTCCCATAAATTCTTAACAAATATCCTGGGAAATTTATTTTTATATATGCAGATCATACTAATATTTCATAATATATAATGTAAAGTACAAGAAATTCATTGCGGTATCAAGAGAGACAAAAACAACCAACGACCAAAATATAGATCATAATTACAAAAAAAAAAAAACCTGTATAAGTACTAATAATATACATATTGAGAAATACATTTCATACTAAAACATATTGACAAGGCCAAAATTCGGGTATATAAAATTATGACCTCATCTCATATATGATATGGTGGACGAGCTTGCATCTTAAGGGCTGATAGTAAGAAGACGAATCTATCGTCAAAATTACCTCAATTTGAATATAGAAAGCCCGTTGTGTGAGAGTTGTGATTTAGAGCCTCTAAATAAGGATAGCATAGATCAAAGGTATTCGGGACTGATTCTAAAGGAGACTCTCAAATACCTAAGTCAATACGCTTAAAAATGGAAGAAACTCAAGAGAGAACGAGTCTTTTCTTGATTCTTTTAGAGAATTTAGTGAGTGTTGACTTACCAGAATTCAACCCATAAGAGTTCCATTAGGAGTCTCTTTTTGCATAAGTGATTGAATTCTCTTTTATGGTGGTTTAGTAGTTTCAGTAGGCCAATAGTAGATGGATATGTCCACAAGTGGCTAGATCCTAGTAGTAGAAAGGAGAGATGGGATCTAAATTGAGGGGACATGCAGCCTCTTTTGTGTCAATCTTCTGATATCATGCATGAATCTAGCTATTTTGTGCACTTTCATGGGCTTACTAAAGCTTGGCATATTCTATATGATATGATAGCTCTTATATTAGTGTAGCTTCAAAGACGAGGACGAATTAGTATTTTATCAGATGAGTCCTAAACTTCTATGATGAAGATGATGATGATTTGTTGCTTTGTAAGCTTCTTAGATGAATTTAAGCTTCGAATAGACTGATTTACTAACTAGGGTCATATCATCAACCCATAAATTATAGTATCCTAAATAGGCTTCATCTTTATTGAGCTCAATTAGAACTTGACTAGTTTTGAGTCGATCGCATACATAATAAAATACTTCAAAAATTTATAATTGGATAGATGTTGATTTTTTTTTTTCAATTTTATATAACAAAGGAGGGTATAAGGGATCGGCAGAAAGTAATGATAATCAGGTCCAATAATAAGAGGATTAGGTCCTTATGAATAATGAATTTAATATAAATCAATAGTTATAAATCCGAAATATACATGCTCATCAATTTTTTTTTTTATTTAGCAGTAAGATTATATTACGGATCAATTTTTTCATACCACATTAAACATATTTTTCATTTTATATAATTAAAGCAAACCATCAATCTTAGGATTAGAAAGTTCATAAATTAAAAAAAAAATCTCATTTATATTCTAACTCTAAAACTAAATTTTAATCAATAACAAAAGAGACAAACTATTTTATCAATCAAGACAAACTCTTTTATCAATCAACAAAATCTTTTATAAATCAAGTTAAGTATGAGGTTTAATGGTTAAAAACTTTAATAATTCATAGTAGAACTTAAGGAATAACTGAAAAAATTTCAATCAAGCTTTTCATAAGGGGGAGAAAGTTCTTAATATTTAATATATACACCATTTTATTTTTCAAGTTTTTCATGTATCATAATAAATTATTTTTGAAAATTCACCTTAATAAAACTATTCGTGTGCTGAACTACTCATCCAAATCTGAAGGCCCATTCGAAAATGGGAGGGTTTGGACAAAAAAAAAAAAAGTCCGATATTCGGGCCTTGAACAAAAGAGAAAACTTATTTTTTAAAGAGAAAATTACATGGTATACGTGTTTTTTTGTTTTGTTTACTTTTTAACTTTCAGTTTTGACTTTTTTTTTTTTTGCTTTTTACTTGTTTCTTTTGTATGCTTTTTTTATTTCAGTTTTAATATGTATACGCTTTTTCCTATTTGTACCATATTTTTGCTTTTCTTACCTATTTACTTGGTTCTTTTTTTTTATTTTTTCTTTTTCTATATATTTTATTCATGGAATGCTGTTGTTAATTAGTTTAGTAATTCAAAACTTTTTATATTTATACTATTAATTAATAATATAATAATCACATATTTGCATGATAAAATAAGAAATTATTTTTTAATTTAAAGCAATATTTAATATACTAATTAATATACTAAATAATTATGAATTTTGTGTAGAAAATTTTTGCTCCAAGCTAGAATTTCTTATACTAAATAAAGAATAAGGTTGAGGGTGTTCGATCTCCAAAAAAGATGAAAAAATTTATTTCTGATATATATTTATGATATATCTAAAATATGACTAACATATACTCGTGATATACTTAAAATAAACCTAAAATATACTCTTTACTGTGAAAACTGAAAATCATTTTTTAATTTTATTTAGTCTCTTAAAAATTTAATTTAACTCTTAAATTCTTTAAAAATATTCATATATTCTAATTAATATTGTTGATGATATTAAAAAAAAAAAAAGTGTTGATGATATTTTTTCAAAGAAAAAAGTTAAGTGTGTTGAGTGTCTAAGTATATCGTAAGCATTTATATACTTAAGATATACCTGAAATATACTCGTTATATACTTGATATACCTAAAATATACTCGTTATATACTTAAAATATATTGTTTATTGTGAAAATCATTTGTTATTTTTTTAAGAATATAATTTTTTTTATCTAATATATAGTTTATGTATTCTTGTTATATATTTATATTTTTGTAATACTCAATATCCAAAAATATTTGAAGATATATATCAAATAAATACAAGTTAATCAAATTTAGTAAAATATATACTTATGATATACCTATGATATACTCTAGATATACTGTTTCCTGGATTTGCTGAAAAATATCTCTGTTTCATTGGTTTCTATAAATTTCAGATCTAAAACTCAGTTTTCATATTTTAAAGCCTTCAAGTTCCTAAACAAAACAAATAATCTCCTCACTTTTGAAGATTTTTAATGCAATAATAATTAAAAGATCACAAAATTTTAATGAAATATATCTATAAAATTCAAATTAAATAAAATATTAATTAAAAACTACAACCCAAATATGGTATTTCTTTACCATTTGTTGCAAGCATGTCCTTCTTACACTGCATATGCCCCCTTATAAAAAGCCACGTAAATTGGTTGATGATGATAATGATAAATTAACTACTATAAGTTTCATGAGAAAAAAACCAGAGGAAGCAAATAAAGTAGAAAGAAAAAAATAAGGGTGAAAGGAAAGAGATTAGCATGAATTAATTATTATTTATGGTGATTTACTATCCAAAACTTTGCCTAAAACTTTTTTCGGATTTGAATCTTCAAAACTTTTCCTTTTTTTTATGAGATTTTGTAGAGTTTTTTTGTTTATATGAAAAGAGGGTATAAATGTAAGAAAAAAGAATTGGAGCATATAAAAGTAAAAATTTTATAGTGAGGATATATTTATAAAAGTAAACCTTTTTTTAGATATTTTTGTAGAAATCCCTTTTTCCCTTTTTTAAATAAATGGGATCTTAATTTTATTGTTAAAAGCCCGAACTTAGCCTGAACTATTATATAATATAATATTTATATTTATTATTTCTAAATAGTACATTTAGATATAATAAAATTCAATATCTCAATGTACAATTAATAATTTTTTTTCTTTAATTGAATTTGAACTTGTGATTTGGAGACCTTTAATTTCACTTTAATTTTTTTTATTGAATTTCACTTTATTTTTATTATAATCTATAATTATTATTTTTATGTGAAGAAAAAATTAAATTTGTGTGAACTATGCTAGTCTTTGCCATATAGATAGAAATTTTTATAGACCTTATTCATATGACCAAATTCTAATAGTAAGACCAAGTTGAACTTGAGTTCATGCCTGATTATCAATTAGTGTGTGTGTGTATATATATATATATATATATATATATATATGTTATGTTATGCAAAATTTAATGGAAATTCAAATAAAAAATATTGTTTGTATGTATAATTTATAGTTTTTTGAAATATGAATTGTAGAATTTAATATTTCTTTTTATCTTAAATAAATAAAATAAATTGAAAGTCTTCAATTTGCAGGTGGTTTTCATAAAATTCATTATTCTTCTTCTTCTGCCGTGAGAGATTGATTGAATAATGATATTATGGGAGCCTGTTGGGTTAGGTAAGTTAGAGTTATTGGATAATTTTTTTTTTCGTTTTTTGTTTCGTCGTTTGCGGCTGTTAGCCCGCCCTTGTATTTAAAAAGTAAAAATAAAACAAATTGATAATGGAATTATTAGTAATGAAATTTTTTATTTTATTTCAATTTTAAAATAAAAATAAAAATTTAAGTAATTATAATATCCATAATTTAAAAAAATAAACTTTTCAATTCTTTTTTTTTTTTAATTTATGAAAATCATTGATTCGTGCATATATATATATATATATATATATATATATAGTTGTCCTCTTTTAGAGTGATTGCTGTGTTTTTATTGCTGGAAGTACCTACCCCATATATGTTGTTTGGTAGTCCTTTGAATTATAGAAGCTTTACTTGCCTCGCTTTGGCCTCTATAATGTATGCATATATTGTACAATGAAGGACTTATCCTGCAGCTTTATGACATGCACGTGTGAAATGCATTATTGACCATTGGATTCTGACCATATAGATACATAATCATATCATTGTAGATATTTGGGTTTGAATAATCCAAAAGAGTAGTAATGCCTTAATTAATAGATTAGAATTTAGAATTCTAATTACTTGGAAATCTTATATATAGCTAGTTTTAAAACCCTTTAGATTTTGTTTACATAGAAAATATTTTATTTTTATTTTTATTTTTTTTCTAAATGAAAAATTCTAAAAATTATGTCTTAAAATAATCTCATATTGTAATCTTCTTAAGGAATTTAGGTACGTTCTTCCCAATCCTTTTATACTAAGGAAATATCCTCTCAATACTCTAACACCATATTGGATATGAATCGAACTATTTTATGATGTTTTGAACTTAGCTCACTTACTATTTTAATGGGTGAACAACTCAATCTCTTAGAACATACTACAGTCTTGAGTGGTGAAAAGTTGATATCAAAGTGTCAAACTTTTTCATCGCTGTGAGCTCTTGGAAAAGATCACCTCGTTATTCATAAAGTAACTTTTATCCATTGAGCAAGTAATATTGAAAAATTAGATGAAGATATGAAAAGAAATTGTACGGTGTAATGACAATACTAGAGTTGTTATTGATCAAGAAGGAAATCAATGGAAGTTTTATTTTCCTATATCTTAATTTTGAGCCTAATGAATGTAAAAAATAACATGTTGCATCAGGGTACAAAAATTCGTTGAATATTTGAAGTTGGCACTACAAGAAATATGCAACATTGCACAGTGAATAGTGAAGAATATTTTCTATTGCACAGTGAGGCGATTATTAGACTATATTAATCCATTGTCTAGTACTTGCTTGACTTGCTTAAGATTCTAGACTTACCAATTTTAAAGTATTAACTTAATTTTTACTTCTTGCTTATTGAAACACTCCATTTATAAGATTCTCTCGTAAATTATAATAAGAACAGTCTTTATTAATTCTTTTGGCTTTGCTTTGGTAGAGAATGCAACAATTTCTTTATATATATATATATATATATATATATATATATGAAAATGGGGAACAAAGAGCATTTAACTATAAGGTCTCATGATTTTCATTATCAAGAGACAATCACTGATTTTTTACACCATACATAGATGATGAGTAGTGTAAGATCTTAAAGAAGAAATTGAGCTGGACTTATGATTGTAGACTTCTTCTTAAGAGGTTTACCTTGATTACCCTTGGTTAACCTGCAAAGGAGAGAAGAAGCATCAAAAGGCTAAGTCTTGATTTGGTAAGGATACTCTGATACTTAAATTAGCAACAATAATGGAGTTAGTGATCTTGAAGAAAAAGATGACTTCTTATAGACCTAAAGAGAAATTGAGAAAGAATCAATTACCTTATGTTGGTGGTATTTCAAGCCTTTTATACTTGGCGGACTCTTTCTCTTGATTGGTGGGTGGATAATGTGATAATGAAACATACCCTACTATTGAAAAGACTATAACCAGGCTATCATGACTTGGTGTCTCACGTACGGGAGGTAGGAGCCATCCTTTATCTGACAAAAAGTGGACAGTTGGATTGGATTCAAAGATGTGATAAGCTACTTTTCTAATGAGGAGCTATTCATGTGAGAGAACTCTTTATCTTTAGGTAACCAATTTGTAGAGGGCTTATAGGTGAAGAAGTGCTCGAGCACATTCTCTTCGACTAGTGCAAGAGTGATAACACTAGGCTGGACCTTCATGGACCTCACATAGGTAGAGAGTTTATTGAACTTATCCAATTACAATTAGATTCCTAGAGAGATTGGGTTTAAGGTCAATCAGGCCTAACCAACCTAAATGGAATGGCTAAATTTTATTCTTATAAGATGATATGTTAATTAATTAATAATTTAAAGAAAGTTATTTTACAAAAAGCTTTCAAAGTTCTGTATATTGTATTTTATACATTAAATTAAGTTCAAAATAATATTTTAAAATTTTATTGTAATTAAATTTGTATATTACAAAAACATGAACACAATTCTTGTATACAATCAGTATATGGGTCAATTATAACTAGTTTTAAAATCAAAGGATATTGAATCTACGAGGAGAGTGAATTGAGTACTAATGTGTTGAACTTTTCTAGTATTTAATCAATCAGTATCAAGAGATTGTTGTTTTTGGGTTAATTTCAAAAGCAATAATAATTTAAATTAAACTAAACGATTAATTTAATAAAATGCAGATATTCTAGGAAAAAGACCTAGGATTTAAATTTTGATCGATTCTCAATACTTGTGGTTCATATGTACTCATGTAATTACTCAAGAATACAAAAAATTAAAGATGGTTTTCCATTAATTAAGTCAAGCCTTCTTTCAAAGTAAATTACTTTTACCCAAATTAATCCCATACCTACTCTCATTATCAGAAGTATTAATTAGATTGATTAAGTTCTTTGAATAAATATAAAACATCATTTAAACATACCATATCTTTATATGATAACTCTCATAGATCTATCAATTCCATGAACAAAAACCACATATTCACTCTCGATACTTCATGTAGTGCCTTAGATTATACAATTGCTAGACATTAAGTTTAAGGATGATAGATTAATTCCAAGCAAACCATTACAAAAGCAGAGCATACATAAAGCAAACCATTACAAAACCATTACAAAAGCAAACCATTACAAACCATTACAAATCAAGTACAAGATTTAGGTGGGTGATTGCTTTTCTCGCTCCAATGTACAAGCTCGTACTTCTTGCAAAGTGCGGGCTCATACTCCGTTGAACTTAGGCATTAGAGGAAGGTTTGCTGCATGAGCTCGTGCTTTATCCATTGCATAGTCCCGTGCACTTTCTTTTGACATTTTCAGGCACTTTTCTTTTCACTAACTCCTGCACTTTGGGGTGCACTACATTGTGCTCTGTGATATTATAGTTTTTGGCTCCTTTTCTCCTATAAATCTTGCTTTTCTTATACAATTTGTACTTGAAACAAAGAATTAGTGAACTGATGATAATCATATAAATTTTACTCAATAATCAAATTAAACACATATAAATTCAAGGAAAATTCATGCACTTGCATAAAACATATTAGGTACATCAATTATTTTGCTCAATATAAAGAAGTTTTATACCCTTTTTATTTTCATACATGTAATGTAATTAAGTCTAATCCTTTTAGAAATACATATGTATATTAACAAGTGCCTAGAAAAACAGCTTGAAAAAACTATTGTTAGGAAGTCAATTTGAAAGAAATTATTTCACAATATCAAACTAAAATAATTACGGTTTAGAGAATAAGTTAGTGAATTAGGAGCAGTAAATTGTAATAAATTAATTAAAAGGAAAAAAAAAAAATGAGAGTGAGAGTGTAGACAAAGAGAGTCAGAAGGTGATGGTTGGCTTTGAAGTAGCAGAACGTTCCATCCATGCAGTGTCTTTATACACATCACATTACATTACAACCAAACAAAAAAAGTGCACGAGTGGCCCTCATTCCACGCTGATCAGGTGCTGCTGCTACCACTGCCCTTTCCCTGCTCTTCCGTCCTGACGTGGCATTTCAAAAACTGAATCATTGCCTCTTTCCCATTGTTTTTCTTAATTAAAAATTAATTAATACATGCCTCAATTAATAATACTTAGTAGTTAGCTTCAGCTGCTCTTATGAGCAAAGGCAGAGCCTGAACTCTAAAAAAGAGAGCCAAAAAATTTTTAAAAATTAAGAGATTAAAATAAAAAATTTTGGAAGATGATAACGCAAAAATGAAAAAAAATCTAAAAATATGAGGTTAAACTAAAAAAATTTTAAAATATATAGATAAAATTTTAAAAATTACGAGGCCAAACTAAAAAGTGTCTAAAATATATAAGTAAAATTTAAAATATTGAAGGGTTAAACTAAAAAAATATAAAACGTATAAATAATAATTTAAAAATTTTAGAAGTTTGGAGGCGCAGACTCCTCCTTGCCCTCGCTCTTTGCGCCTTACTTCTCATCCTATCAAATTATACCATCAATATCTAAAATTAAAAAGATTCCTAGATTTATAAATGCGTGATCTTAAAAATTAATTTTTTTTAAAATTTCAAATAAAAAAGGAAACGGAAGGAGAATAAAGTGAAATAAAAATTATTTATAATTTGAGAATTTAATTAATCTAGACAAAAAAAAAAGTATTAAAGAATTAATTATTTCTTTAATGAATGGGTTGATGTCAATTTGAATAATTTTATCTTATATTGGTTAGAAAAAAACAGATGCAATTACAAGGGTAAGAAAGGAAAAAAAAAAGAGTTGTTTTTGTTGACAAAAATGGGGAAAGTGGGTCCATCAATCCAGCTGGCTATCACGTTTAGCTTGATTTGATGATGGGTTTGATAGGATACGATGGATGCATGCATTCAAAGATTTGTATCAAAATTTGGAGAGAGAGAGTGAGAAAAAGCTGTGTTCGACATAATTAAAAGCAGTTTTTCTTTTTCTTGATTCTTTTTTCTAGGCTTTGCTTTGTAGCGTTCGATTACCCAATTTTTCTTTTTCTCTTTTTTTTTTTTAATTAAGTGTAATATCAGAGAGAGAGAGAGAGAGCTCTAAAGACATACATCATAACGAAAGAAAGAAAGAAAGATTGTTCTTTTCATCTCTATTTTGTTTTGTCATTAACACTAATATTGCTAAGTAAAATGATAAAGAGACTGTTTGAAATTGAATTTTATAAAAATATTTTTTAATAAAATTTTTTATTTATTTAAAATTATTTTTAAATAGAAATAGATAAATTGATATTTTTTTTGTCATAAATAGATTTAAAAAATAATTTATAAAAAATAATATAAAAATTCTAAAAATATTTTTTTAACTTCTAACAGTAATATCAAAAGTACTTAAAAAAATTATATAAATAGTGATGAAAACTTTAGCATTTTTAATATTTAGTTTAGAGTTTTTAAAAAATTAAAATTTCCAATTTTTTAGTTATTTTAATAAATTTAATTTTTTGAGACTTATTATTAATAATTGTTAATGCTATATGTGCATGTTTCTCAATTCAATTTTTAACAATGAAGTACTATATATGATATTTGTTTTAATGTATTTGCTCGAATTGAAAATCTTATAATTTTAAAAACAACTCTAATATTACTAAAACCAAAAACGCATTGATAGTATTACAATACTTATTAATTATATATCAAGTAACAAGTTGCTTTTATTTCTGTTATACTTCTTCTAGCTAGAACTAGAAGGATTCAATTTTATACTACTAGCTAGCTAACTAGGGAAAGGTCTTCATGATAATGACTCCAAATAAAATTCTTTCCTTTTTTTTATATTTTTCTAATCACATTACTTTAGAAACAAAACTAATTTCAGTTTATCTTTATTTTCAAGTTATCAAAGCAGAACTACTATATATATATATATATATATTTAAAACAGTTCTCTTGCAATTTTCTCAAAATTTAAGTATGAATGTGAAGTTATCAAAATAAAAGCTATAAATTATGATGGTAATTAATTAATGTGTTACACCAATTATGGCTTTTCTTTGTACCTGCAAATTAATTATTGCATTTACTTAATCAATTGTCAAAAGGCTAGGTCAACTATCCAAAAATGAATGTTGATTTTTTTTTCTTTAGTAACAATAGTAGTTGCTTATTAAGGATATTATTACCTCTTGAGAACTTTAACCCTTTTTTTTTTCTTTTTTCTTTTTTCTCTTGGTGTGTGTTCATCATAACTAAAATCATTGTGGAAAATAAACCCGACAACCCATTAAAGAAAAATTTTAGAAAATTAAATAAAATAAAAGAAAATAAAAAAGCAAAGATATTTGATAGACTCTAACTCATTTTCAAATGGGGCCATAGGTATAATGTTTACCAAAAATGTCTTATTTGCATTTTCATCACATTTAAAGCAAACTTCTTTTTTAGCTCAGAAAGTATCTCCAAAGGATTATTTATATGTTTGAAATTTTTTATAATAAAAAATTAATATAAAAAAATAAGAATTTAATTATTAATAGGTTTTTTATTGTTTCAATTTAAAATGTAAAGTAAATTTGACTCTTTATATTTAAAAAATTAATTTCACTATTTATTTTTAAGTTTAATTAATAAATTTCATGACTTTTTATACATGTTATTTATTAATTATCTCGCATGGTATTTATTAATTTTCTTATCTATTTAATTAAACATTCCATTGGATTTAAAATATATATATATATACACACAATTGAAATTAAATGATTGGTGGGAGTTCAGATGATACTAAATATTGATGTTCGTATATTCCTAACTCACTGCAATAATTTAACATCATTTTATATTTATTGTTAAAATTAATAATTAAGCGCATACTTATAATAATATATTTTATATTTTTGTTATCAAATATAAATATATATTAATAATATGTCAACGATATTGTTAAATGTTTATGATATTATTATTAAAAAACTTTTGTTGTAGAAATTTTATATATAGAGCGATCTTACTACTGATTTAATTTAGTTGTTAAAAAGATTTATTTATTAATTTATTATCATATGAAAAATGAAGTAAATATTCAAACTCAATCTAATCATGCGAAAGAATTTGGTGCATAGATGATGGATCTGGAAATTGGAAACATGAAGTGAAGTCCACTTCAAAGGTTGGAAGATAACATGAAGTGAAGTGAAGATAGAGAAAATGAAAATCTTGTCTAAAGGAAACTATATATGATAATAATATCCCCACAAATTCAAATTGCAGCTGATAATTAATTAGTGGTTGTCACCATCTTATATATGATAAGAAATTTCCATTGATTGAGATCCATTGTGGGTCCATCAGAATCAAATAATGGCTTTGGACCCCACCTTTGATAATGAAACTTATCGACATGAATTTATCAAAATAATATAAAGGGGGGAACATAAAATTTGTCTGACTATATATTTTTGGGGTTCAAAAATCATATTAATATTAATTATTATTTTTTTTTGTTTTGCCAAAGTATTAATATCAATTATTATGTGATTAATTGAATCACATTTTAATTTAAATATGTTAATCTATCATTTCTAAAATAAATTATCTTAATTATGTTTAAAAATATAATGTTATCATATATTCCAATTTTAAGCTATAAATATATTTAAATATTTTTTTAATTTACACTCTACTCGACTTAAATTTAAATATAAACACATATATTTTATATAAATAGGAGAAAGAGAGAAAGAGCTCAATCAAAATAATATATTTTTTTTCTCTCTACTGATCTGACTTATTACGTATATTACAAAATTTTCACAAAATTTAAATTTTCTTTCAATAATTTCATACCCAATTTAAAATATTTTTATTATTTTGAGCTTTAAATTATAAAAGAATGAACTTTGGTGTAAATATTGCGCGCATAACTCATAATTATGGATTAAATGATGAATTCATTTGTGAATTCAAATTCTAAAAAAAAAAATAAAAATTATGATTCTTATACTATATAACAACATGTTGATTTTGAGGATGCAATTAATTAAACAATAATGCACTTTAGAGAAGAGTAGTGGGGAGAGTAGTAAGAAGTCAAAGAAAGAGTTGATTGCTAGCCAGAAATTAAACATACACAAGGGCACAGCAGCAAAGCAAGAAGGATTAGGGCTTGCCAACCTTTTTGTTGATTGTATTTAAAAGTTGTCCTTTCGCTTGTATTGGGAGTGAGTTGTCACCCTTTTTTTAAAATAATAATAAAAAAAATGGTTCTTAATCATGAATCATAAGAAAGTTAAAAAAAGAAATTTGATTTGTGTACTAATTAAAGAAGTATCTTTTTAGTGGCAAAACTATCTTTGTTTTGAATCATCAAATCTCATCAAACAAAGACAGATGTCATCCATAGGATGCGGTTTTTATGATTTTTACATATATTAATTAATTAATGAACTAATGTTTTCAAAATCAAATTGATTATGTTATTCTAATCAGGCTTTAGTCTGCCAATAATCTCTAACTCTATGTTTTTAGAAGCAATTTGCAGTGAAAAAAGAAAATAAGAGGATTAAAAGTTAGAAGATGGAAAATATTTCCTTTACTTTTCGTTTTGTTTGAGAGAGTGTGAAAAATAGGAGAAAAAATATGAAATATTATTTTATTATGTTAAATTATATGTATTATAAAAAATATAATAGTAGGAAGAAATTTATAATTTTGATAACTTTTTGCCTACTTTCTCTTCAAATTTGAGACGAAAAATTTTAATGAGCGTATTTACTTTTTTTCAAAGACATTTTCATTTCTCTTCAATCTTTTTTTTGTTTAAACAACGAAAAATTTAGAAAATTTTACCATTTTTAATCTCTCTCTTGCTTTCCTTCCTAATTTTCATTCTTTCTAAACAAAGAGTATAAGATGATCAGGTCATAAGACCCCAAAGATTTGAACCCTATAAACTTCGAACTCTTATTTTATGTAAAAAAATTTTATATTATAAACTTTGTGAGTTTATCTGTAACAAATTATATGTATTGTATATAATATTTTTTGGTAAAATATTGCTTTAGTCTGATAACAAAACTGAATTTAAGATTTTAAATTAAGAGGTTTTAGGTTATATTTCTATTTAATTATATCAAATTTAAATTATAACCATAGAAAGATATATAATAATTTTAGAAAAAAAATCAATTATGTAATAAATTGTTTGATTTATTATATGGTTATAATTATATCAAGAATTTTAATATGATATAGATTTTTAAGATAAAAAAGGAAAAGATTTTCAAAATAAAATTGAATTATTTCTATTGAATTAATCATTAGGTTGTCCAACTTTCTACTAACCAATTAGATAAGCCAATTAGTCTTCACAAGGCAATCAGATTTTCAAAATACTAGTAATTAGCAAGTTGTAGGTTCCAAGCAGAGGTACTTAATTTACTATATTATATATATGATAAAAAAGCTGTTGTCCCCTCTTTAGTTTCAAGTACTGTGTGGTGTTAATTATTATAAATGCTTTGCACAGCAGTAATAAGAGTAAATAATTATTTAATTTTTGAAATTTAATTTAATTAATTATTTAATCTTTATATTTTGTGAAATTGGCTATTTAATTCATGAAATTTTATTCCGTTAATAAATTAATCATTTTATTCAAAATTTATCTAATTTATTATTAAATTAAGATGAAATGACGAAAATGTAAGGATTAAATAGTTAATTAGATTAAATCTCATACGCTAAATAATAATTTGAGTAAGAATATTTTTATCATTTCACTTTCATTTTAACTGTAAATTAGACCAATTTGGATGGAATAACTAATTTTATTGAAGGGGTGAATTATAAGGATTAAATAGCCAGATTCATAAAATACAATGACTAAATAGTCAATTATATCAAACATGATGGATTAAATAATAGTTTATCCTAATAATAAAGTTTTTTTTTTTTTTTTTTTAAAGAAGGGCTAGAATCCAATTTTAATTGTATAGATGTAGTCATAAAAAAAAATTAGCCTTGTAGATTATTTATTACATTCAGTTTTGTTATGTATGTACAAGTTCCTATGTATATTCAATATATATTGAAGTCAATAAAATTGAATTATACAAAGTTCGATCTGGTCCATAGAAGTAGTCTTTATCGGGTCGACCTTAATTACTAAAGCTAAGATAAGGTCCATAGAAGTAGTCTTTATCTGGGCTCGTAAACGATCAACTTAAATGCAGCTTACACTGTACAAGTTCACTTTCATTTGGGCTCACTAAAGAGCCCTATAAACTCTCTGTGAGCCCATCTTCCACCTTGAATTGCTGCACTAGGTCTTCAATTTATAGGCCCAACCCATATCATTAAGGCCTTCCACTCACGGATTGATTTATTCGTATTATTTTTAATTAATTAAACTCTGCTTAAAATTCCAATTCACAACCTCTTTTAAAAATTATTTTAGCATCTTATGTCAAAAAAAAAAAAAAAAAAAAAAAAGATCATTTGTTTTGTACATTATAGTAAATAAATAAGCGTATGTTACTATGTTTAACATTGAAATTAAAATTGATTTTTGAAAAAACACTATTATAAAAAATGAATTTAAAAATGTTAGTTAAAATAATTTTTAGAATTTTAATAATTAGAATGTGTAAATTTTATTTTAAAAATAAAATTTAACAGTACTAACTGATATTTATAATATAGCACTTTTCTCAGTAATAATTTAATTAATTACATCAAACATACCTTAGCTAAATCATAAAAAGAACATGCATTTTAAAGCTATTAAATTTTCTTTAATTCAAAATAAGAGTTATATTATTACAAACTTCTGGCGAACAATGTTTGTTGATCTCTTAAACTACAACAATAATGATATAAATATGGGATGTGGCTTTTATAAATATTTATTAAGTTATTATAAGTTGATTTTGGGTTATTAAAATAGAAGTTGTATATAAGATTATAAAATCATAACAAATTAATTAATCCAATAAAAATAAGAATTAATTAAAATAAGTTTATAAATTATTAAATCCCAAATTTTTGTACTGTCTTATTTTATGATGATATTAGTGATAGCGAATGTTATGGATTCTATTAGAACTTATTTATATATCTTATTGATATATTTTTTTTACTCCTTCCTTTGTTATTTGTTTTAATTCTTGGATTCAAATACATGATGAAAACATTATGTTTAGGCTAATCTGATTGAAATATATGAGTGCGTTGATTGATTTCTGACTTTTAATTTTTTTTTTAAAAGTTATTAGATATAGGCACTTAATGTACTATCGTGGATAGCTTAGAAAGAGTCATCTTTGGTATAAAACCTAGAAGGAAAAAGAAGCACTCTGTATCTTTTCAAATCATCAACAAACTTATTGCAAAACACGAAAATATGAATCAAAAATAGAATGAATCTATTGCTTTCATTGCTTATAATTACCTCTTAATTATTATTTTTTATTCTGATATATTTCTTCTAATTAACGCGGCGCGGCAGCCTGCTATCATAACAGTTACACGCATTGTGTAATATATGAACAGTGCTATAGCTCCTTAATTAATTAATTATTTTATTTATTAGATTTTTATTTTTTTGTGCTAAACACCCAACGTTATCCACGTTAAAAGATCTGCCTCCATTCATGTCTCTATCAAATAGGGTTGGGACACAATAAAAAATCCTTAAGCCACCACATAAATCAAATTAATAAACTACTTTTCTAAGTTTTCATCGGCTAAGTCTTGTCAACATTTTATGTATACATCAATTCGATAAAATAAAAATATATAAGATAAAAAAATAATGTCAATATTTTTTTATTGGAAAAAAAAGAGTAATATTGATTAAAATTATAAAAAAAATGTTATACTGGTTAAAATATCTTATTATTTATTAATTTAGTATATAAAATAAATCTATATATTTAGTGTTGACAAAAATTTTCTGGTTCTATTTGCAAATATATTTCAGAAATTATTTATATTATTATAAGAAATTTGAAAATGTGACTTTCAGACATAGATTTTATGTTCCCCTGTTTTATTAAATCAATAACCTGTACCCATTATCTCATATAAACACTGTTCCCACTAAGTATAAACTTTCATTTTGTCTTTGTTTAATTTCCTTGTACGGATACACACTTTTCTACTTTTTCTTTTTTGGATTTTTTTTTCTAAAAATTAATTGGTTAAATCAATCTTTTGGCATTTCTTAGTTTTTTATATGCCAAATTTTCGGCTCTCCGCAGCTCATACATATAGATATGAAATATGAAATATTTGCAAATTGCAACAGTAAAACTAATGAAAAAATTGGTAACAATTGTTTGTGGTTTCAGAAATTTAAATTTGAGAATTTTTATTTCTCACTCATTTTAAAAGATATAAATAAAACTAATCATATTACACCTGATTGTGTATTTGGACTAGATTTTAAATTTGATGCGGTGAATAATTTTATTTAAGTACATGAGTTAGAATTCATATAATTTGTTCTAAGAATTAATTGATCAAATCATCTTTTCTTTTGGCATTTCTTAGTTTTTATATGCCGACCTCTTTTATATATGCAAAGCAATTACAGTGCATGTATATATTAGGTTTAAATATGAAGTAGTAGATAAAACTATTTACGTACATCAATTAGAATTGATTTAATTTTGCAAGATAATTGATTCTTTAGGTTAATTTGCCTAATCTGGAAAGAATAAAATGCAAGTGTTTCTTTTTCATAGTGAGATTGGATGATTAATTAATATTAACTGATTAAATTGTTGAAATATAATTGGTTAGAGGTAGAGGTGGGTTGCTTGCAAGTTGGAGAGAGAGAGAGAGAGAGAATATTTATCATTAAGAAAAAGAATGAAGATGGTTGGTCAAGAGGGCGATGATACAGAATTCATGCACTTAACGCCCACAAAGATATACTTGCTTGGAGGCTGGGTAGAGAGTTTACAAGTAGGTAGGTATAGATGGCGACTGGTTAATTAATTAAGATTTTTAAGAGTGGTATTATAATTCTTGTGTGCTTAACACTCTAGCTAGCTAAGGAAATCAATTTTAGAATCTTTAATTAATTAAAGTTTAAAAAGAAGTACTGCATGGCTTTGGGTATAAGAGAATTAATATCTTTAATTTAATATATCATGGTGGAGAAATTGGTTGGATTGTAACTCTAAAGGGTTAGGCTCATCTGAAAACACATTCAATATTAATTAAGGTGTAAATTAATCCCAAAATACTCTAATGGATTAGAGCAAATATAAAATTTTCGTTCGGCCTAGCATTCCTTATCACTATCTATTCCTACTATATATTAGTTCCTTGTGATCAAGAATTTGCTTTTTTTTTTTTTAAAAAAAAGAAATTTGTGTTAATCCTTCAAAAAAAATTTTCGTTTGGCTAAGCAATTTCATTAAACTTCCAAGTCCTAGGAAAATATGTATAGCTAAAGTTCACTTATAATCCCAACTAATTTTTCCAGCATATATTCAATATAGAGTGTTTTAACACATATACAGCAAATCCGTATTACATAAAAGTGAAATGGGTTAGGTACTTATCTCTTGTTTGATTAGGACTGTAATATTTATAATTTTTTTCCTTGGAAATCCTTATTATATTATGGTATATAAATAATGAACTATTACAATACCATATATATATATAATAAAGTGTTTCTGCATACCGAAATATAGCTTAGTAATAAATGTATATTCATATGAGTAATAAAATCATTATCTATTCTCTCGTCTCAATGCTAAAAAAAAAAAAAAAAGGGTGCTTTTAAGTTCTAACTGGCCATAATAAAAAGATAGCACTGTACTATAATATATATAAATATTAGATTTGACGGTATTATTAATTTAGTATAATTTGATACTTGAAATATATTAAAAAAATAATAATTTCATATTTATATGTTATAATAGCTTGTGGTATTAAATAGTACTGGCAGTTATTTATGATGATGTTATTAGAAACTTTTGATGTCAAGTATCTTATATATATATATAAGTTATATAATTCTGTTTACTAAATTATTATCAATATTAAACTTTAATTTGTTGGTTAGTAGCAGAAAAACCATGATATTTTCAAAAAGCTCTTATGTTTTACAATGACCAATGATGTGTTGAGTTCAATATTTAAAACAACTATGAGATTTTAAATTTAAATTTTAATTGAAATTCAATTAAAAAAAAAAATCTACATTTTTCTGCTCAGCCACTTCAATCAGTGACTTAATTAGATTATTAACAGATGAATCCCTCCAACAACCAATGATTTATATTAGGATTTATTTTTTAATTTTTTTTTTTAGAATTAATATATATTTTAGGATGAATCTATTGCTAGCATCTAAAATGGAGGTGTCTTTAAGAATGGGAAGAATCATTGATAATAAAAGATATATATAATTATATATATCATGGGATCAAATGGGAAGTGAAGCTTCTGAACTATACATGATAAAATCAATTAATTATCTTGGGCAAAACTTTTTGCATGGCATATACTTTAAAATTATAAATTGATTATTACCAGTGGGGGTATGGAAGAGTTATAGGGTTAGTGACTAGCCAGTGGGGGTGATTTATGAGTCTAGAATGGCAAGTTTTCAATTTCATATATGGTTTAGAGGAAGATAAGATCAGCTTGATCCTTTCAAAATTAAGTCAAAATCATCGTTTTGGTTTAGGTTTGAGAGATCAATTATAGTTTTTAGACATGAATTAACAGATGCAAGTAAATATCGAGAGATCAAAACTCCTAACAGTTCATCAAACAAAGCTATATTGGGTTATCATATCATGGCACTAATAAAATAGTAGGACAAAATTTCCCTATATCATATATACATATCCTGCAAAGATATTCCCATTTTTAGTTTTATTTTTTTGCTTTACACGTACGCCCTCATAGTAGTGTTGGCCGCTAAATGACTCACAAATCCCATTTGATAGGTTTTTTTCACCATTTTAATTTAGTGGGAGATGTTTAGAACATATGTACACTTACAGTTCCAATATACATATGATAAATTAATTATAATTAGAAAAGAAGAATGATTTGAGTATATACAAAAATTGTCTATATCGGATATATATAGTCTTTCTTTGATCTTAATAATTTTTATGAATAATAATAACAAAGAATTTAATCTACTAAAACAGTAGTGAAGAGATGAGTGATATATGGATAATGCCAGACACATCAATTTAATTGACGTCAAGTATAAAAAGTATAGAAAAGCAGTTAATTTTGCCGCAAAAACGCAGTCCAACCGAGAGGTCCAACAAAAAGCTGGCTTACACCCCAACCCTTCCCAGAAAGCAGTTCATCAACAACTGGTTTGCACTTTCCACTTAAACTCTCTCGTCTCTGCGCCTCCGCTCGCAATCCCATCCCCATAAATGGCTTCTCTCACCTCTCACTTCAAACGCACCATCACCTTCCCGCCAATATTCCTTCCTTGTAATTTACCTTGTCATAACTCACTCATCATTTCACCATGCATTACTCTTCACAGCAGAGCAATCTCAGCAGCAGCAGCAGCAGCAGCAGCAGTCCTGCTTCTCCTGCTACTAATGCTCCTACTGCTGTTTCCGGTCGCCACCCAGTGTATCGTGGTGTCAGGCGTAGGAGTAGTGGGAAATGGGTTTCCGAAATTAGAGAGCCTAGAAAGCCTAATAGAATTTGGTTAGGCACATTTCCTACTCCGGAAATGGCTGCTGTAGCTTATGATGTAGCAGCTTTGGCGCTTAAAGGCAGAGATGCTGAGCTTAATTTCCCCAACTCAGCAGCATCTCTGCCTATTCCAGCATCTACTTCCCCGCGTGATATTCAAGCAGCTGCAGCCTCTGCAGCTGCAGCTGTCGGGGCCGCAAGAGATGCTTTAGGAATTGGGAATTACAATCTGCAGGGAAGTACTAATAATAACAATCAAACAGTAGTGCAAGAGAGGCCAATGATGAATAATGAATTTGTCGATGAGGATTTAATTTTTGATATGCCTAATCTTCTAGTCAATATGGCTGAAGGGATGCTTCTTAGTCCGCCGCGCTTGGACATGTCTGGTGATGATTTTGGTTCTGCTACTGCTGATGATAACTCTTCATTAGGGGACCAAAACCTCTGGAAATTCCCTTAAGACTTCCTTAAGTTCCCATCTTATAATTATGTATAATTATTAATATAAAAATCTTAAAAAATAAAACTTTAAAAAAAAAAAAACAAAAAAAGCAACAACAATAGGTTAAATGTATATAAATATATGTGTGCGCGTGTGTCCTAGGCTCCTAGCAAGTGTCTTCGTTTGTGTGTGTGGAAAAACTATTTAAAGCTTGGAAGAGGTAATATTACTATTGAAGATGGTGCAGGACAAGGGCATGAGTGGGTTTGTTTTTATTTGGTTTATTTTTTTCTATAGGGTTTCTTTTTCTTATCTATGCTGCTGGGTTTTCCTGTAGTTGCACCTTTGCTGTTAATTAATGCTTCTAGAGTGACTGAAAGGAACCTTTTTCTAAATAAAAATGTCTGAGCTGCAAGTTACTTAATTAGCTAGCTTCAGTTAAATTATTAATTATTGATTTCACCATCAACTTCAATTTCCTATTAATAGTATCTTTGTGCTTGACAACACCAAAAAGTTCATTATAATTCTTTCTTGCTATAAATCAATTAATCATTAATTATAATTTCTTCTTCTCTCCTTCAATTTTAACTATGGCAGACAGACATTACTACTCTTCCAATCCATCAATCTAATTAATTAAGTGGTCGATTATGGCCATTAACTGCCACCAACTGAACCTGCAACTACCAATTTCAATATCAATTGACAGCCGCAAATTCCTTACGGTTCTTTATGTATCGTTTGAAAAAAAAAAAAAATTATAAGGCTCACATATATATTTTTATTTTAAATTTTAAGTTTCGATATAAAAAAAATGCATGTAAATTAGAATATTAAAATTAATTAATAAGAGATTGCTGGCTCTAGAATAGACTATATATGTATATATATGTATGTATGCTGCAATAATAATGAAATCTTTCATTGCTTTTCTTGTTCAGTTTTCAAATCAAAAAGAATAATTATAAGCAAAGATAACATTCAATGGTTTGGTGAAGAAAAAGCTTAGCCCAAGTTGATAGGTTTAGTCAATTTGAATCATTAGGATGTTGAATATATGCTTCTTATTCTTCTCTAATTTGGAACATATATATAACCTCATTATTTAATCTTATACATCTTAATTATTAATTAATTAAGGGCTTTGATATGATATCTCAAGTGAATGGAATATCATCACTGTAAACATGAATTAGTAATATATATATATATATATAGGAAATTATTATATAATTAATTAATTGAGCTTGTTGATAGCATAAAATAATATATATATATATATATATTGGTAATGCTTCAAAGACATAGGGGCCCACCTCACCCTTTTGTTGACGTGTCACTCTCAAAATAAGATGAGTGAGTGACACATGGCAATAAAACAGTGGAAATGGGAGGAAGATGCTGATGTTTGACCTTCCTATGAGTATTAATGTCCCCTACAAACTCATGCAATGGTACTGTATATATGTAATTAATGTCCAGATTCATTCAACACTCCCATTTGATGGGTGTTTTTCTCAACCTAATTCCACTTATTCCACACAACTAACAAACTTAATTAATGTGTTCATCAAATTATATAATTTTATATGCTGCATTTATCAAATATAGAATAAAATTAATTTGTAATAATTATTTTTGCCATAAAAATTCTCCACCATTTTGCAGTATGTTCAGTTTTTACGTTGCGTTTTATGAAAATTTTCTAATAGAAAATATCTAAAAAAGAAAAAATAGAAAACGAAGATTATGGCATAGTTGGTGATTGTACCATTATATAATCAAAATCTTTCTTTCTTGCTGTTTTTTTTTTTTTTTTTTTTTAATGGGCAACAAGTATGAGTAGAAGGGTCTTTCTTATGAAAAATGCAGATTATAACAGCAAAAAAATTATATATGATATTTAAGAAGACAAAGAAAGAGAGAGAGAGAGATAGACATTACAAATAACAGTGAAAAACCTCAAATTGTCAAGGCTTTGGGCATAGATTCTCTGTACTCCATTGCCATGACTAGACAAGAGGAAGAAATTAAAGCCACCATATCACCAATTTACGATATGCTAGCTTTCTCTAGATAGCTGTGGTTTAAAAATTTACAAATGCTTTTGTTAGTTGAGATTGAAAATTCGACCAATCATATTTTGACATGTCAGCAAATAGTACACAAGAAATATATTACTTTGAGAAATAGTATACCTTTTTTCATAGCATATAACAAGATGGGCAGTATCTGCAACTTCCAATAATGGACAAGGTCAATAAAAAGTGATTATTATGTATTAAAAGTAATAATAATAATTAGTCCTACCTAAAAGATTTATACACCACAAAAGAGCCTAATTATCACCCTCATTGACTGTTCTTAATTAAGTAATTATGCTTTGCACTATTCATGACTACATGTGACATGGATTCTGGATATCCTATCTATCTTCATTAGTGCCTAAATCCCCTTTTTTTCCATTTGGGAAATTTCAATGGCACAACAAATTCAAAACCATGCTATACAACTATATATTTTTATCCCATTAGTTAATAACGATAATTAATTTGAGTTCCTCATAATTAATTACATGTAAAATTAAATGTGAGCCATTTAGGGCTCAAAAAGATTAGTGGATGATTCTTCAATTTGCTATGAGAAAATAGAAGGCCAAGATATGAAATCTTGCTTCATATATCTAAAAATGCATTTTATTATATAATGTAGGAGACCATAAACATCAATGAGTTTTATTTCAGTGACATTTAAATCATTTTCAAAACTATAAAATTATCTATTCCAATTCCAATTTGAATCTAATATATATAACCCTAAATTTAAGGTGCATAATATATTCATCGTTAATTACTCCCCCCGTTGTATAATATTTGTCGTTTAACATTTTGATACATGAATTAACAAAGTTATTAAATTGTGATAATTTTAAGATAAAAAAAACTAAAATATCCTTTGTTGCGTTTGATGTAGAGAAATAAAAAGTAATTAATGCAAAATAATTTAGTAAAGAATAATTGAAGGGTAAAATTAAAAAAAAAAAATAATAAATACCTTTTTAAAATTATAAAATGACATATAAATTGAAATAAAAAAATTTCTCTAAAATGACAAATATTATGTAATGGATGGAGTACTATTTACGCTACTATTTCAACAATTGAATGTGTCTCCTTTTTTTTTTTATTTTTTTATTTTTTTTTATAATAAAGATTATTTCATTAAAAATAACTGGAATGGGAAAAACAAGAAATTAGAACCCAACTACCAAAGCCATAAGGCACCCAAATACACCCAAAATCATTTGAAAAAATCTCAGAAATTGAATGTATCTCCTTACAGGAAAAGATTCTAACAGACCCACTTCCTTTTAAATATTTCAATGTATTCACTGCTAATTTGTTGCCCCCACTGCCCTTCATGATTGTATCAATGGAATTTCAAGCTATTAATTCTATCTCATCTTATAATACTTAAAATACAAAATTCTTATTTAATTTAGTGGATGATGTATATCCAATAATCAGGCTGTAAAGTTCAAAAGAGACTTGAGATACCATACTAGTTCATTATTATCAATTAACAAAAAAATAATAAAATTCAGTTATTAAAGTCATAAAACAAATGTCCTATCAATTTGATACTTATACTGTAATTTTTACCTAATTAAAATTCAAGTGATGATTATGAAATTCAATGTCGGCAAATACAGTATCATCGTAGCCATCATTAACTAAATAATCCACCATTTCGTTTTCTTAATACAGATTTATTGGTATTTATACGATGATAAAACAGTTTAATGTTTTCAAGAGTAGGTTCATTGACTAGGTTTTTATCATTGAAATTTAAATCACATGAACAGCCTAATGACAATTTACTTTATTACCCATATCTTGTTCTTTTTTCCCCCTTCCTCTATAGTTAAATGTGTACTATAAGTAGGAGATCTATTTCGGCTAATTTTGAGTTGAAATGAATAAACAAAGCATCAATATTTTTATTTTTTTTTTAATTTGACTCTAATTATTAAAAGAAGTAACCCAATATAGTTTACAGTAAAAATAAAAAATTCATATAACCAATCCTAATTAATTTTAGGACTAAGAATTAATTAAATTGAGTTGTGATTTTAAATTCATAATTTCATTGCACTAGAAACTACTTTAGAGCCTTTGAAGTAAAGGTGCGTTGATCGGAAATAAAGCATTTTTATTATCTATTTGTAATTGGTGTTAGTGTAATCTCATGTCCAGTGCAGAACTAGAAAAATATAGTAGAAGATAAGAATGTAAAGAAATAAGATATGATTTAATTTTTTTTATAATAGGTGTAAAGTAATAAAGATAAAAAAAAAAAAAAAAAAAAAAGCTTATACACAACCTTTTCAAAAGTTTTGAATCGGGCCTGCCCATTATTAAAAAAAATAAAAAGAACTTATTGGTTTTATATTTTTAGCAGGTTCATTACTTGTTGGAGGCCAAGGAGACAATGCCTTATTTTTAAGAAAGACTAATACACAGAATATATATATATATATATAGAGAGAGAGAGAGAGAGAGAGAGTAGAAGCAATTTTTCATTTGTAGGGGCTTTGACCCCAAGCCAAGAAGTGGTACCGCCATTCCTTATTTATATTGTTTTGTATAAAATAGTGGATTGACGTTGACACTATTTCAATTTTCAAATACATTCAGTCTTAGCTTTTGAGCTCAGTCCAAATATTAATCAAATATGAAATTGTACTAATAAGCGGAGCCTATAGCTTATGTAAGATTGTTTGACGTATATGATTTTTTTTTTTTTATAATAACATTTATTTTTTTAGAAAAATATTTAACTAATACGTAAATATTTTTGTCTCAATTGTAATGTAAAAAGAAAGAGAGAAAGCCAATTAGAAGTAGTTTGGTTGATCAAAGCCAATCGTGGATAGTTTGTTTGATCTTCTCATATCCTTTAAAGAAGTGAGAATTTGAATATCTCAAATTATAAATTATTATCATTAATGTAATGAAAGATATTAAAGGGAAGATTATCTCTTATTGGATAGCCTACTATATTGTTAATAGTAATATACAACTGATGATAAATAAATTGTTAATTAGGCTTAATCTATTGTCAAAGATTCAAGGTTCATGGAGGAAGAAAAAAGGATTGTAAAACAAGAAATTATTTGATTTTATGGATTTTAGACTCTAAGTGGATTTTAGACTCTAAGTTTAAGGCATGTATTGACTCGTTGAGCTTTGACAAAGTTCATTCGTTTTGATTAGTGTTTGATGTGGTCTTCTAATTACAAAATTTTTGCAATTAGGCAAGTTTATGTTAGTCTTCTAATATTTTGGCGCGCCGTAAACCTATATTTGATCTATATGATGGCCCTTTTGTTTTTCTTAATACATCTGAAATTTTTAAAATTCGCATTTTGAATTAGGTTGTAATATGCTCCATTAGGTTATATGTTGACCTGAATGGATTTTTCTTTTTTTTTTTTTTTTTTTTTTATTTTTTTTTAAATTCAATACCATATATATGTGAATTGGTATACCATGGAATCGTATCCATGATATATCATGAACGGGAGTTCATAATTTACATGCCAAATATCTATCAAAAGATAGAAATACGAGATTTTTTAATATTATAGAAACACGAAATTTTTTCAATATTCCATTCCCGTCTTTTTTCCTTTTTTTTTTTTTTGTTTTTCACCTTTTTTTCTTTTCTTTATTTCTTAATTTAAAATGCTAATTTTTTTATTTTTTATTTATTTCAATACTTAAAATTAAATTAGTATAATTAAATTATTTTTGTTTCTCCCATCTAATAATTATTATAATTCTAATAAATATAAAAATTATAATTTATAATTAAATATATAAATTGAGTTATTTTATTTTTTTTAAATTAATAAGTATATTGTTGCTCAGAATGCAACTAGATTGATGTTGAATTATATGTATATTACTTTTGAATTGTCAATTAATGATAAAATATATTTTCAATTACAATATTAATAATAAAAAAAATTCTAATAATAATTAGCATATGTTCATTAGTTTTATATTATAGATCTATTGTAATTTAACTGCATGTATATGACTCTTCAACTACGTATACATTATTACTTAAAATTCATGTATATTAGTGTTGAATTAGATATACATTACTTTTGAACTGTCATTTAATGATGAAATATATTTTCAATTACAATATTAATGATAAAAATATTTTGATAACAATTAGTTTATGCACATTAATTTTATATTAAAGATACGTTATAATTTCACTCTATGTACATGACTCTTTAACTATATGTACATTATTACTTAAATACATATGTATTGGTATTGAACTGCATGTATATTAGTATTGAACTGTATATACATTAATCATGAACTCTATGTACAATATTTGACAGAATTCAGATACAGTCATTTTTAATTGCAGGTACATTAGTCATCCTTTTCAACAACAATGCATATAAATTAAAAACAAATGTACATAATATTCAATATCAATGTTGATTATTTATTACATGTACATTAGTATTAAACTACATATACATTAATATTGAACTGTATGTACATTAGTATTGAACTGTATACATATTGGTCATAAACTTTAGGTATAATGTTGAATTGTTAGTTAGAATTCAGATACAGTAATTTTTAATTGCATATATATTAGTTCTATTTTTCAACACTAATGCATATAGATTCAAAAACAAATATATATAATATTCAATATCAATTTTGGTTCTATATTACATGTATATTAGTATTTAACTGTATGTATATTAATATTAAACTGCATGTACATTATCACTGAACTACATGTATATTACTTTTAAATTATCAGTTAATGATAAAATGTATTTTCAATTATAATATTAATGATAAAAATTATAATAATTATTAGATTGGAGAAGTAAAAGTAATTATTATATTTTTTAATTCTAAGTATTGAAACAAATAAAAAAAATAAAAAAAAATTAGCACTTAATTTAAAAAATTTTGTAGTCCATTTATATTCCAAGTGTTGAAAAAATTAAAAAATAATTAGCACTTAATTTAAAAAATTTTATTGTCAATTTATAATTTTTTTGAATGTTAGATATATTAAAAAAATCAAATAATAAAAAAATGAAAAAACAGAAAAAGAGGAGCAAAACGCGGTAACAAAATAGAAAAAAATTGCGTGCGCTTTTATTTCTACTTAATCTCTTATACTTGTACTATAAACTTGGTCCATATTATAACTTGGTCCATATTATAACATGGATATAGATTTATGGTATAATTTGCCGATGTGCAATCACCTAAAACATAAGCCTAGCAACTACATAGGATTGGACATCTTAACTTCGACTTCAAAGGTCTCCATGTTTGCCATCCCTTCATCAATCCTATCCAGCAGCATTATCTGCATCGGCTAACCCAATGTCATACTTCTTCAGATCTGTTGCAGTCTCAGCCTGGAGGTCCAAATGGTAATCCAAGTCCGATAAATCCAAACTGTAATGAATAAGAAAAGGCCGTGGCCCATGTGAAATTTTTAGAGAAATCCTTTTTTTATAATAATACCCAATGTTTTCAAATCCAACCCGATTATAAAATCGATAAAGAAGAGCTATGGGTAAAAATTCAACTGGAGTCAAATCAAAATTTTAAATAATATTATATATTAAATATTTATATGTTAAAAATAAATATAACATACATATAATTAAAATTAACAAGCATTAGCTCTCTTTTCATTTAATCAAAATCAAAAAGTCCAATTGAAGAACAAAAGAATTAGGTGCCCCTTTCCATTTTTACTAACCATTCAATTCAAGAAAAGCATAAAAAACACCCCTTAACCCATATATATATATATATATATATATATATATATATATATATATATATATATATATATATATATATATATATATGTATGTATATATATATATGTATATATATATATCTATATATATATATATATATGTATGTATATATATATATCTATATATATATATATATATATGTATATATACATATATACATGTATATATACATATATACATGTATATATACATATATATATACATATATACATACATATATACATATATATATATATATATATATATATATATATATATATATATATATATATATATATATATATATATATATATATATATATATATATATATATATAGATATATATATATATATATATACATATATATATATATATACACGTGTATATATATATATATATATATATATATATATATATATATATATATATATATATATATATATATATATATATATATGTGTGTGTGTGTGTATATATATATATATATATATATAGATATATATATATATATATATATATATATATGTGTATACATATATATATATATATATATATATATATATATATATATATATGTATATATATATATGTGTGTATACATATATATATATATATATATATATATATATGTATACATATATATATATATATATATATATATATATATATATATATATATATGTATACATATATATATATATGTATACATATATATATATATGTATACATATATATATACATATATATATATATGTATACATATATATATACATATATGTATACATATATATATACATATATGTATACA